>JACEFZ010010743.1:0-599029 GCA_014155875.1 Cepaea nemoralis | reverse complement strand
AGATAATCCATTTCCTTCTTCTGCCTTTTGTCCCACTGAAGCACAGACACTAAACCAATGTGTGTCAAGACAACCATATTTTGCTATTCCCTGCAGCTCTTCCCTATCCATCCATCCATCATGTGCCATGCCGGTAAGCTGTGGGCGGTCATGTTCTGCAATCTCACTCGATCACCAGAGTCGTGGATCAGCTCCGTGTTTCTGTCTCGACCATGCCACAAGGCCAAGCCATCCAGGTACTTGCTTCTAGGTCTTCCCCTTGGTCTGTTCTCCTTGATCTTACCAGTTGTCACCATGTTCTCCAGATCATTTCTTCTCATAACATGCCCAAATATCTCCCGTATGTCTTTCTCTATATTATCCAATACTGTCTCTTATTCTCTTCTCCATGTGTTTTTAGGTCTTGCTCTATTTCTGTTGTGTTTTCCCTCACCTCTCAATTCACTGGAATTGGTATAGTGTCTCCTAAACTCCATATTTTTAATTCTGTTATACTATACATAACATTACAGGCACCAGTTAGTGAATATTGGTAGTTTATTAGCAATTGTTTTAATCTATCTCTATATTTCTGATTCACACAGCAGTAATGATTTGATGTTATTGTTAAATATAAGTTTGGTACTAGATTATTTTGTTGACTTCCACAAATATCTAAGCACTATGAAAGCTCTTTCTTGCCTTTTTGAATAATTATTTCAATATCTCTCTGTTCCCCTGTATTTGTCAAAGTTGCTGTCTATATATGTTTGATTCCACCATTTGAAGTGAGGTTTCACCAATGAAGGTGGTTTATAATTTGCTTGATTTATTTCTCATTATCTTTGACTTTCCCCAATAAATGTGACCTCCCATCAAGCATGTTTAATTTATCTTGCATCTGATTACATGTGTGGAACAGCAGGGTTATTTCATCAACCAAGTCCACATTATCAAGCTGCTCTATTAGAGTCCATTGAATTCTACTACTGATGGTAGTCATGATTGTTTTCATAATCTAGTCTATAATCAGTAAGTAAGAACACTAAATTATGATAAAGGCACTACTGCCACACTCATATTCTTATTTAAACTGTATGCATTAATTTTCCTCATGAAGAACTCAGCATTCAAAGTCTCTTTATCTTGCCTTTATTAAATTAATGATCTTCAGTGGGATCCCATAGTGCCTCATCAATTGTCAAAGAGATTCCTACCAAAGCTGTCAAATGTAATATAAGGTGGCAAATTAGTTCCAATGTTTTGGCTATTATTATGCATAATGCAGTCAATGCAGAATCTGTTTGGGTGGTAACCCACCTGTTCATCCCTTAGTTGTTTGTCAATGGCATGTCTTAATCTCTTCAGAAACCTTAATATTTTCCCAAGAACTGACAATACCATTAGTTCTCTACAATGTGTGCACTCCTGCAGGTCCCCTTGCTTTTGCAGGGTCACCAAACATCCTTCTCTCCAGTTTGCTGGTATTTCTTCAGTCCCCCAGAATCTGTTAAATAATTTGCGTAATAATTCAGTTCAGGTGTTCAGGCTGGCTTAAAAGATGGGACACCATCTGGACTAGCAGTGTTCTCATTCTGAAAGAGTTTGATAGCTTTCCTAATTTCATCTTTAGATGGTTTCTCAGCTGACATATGGGGAGGAAAGGGAGGGTTGTCTTTTGGGAATGATCATTTCAGAAGTTCCTCAAAGTATATGATTCATCTGTTAATTTGATCTTTATTGGCAAGAACTTTACTAGTTTTGATCTGTCCACGGGGCTTGATATCTTTCTGCTATTATCCTTGTGGTACTGTAAAGGTCTCTGAGATTTCCATTCATGGTTGCTATTACTGCTTCTGCAAAGCCAGTGGTTCTCAAACTGGTGGGGAATCCCCCCCCCCCCCCTCTTCCCAGGGGGGAATTTTAGGGTTTCCAGGGGAGGAATTAAGATTATTTTCAAGATCGGGTTAATACAAGAACCGATTACTTGATATTGTTTTATCCTCTATACTTTACCGTTCTTTACTTCTCGTCCTTCTGAAAATTTGGGTTATAACGTAAGTAGACCCACAAGTCAAGTTGTATGTAGATGTCTAGACTTGTTCTAGTATCTGTTATTAAATGTAGCTTCCATTTTTTACATATACTATGTAGGGGGCCAAACCTGGACAATGACAGAAAAAGATAAAAGAAAAATCACAACAGAAATGAGGTTCCTAAAAAGAAGAAGAATAAATGTAACAAGAAGAGATAAGATCAGAAATGAAGAAATCAGGACTAAAGTGGGGTTAAAGCAGCACTAGATTTTATTAGAAAGCAGCAAGTCAAATGGTTTGGCCATGCAAGTAGGTTACCAGTTAACAGCATACCACAACAAGCAATAGTGTACAGACCAGATGGAAACAAAGGAAGAGGCCGACCATGTAAATGTTGGACGGAGGGAATAACAGAATCCATGGGAATATCGATATATGAAGCCCATAATCGGCCACTCTCATGATGTTTATACTTCACTTCGACACTGCAAGATACAAGAGGAACTTGATAAGATGAGATGAGACTATGTAGGCGACGGGGGGAGAGGCGGGAGGGGGGAATTTATAGAGAGGAAATACAAAAGAGGGGGGGGGGGGGGGTGTCACTTCTGAACATATGGTTAAGGGGTGCATAGGCCAAAAAAGGTTGAGAACCACTGTGCTAGGCAATCTAAATATTGTCTTTTATCTACTCTTATCTGCTTTCTAACTACTACAGTACCTACTGTGTATGTTTCATGGGCTCTGATTTTAGTAGCTCTGGTTTTGATATTGCTTAAATCTGCTTTTTAAATTTTTTCTAAGGGTTTTGGGTGTTATCCATTCTTTATGTTGCCATTTCCTGTTTCCAAGGACTTCTGTGTATGATTTGTTTCAAAAGCTTTTTAACCTACTATTAGCAGCCTTTCGTACTCACCTCGTCTACAAAACTGTTGCAGGACCTAGTACGTATTAGAGACTGTACATATAAATTGTTTGTTAGTTTGATTTCTGAAATATCCTATATTCAGATTTTTATGTTTATAAGATATCTCTTGAGTTTCATATCAGCAGATGGTGATCTGAATCTACATCTGTACCTCTAAAAATGTTTACATCACGTAGAGATTATCTAAATTGTTTTGTTAATACAGACATGATCAAATTTATTTTATTATACTGTGAACTGATGCTACCTATGTTGCGCTATGTATTCTTTCATGTGAAAAAACACTTTCAACTATTATATATTCATTTATTGCGCAAACACTGGTGAATAATTCTCTATTTTCATTCATTACCAGATGCCCTTGCCTCGCTATAATCTCTTCATAACTAGTGTTACCTGATTCTATTTGGCCATTCAATTTACTAATCAAAATGAATATTTCCTTGATTGTGTTTCATTCTTTGATATTCATCATCTCAGACAATCACCAGAGTCATGAACAAGGTCTGTCTTCTTGTCTCAATTATACCATGTGATCAAGCCACTCAGGTGTTTATCTCTTTGCTTTCCCCCTGCTCATATCCCATCAATTTTGTTGGTTGTCACTAAGTTTTCAAGTTTATTTCTCCTCATGGCATGCCAAAAACAAATCTCCAGCTGACATCTAATTTTCTGTAATTAAATTATGCTTTGTATTTGTTTCTTCAAGGGCTGTCTCATTTGTTTTTGTCAGTCAATGATATTCTTGGCACTTTCTTTAGAAACCACATTTCCACTGCCATTATATGTTTCTTAGTTTGCCTGATGTCCATGATTCACAAATATAGGCTCTTACAGCACTTTCAGCACCCGTTTTCTCACTACAGCTATTTTTTTTTTTTTTTTTTTTTTTAAATGATGACTATATTTTCCATTTTGCAAAAAGCTACTTTTGCCATGACCGTTCTTGTTATTAATCTCTACAAGGTATCTTCCATCAGACATTATGAATGTTCCAAGATAGTGATACCAATTTACCTGTTTAAGCGTTTTTCCCATTTATTTGGCTGTTAAATTGTAGTATTTCTTTCTTAATGGAGAGGACCATACTTTTCTATTTTCTTAAAATGTAATTCTTGTTTTGCATAATGCTAAAATTTTAACCTTATATTTCATTTCCTCTCCCTCTTGCACTGTCTTACTAATTCATACATAATTCTAACATTCCAGGTGACAATTCTGTAAACTTTTCCAGTTGTACGAAGGCAAGTCGACGTTCCAAACTTCTTATGGTCTTCTCTGCATCACATGTGAAGTTCTAAAAGAAGTACCTTCTTTCATCTCGGTTGGTTGAGTTGTTTCTCTTTATTATATTTTGCAGCTAGGTGTCTATGGGCAGGGAAGCAGCCCCATGCCAATACTAGTCATCTCTTACAGCATGAATGGCAGGGTGCAGTACTACGCTTTCCTTCCCTATGGGCCCCAGTAACAAATAGGTGGGTAGCTTATCTAGCAGAAGGTAAACTCTGATTCCAAAACCCTTGCTGCATGTAAGACACCCACCCATACCTGGGAGAGGATTTCTGACTGAATTCTGAAGAAATATTTAGAGATGGAGTTCTCAAGGCAGTCTAGTGTTGATCTCAACTATTCTGGTAACTCTTGCATTGTCATCATCATCAACATCACCATTTTCCACTTCTGCTGCCAAGCATCGCGGGGAGGAATAATTTGCGCTCCAGCACCCGATGGGCAGCACTGGATAGTGTCATTCCGTGTGATTGTACAATGTCTTTGATGTCGTCAATCCATTTTCTTCTTGGACGCCCTCTTGGTCTCGTCGCAGATGATCTTTGATGTAAGGCCACCTTGCACTGTCAGTGATACCAAACTTTATTGGCTCTTGTCATTTCATTGATCTGTCCGTTACATTTTAAGGAGAATAACATTCTGTGTGGGCAACAGCTTGTCCTCCAAAGAGATGTGCCCAAATTTGAAATGTTGAGTGGACATTCTAATTTCATCATTGATGTCTGACACCACAACCTGGGGTGAAAAGTCTTCTGACAGTAAAGTGAGGGATACACTGTAAGACATAGTTTTACACTCAGTGAAACAAGATTACTTAAAAAAAGCAGATAAAGAACCTGCAAAAAGAAATGCCTGGGGCTTTGTGTTCACAAGGTGTATCCACCCACAGTCAATATGATAGAAGGTAGTTAGTATTATATATGTATAGATGAAGATTGCTGATTAATCAGATAATGATTATTGTGTACATTATGGATGGTTTGATTACTGAAATTCATCACTGCTATGGCATTTGTTTGATTTGTTATAGCTATAATGGAATATAATAATTCTGGATTAAATTATTCTTGTGCATTACTAATTAGGATTAATATTATTATAATTAATCTTGAATGTCCTGAGTGATGATTACAGTACTATTTCGACCATTGCCAATAATACTACATAAAGACAGAAGATCAGACATTTCAACTTGAATTAGTTAACTACGCTTATGACTTAACCATAAAGTTAGGTTAATCTATCATCAAATGTATACTCGTAAAATAATGTGAATGAATGGGAAAGATATATAAAATACATATACAAAAATAAATAAATCAGTTTAGTTTAGAGACCAACATGTTCAATCGTGTGATGTTAAAGGCAATAAAAAGGCATCATGCTACTGTGTACAGTAATTCGTCCGCTGTTGGTCTCTCCAGTTGTTGCAACACGCACCTGGTGACCTGGAGCAGCTGACAGACGTTAAGCGAACTGAAAAGTATGAAGTTCAAAATCATTCTTATGTTCATTATCGGGTCTATGGAACACCATGCGATGGTTGCCCAAAAAGGCTAAGTTTATGAAAATGACACAACATGCTCAAATTCCCACACGGTGACATGTAGCAAATTTCATAACCTGTATAGTCGAACTTTATGCCAAAAATCTACCAAATATCACATGCATTCAAATTGAAGCACAAATTCGGTTAAATGAATGTAACACGTAGTTTTTCCGAAGTATGAATATATTAAAGATAAAACATGGCGTCTGCTCTGTACGGAAAGCCGACGAGATGTATGTCACCAGACATGCGCAGACAGTCTATTATTGTCCTGAAATGACCATTGACCTTAAGCAAACCATAACTTCCGGGTTAATTTTGGAGGTTGCTCCGTATTTAGCCTAACCAGACGATACTGTATCGTCTGCTAGTTCTGTGGCTTTCGCCCAAGCTGGATGTTTTCTTGGACTTGACTTGTGAGTATTTTTGTTTCACGCCATTCCTGGCCTATTTACTAGTTATATTTCATATTTAACTGGGACGAGTGTTGTGATGGCAGATTCGAACTTTTCTTTCTCACTAGTCCCCTTAATGTCTAACCACAGGACACTGTATCGTCTGCTATATTGCCGTGCCGTGTGTGTTGTTACTGTAACAATGTACACTAATAATTCCCACATCGTTTTGACTGTGTGCCTGTTTCATATTATATTGTTTACAGCAGATTTCAGATTATAAATAACGTTTCACCTTTCATGTTATGTAAACTCCCATTTCTAGTTGTCTTACTTCCCCGAAAACAGAATATAAACACGAATTAACAAGTCGCCTTTAAGCTTAACTGTTCTGCTTTTCGTTTATAGCGTATTTTACGAAGGTTTATTTCCAGAAAGCAAATATTACACAATATACTACAAGTATATGTTATTATTAATTTAAACAACAAAACTATTAGACTTGCAACATATACTTTAACCGATAATGCTGCTTAGCGAGCTTGGAATATCAGTGGAATCCGGCCATCTGCTGTTTGTTCTAAAGACATCAATCAAAGCTTTTCATTGCGTATTGTCAGTCATGTGTCAGACCCGTCTTTGTGGCGCCTCGTGCAATCAATCCGGTACCCCATCAATCACCAGAGCTTTTATTGTAAATGTATTTGCACAAGAAAGCAAACAAAGGCGCCTGGCTCGGATTTTGACAGTGTGGAAGTCATGCATTAGAAGGTAGTCGTGTATATGTGTGTTGCGGAGTGGAGAACAGAAGGGTGGGGTAGAACAGGTGTATGTACACCGGGTAGGCTGAGTGAGAGACTTCATGGTTTGGGTAAATTATAGGATTTGTTTTCCTGAAAACTGAATCACTAGACCGGTACCAATAGTTTTATGCATGAAAATAGACAGCGTTTACAATACATTTAGCTTGGGCCCTATGCAGGTGAACTTGAAGGCATTATATCATTTTGTTCTATTTTCAGTCACTGGTAATGGTTTCTCGTTTTGGTTGACAATCCATCATCATTATCTTTAGACTTATTCATATTGCGTTTGTTTGATGCTACAGCTAACGTTTTCTACCGGATTGAGTAGCCAGTCTCAAGCGAAAACCCTCCTTAGTCACTTACGACATGAATGGCAGGTTATAGTTTTACTACTCTTTGATTCACTTAAGCCCTGACGACACGCATGGTTACTTAGTTGCATATCCTTTACAGGACGTCGCAGTAAACCACGGCATTTTGGGGTTGTTTATGATTTATTAGCAGTTTATCTTCAGTAGTTTGTGGATGACATTATTTCTATTCTTTACTTCCCTGAAGGACCCCGGTAGCACAAGCCCCCCCCCCCCCCCGCCACAGCCCCCTCCCCACACACACACACACACCCACCTATACACCCCCCCCCCACACACACACGCTCACGCGTACACAACACACACACACATATATTGCAGGGGTGTTTGTGTATGTCTCAGGTTACTCATTTTAAAGTCTAATGTGAGGTGTCCGGTCATATCACTCTCCCTTTGCAGATTTGTGACTTGTTCATACACTTTTGGGAAGATAATGTGGTAGTTGACTCTTGCCTGTCGTCTCCACGTGAGTGGTTATAATATCCACTGTTGACAGCAATTTAGGCTGTCAAAACACGCCTGTCTGCATATGGCTCAAAGGAAATGGGAAATGTTCCACACAGCGTCTTACCACTCACACTGGCCAAGGTCATAGAAATAGGTATCCATGGCTTCAGATGCGGTTGTTGCACACAGTGATCAACTGGGGTTAGAATTAAATTGTAAAAAGACAAAGATTATGGTCGTCACTAGGAAGCAAGAAATACCACAATGTAATATACAAGTAAATGGGAATATTCTTCAACAAGTGAATCGGTAAAATATCTCGGAACATCTGATGGGAGATGCCTTGAAGAGATTAGAAACAAACATCGCCATGGCGAAAATAGCCTTTAGCAAGATGAAAAACATACTGATCAATAAAAAGATGTCAATTGAAACGACAAAAAGAGTGTTGAGGTGCTACATAGAGCCTGTATTTTTGTCTGGATGTGAAACTTGGACAATAAGCAGTCAAGCTGGAAAACATCTGAAGGCTGTAGAAATGTGGTTTCTGAGGAGAATGCAAAGAGTACCATGGATAGACAAAAAATCCAATGACCAAGTATTACAGGAAACGAATGAAATCGTAAATTGATTAGATAAATTAGACGTAGACAGTCAACATTTTTTGGACATGTCATGAGAAGAAATGAATTGGAGAACTTGGTGACAACATGCAAGATCGAAGGGAACAGACCAAGGGGAAGACCGAGAAGTAAATATCTGGATGACTTGACCACGTTGCATGGTCGAGACAAGAACACTGAGCTTATCCACGACTCTGGTGATCGAGTGAAATGGCGAATCATGACAGTCCACGCTTACCGGCATGGCACATGATGGATGGATGGGCCCATTCTGCTTTAATTGGATACGACGGATGTGGGTAGGAAGGGATCTGGTCACCTAACCTACCATGTGTGTGTGCGTGCGCGCACGTGCGCGCAACTTGCTGTTGCTTTCCTTCTGTCAGACATCAAGGATGTAAGGAACTGAAGGGGAAGGTTCGTAGGCTCAGTTCTGCTTCAGTTCCACTACCTTGGCGAAGTGGTCAAGCCGTCTGCTTCGCACTCCGAAGGTTTTGGGTTCGATTCCAGGCTATGTTTTTCGGTTTCCCGGGTGCATTTTTCTCGTAGACTCCTGGAGGTCGTCGCCGGAGCTACGGAGCTCGTGCTTAGTGCGATGCTTTCTGCTGGTCGCCCTGTATAAAGAGACCGATAGAAAGAGACCGAACCATAGGGGATAACACCCGGGGCAATGAAGTCGATCCTCTCGACTTTTAAGACATTTTTTTTAGACTTCAAGGATAGATTATCTATGTACATGAGTGCTTGATTATTGTCACAGTTTACACATCGACAGCTGCATCATAAGCGAAAGCTTAACACAAGTAGGAGAAGTGGATCGTGCTGAAACGAGGGCCGTCTTTTGCATTCATAAGTTGATAATAAAAATTGTGCATGCATAGGAAAACAGAGGCGCTGATGTGCCAGGGTTGGGTTTCATATTGGCCATGGCATCTCTTCCCCTCCCAGCGGATTATACAAGGTAGACACTGGTCTGGCTAACGAACAGGATTAATCATGGTCTCCGCTGTGATGACGCTTTTCGAGTACTACAACGTTGCATGCCGCGAGATTACAAGTGAGTCACAGCAATTCGATGATGGTAGATAGTTGTTAACCAAGCCCCACTACTATTTGGACAAGTCACCAATATTCTCGGTATAAGTGCGTTGCTAGCTTTCCGGGAAGGAACCAACCCATCACCAATCCCCAGTCTTCAAGTGTTACAAGAGCAAACAACTTGAATCAATGGGGGAATCTAAAAATCACAGCAGCAGCAGCAGCAGCAGCAGCAGCAGCAACAACAACAATAAGAACAGCAACAAAGACAGGCGGTAAAAGACGACTATTAGAAATTATACCCCCTCTTCCCCCCCCCCCCCAAAAAAAAGCTTTCTTAACCTGATCACAAGGGAATGTTATTCCCATGGGAAATGTCCCATGGGATACGATGGGATGGGACAGAAAAATATGTCCCATGGACAAGCGTGCAGGCTTGGCCATGGGAATGTTATTCCCATGGGAAAGGTCCCATGGGATGGGATAGGATGGGACGGGCATAAATTACCATGGAATGGGATGGGATGGGACAAAAAAAAAATATGCCCCATGGACAAGCCTGGATCACAATATCACGACATGGGTAGATTATGATTATGCTGATAAATAAACGTTTCTGCAATTGGTACAAACCCATAAGCGCTTGATCTCTCACAGCAGAAGTTGAATGGTGTAGATACTGACATCCCCGTTGTGAGCTGGTTAGCTAAATACCGAGACTGACCTCGCAATCGTTCTTTGTGACCAGTTTCTACACTGCAATAACCGCTATCGAAGAGATCCCGCAAAAGATGTGTCACATTCCTCCAACCTATCTTTTATTTCCAGCTGTTAATACTGATTGTCGATCGTTAGCGTTCTGATGATAGACGCTGTTGAAGGCAACATATAAGTTCATAAGCTTCCGAGCACCCCTGCATGGCTGGACAAAAGATGGATACACAATGTCGAAGGTTTGATATCACCAGAAGTGGCAGCCTTGGTTTTAAAACACAAAACAAACCCAGATCCAAGATCAACTAAACACGATACGCACAACACGCATAGATCAGTCACACTGTGGACCCACACACACACAACCACATCGTCAATAAAATGCAAAACGCACCACAAGTGATCCACGACTCTGGTGATTGCGTGAGATGGCGAAACATGACAGCCTACGCTTATCGGCGTGGCACTTGATTATGAGACCACAAGAGAAGGTCAATGTTGTGCAGAAAAGTAGAAAGGGATGTTGTGGCTCATCAGGCAGAGTTGAAAGTAGGTACGGAAAATGTGCTGAAACAACAAGAAGTGGAAAAGACAGGAACTAGAAAGACTCCGCGGGACATCACCATAAAACACAGATATAACCGACAAGAAACCAGACACATTAAGCAAAAGTAAAGACCCTTTTACACACATTGAAGCGTATTGAGTATATGGTGCTAAATGCATATTTTGTAGACCAATCGGCACTCAATGGGTGATGTAGTTAGTATCACGCTGGCGGCTTTTACTTCCCAAAACTTTTCCTGGTACAGTTTGTGTCTGGATTGACCTGGGGTCCAGGTCGGTGTAAAATAACCCCTATCTCCATGGAGATTAGAACACATGACCATCGGCCGGAAGGTAAGCGTCCTATCTATCACTGCGCTACCGTGACTCCGCACGCTACATAATTAATATTATAGACGGATTACTCAAATAAGTGGAAACACACTACCACCAGATAACTAAACAATACATGAACATATAACACATGCCGGAGTCCCTGCCAATGAGAGGGCACATGGGTCGCCTTCTAGATCGCCCATATCGAGCAATTTTCAAATGGACAAATCTTCAATAATGCAAGCGATCAGGGAGAAACTTCTGTGTAATTAAACAGCGTGTAATGAGACAACAATGCGCACACTGCAGGAACGTAACATACAAACTGGACCTCGTGCTGATGTCGGTGGCGGAGACGTCTTAGATGTGTTTCCAACCGGAGACCAGTGTGCGTGCAACAAGGGTAGTCAGCTTCCAGTGTTCCTCTTCTGTCCTTTATCTCTTGTTGGAGCATCGGCCCCAAGCAGCTCACACCAAACGACCTTGTCTTTTGCTATCTCCTGCAGCTTGGTACATGCCCTCCTTAAATTATTAATTTCTTTCTCTAATTCCTGTCTCTATGTGTTTGTAGGTCTCTCTCTATTTCGTTTGCCCCGTAGATCCCAGTGAAAGGATTTTCTAATTGTACTATTCTCAGGTTTTCTCAGTATGTGTCCTACCCAGCGCTAGTGCCTTTCCCTCGCCTCTTGGTTCACTGGAATCTGACCAGTTCTCTCTGATTCTGTCTTACAATTTTAGTCCGTCTTTTCTGCACAGGCACCCATTAATGTATGTTTGCTAGCGACTGTTTTAATCGTTCTCTACATGTCAGAATTCTTATAGCATTAGCGATTTAACATTTTTATTTTGTTCGCATATCCTTTACAGGACATCGCTGTCAACATCAGCATCTTTCAGCTGATTGTTGATTTCTTGGCAAGATTACACTCAGTAGTTTGCCATTGCTTTCTGAGCGACCGGCTCACATACCCCATAAGTTACCGACGCGGAGAGAACCGCTACCGATTCTCGCGCACGTCACGTTACTCACGAGAGTATACGGGATTACGGAGAAAGTCGTGTAACACCTAGACCAGGGAGACCGGCCATTTAACATTATAGAGTTAAATATTCTAAGTTTGATACTAATTTTAATTTCTGATGTCCCTAAATTTCCTAGTGCCATGAAAGCTCCTGAGAGAGAGAGGGAGAGAGAGAGAGAGAGTCAGAGAGGAAAGCGAGAGAGAGAGAGAGAGAGAGCGAGAGAGAGAGAGAGAGAGCGGAGAGAGAGAGAGAGAGAGAGAGAGAGAGAGAGAGAGAGAGAGAGAGAGAGAGAGAGAGAGATGGTCAGAGTGCCCTCTTGTTCTTTCTCATTCGTTTCGAAAACGGCGTTGCGTTGTTCCCGTTAACAACAAAACGGCTTTTGGGGTTGACGATTAACTTCACGCTTCAACTCCCTACGGGGAACGCTCTAGCCAAGTGAGGCGGGATTAAAAAAAAAAAAAAACTTGGGCTCACAAATGGGTACCGGAAGTGTTCTGGAAAGTAAAGGCGACCCACCGTTATGTTGACATCAACAATTTAATTCGATTGGTCTATAAAACATATGGGGCTGGCACCATACACCCATTAGGCATCAAAGGGTGTAAAAGGGTCCTTTACTTTACTTTTACTTTAACCATTTACCGAAACGCCTCAAGGCTTTGAATTTTCACGAAAATTAAAGGCGTCTTAAATAATGACTTCTTCTTCTTCCGCTGCGTTTGTGCGGAATGTTATTTTAGACGTAATTGCGGTGTGCCTGTTTACAGCATAGCTGCGATATTTGCACCTTCCGGCCGACACATTCGACTTCTTCAGGTATTTGTTGACCGGGCTACCTCCCCGGGCCAATGACTTCTGACACGTGGTATATGAGAATGAGTTCAAAAATCAACCCCATTGTATTCTGGACATTCCTTTACGTGCCACGTCCTCTTCTTGAATAGCTAACGAAGAGTTCTCATGTTAATGATATTAGTGACAGTCTGATTAAACTTCCCACTGCATTTTCCCCTAGGCGACGAGTGTCGTCCACACCAACTTCTCATTCCTAGCTGATTCAGCCTCTCCAGACATGGATCCGCCAGTTTACTGCACATGTCACTCGGTCACAGAGAGTCTTCACCACAGTAGTCTTATCATAAAGAAGTACACCACCAAGAGGAGCGACAGCTGCCAGTCTATCAGCCTGCTCATTTCCCCACACACCCTATGCAGAAAATCCATTATACATGTATATACACAAGTTAATTTTGTTCTAGGCGACCTCGTTTCGCCACAACCACAGGCTATAGTTTATCGAACTATTTATCCGCCTAGAAGTTCAAAGAAGGGTTTAACTGATTTAGTGACAAACAAAAGTATTTGTGGACCAAACATGGTACACAGTCAAATAAACAAATTCAGGGTGTATTTTTAATGACTGTGCAGTGTTTGAAAATATTGCCGGTTCAAGTATTGTATTTACCTATTATGTTGCATGAACTTTACAGAGGGTGAATACAAACTTGGACCGGCAATATTTTCAAACACTACACAGTCATTATAAATACACCTTATATTATAATGTAGATATCCATACACTAAGCATTAAAATGGCGGACGATACCACAAAACAAAACAAATACCTCGATGTCTCTAGTATGCTGATGTATCGCCCTTCTATCCAAATGGGAGGTCACATTTGGCGATATATTACCCTTCGGCACTGAATCAGTTAAGCTAGAATTACATGCCAGCATTGTCCAGGATGTGACACTAAATTTATTCATATTAGAATATCGTGGAACAATGCTGGCATGTAATTCTAGCTTAACTGATTCAGTGCCGAAGGGTAATATATCGCCAAATGTGACCTCCCATTTGGATAGAAGGGCGATACATCAGCATACTAGAGACATCGAGGTATTTGTTTTGTTTTGTGGTATCGTCCGCCATTTTAATGCTTAGTGTATGGATATCTACATTATAATATAAGGTGTATTTATAATGACTGTGTAGTGTTTGAAAATATTGCCGGTCCAAGTTTTGTATTCACCCTCTGTAAAGTTCATGCAACATAATAGGTAAATACAATACTTGAACCGGCAATATTTTCAAACACTGCACAGTCATTAAAAATACACCCTGAATTTGTTTATTTGACTGTGTACCATGTTTGGTCCACAAATACTTTTTGTTTGTCACTAAATCAGTTAAACCCTTCTTTGAACTTCTAGGCGGATAAATAGTTCGATAAACTATAGCCTGTGGTTGTGGCGAAACGAGGTCGCCTAGAAACAAAATTAACTTGTGTATATACATGTATAATGGATTTTCTGCATAGGGTGTGTGGGAAATGAGCAGGCTGATAGACTGGCAGCTGTCGCTCCTCTTGGTGGTGTACTTCTTTATGATAAGACTACTGTGGTGAAGACTCTCTGTGACCGAGTGACATGTGCAGTAAACTGGCGGATCCATGTCTGGAGAGGCTGAATCAGCTAGGAATGAGAAGTTGGTGTGGACGACACTCGTCGCCTAGGGGAAAATGCAGTGGGAAGTTTAATCAGGACTGTCACTAATATCATTAACATGAGAACTCTTCGTTAGCTACTCAAGAAGGGGACGTGGCACGTAAAGGAATGTCCAGAATACAACGGTGTTGATTTTTGAACTCATTCTCATATACCACGTGTCAGAAGTCATTGGCCCGGGGAGGTAGCCCGGTCAACAAATACCTGAAGAAGTCGAATGTGTCGGCCGGAAGGTGCAAATATCGCAGCTATGCTGTAAACAGGCACACCGCAATTACGTCTAAAATAACATTCCGCACAAACGCAGCGGAAGAAGAAGAAGTCATTATTTAAGACGCCTTTAATTTTCGTGAAAATTCAAAGCCTTGAGGCGTTTCGGTAAATGGTTAAAGTAAAAGTAAAGTAAAGGACCCTTTTACACCCTTTGATGCCTAATGGGTGTATGGTGCCAGCCCCATATGTTTTATAGACCAATCGAATTAAATTGTGATGTCAACATAACGGTGGGTCGCCTTTACTTTCCAGAACACTTCCGGTACCCATTTGTGAGCCCAAGTTTTTTTTTTTTTTTTTTAATCCCGCCTCACTTGGCTAGAGCGTTCCCCGTAGGAGTTGAAGCGTGAAGTTAATCGTCAACCCCAAAAGCCGTTTTGTTGTTAACGGGAACAACGCAACGCCGTTTTCGAAACGAATGAGAAAGAACAAGAGGGCACTCTGACCATCTCTCTCTCTCTCTCTCTCTCTCTCTCTCTCTCTCTCTCTCTCTCTCTCTCTCTCTCTCGCTCTCTCTCTCTCTCTCTCGCTCTCTCTCTCTCTCTCGCTTTCTCTCTGACTCTCTCTCTCTCTCTCCCTCTCTCTCTCAGGAGCTTTCATGGCACTAGGAAATTTAGGGACATCAAGAAATTAAAATTAGTATCAAACTTAGAATATTTAACTCTATAATGTTAAATGGCCGGTCTCCCTGGTCTAGGTGTTACACGACTTTCTCCGTAATCCCGTATACTCTCGTGAGTAACGTGACGTGCGCGAGAATTAGTAGCGGTTCTCTCCGCGTCGGTAACTTATGGGGTATGTGAGCCGGTCGCTCAGAAAGCAATGGCAAACTACTGAGTGTAATCTTGCCAAGAAATCAACAATCAGCTGAAAGATGCTGATGTTGACAGCGATGTCCTGTAAAGGATATGCGAACAAAATAAAAATGTTAAATCGCTAATGCTATAAGATTCTGACATGTAGAGAACGATTAAAACAGTCGCTAGCAAACATACATTAATGGGTGCCTGTGCAGAAAAGACGGACTAAAATTGTAAGACAGAATCAGAGAGAACTGGTCAGATTCCAGTGAACCAAGAGGCGAGGGAAAGGCACTAGCGCTGGGTAGGACACATACTGAGAAAACCTGAGAATAGTACAATTAGAACATCCTTTCACTGGGATCTACGGGGCAAACGAAATAGAGAGAGACCTACAAACACATAGAGACAGGAATTAGAGAAAGAAATTAATAATTTAAGGAGGGCATGTACCAAGCTGCAGGAGATAGCAAAAGACAAGGTCGTTTGGTGTGAGCTGCTTGGGGCCGATGCTCCAACAAGAGATAAAGGACAGAAGAGGAACACTGGAAGCTGACTACCCTTGTTGCACGCACACTGGTCTCCGGTTGGAAACACATCTAAGACGTCTCCGCCACCGACATCAGCACGAGGTCCAGTTTGTATGTTACGTTCCTGCAGTGTGCGCATTGTTGTCTCATTACACGCTGTTTAATTACACAGAAGTTTCTCCCTGATCGCTTGCATTATTGAAGATTTGTCCATTTGAAAATTGCTCGATATGGGCGATCTAGAAGGCGACCCATGTGCCCTCTCATTGGCAGGGACTCCGGCATGTGTTATATGTTCATGTATTGTTTAGTTATCTGGTGGTAGTGTGTTTCCACTTATTTGAGTAATCCGTCTATAATATTAATTATGTAGCGTGCGGAGTCACGGTAGCGCAGTGATAGATAGGACGCTTACCTTCCGGGCCGATGGTCATGTGTTCTAATCTCCATGGAGATAGGGGTTATTTTACACCGACCTGGACCCCCAGGTCAATCCAGACACAAACTGTAGCAGGAAAAGTTTTGGGAAGTAAAAGCCGCCAGCGTGATACTAACTACATCACCCATTGAGTGCCGATTGGTCTACAAAATATGCATTTAGCACCATATACTCAATACGCTTCAATGTGTGTAAAAGGGTCTTTACTTTTGCTTAATGTGTCTGGTTTCTTGTCGGTTATATCTGTGTTTTATGGTGATGTCCCGCGGAGTCTTTCTAGTTCCTGTCTTTTCCACTTCTTGTTTTTTTCAGCACATTTTCCGTACCTACTTTCAACTCTGCCTGATGAGCCACAACATCCCTTTCTACTTTTCTGCACAACATTGACCTTCTCTTGTGGTCTCATAATCAAGTGCCACGCCGATAAGCGTAGGCTGTCTTGTTTCGCCATCTCACGCAATCACCAGAGTCGTGGATCACTTGTGGTGCGTTTTGCATTTTTATTGACGATGTGGTTGTGTGTGTGTCTGGGGGGGTCCACAGTGTGACTGATCTATGCGTGTTGTGCGTATCGTGTTTAGTTGATCTTGGATCTGGGTTTGTTTGTGTTTTAAACCAAGGCTGCCACTTCTGGTGATATCAAACCTTCGACATTGTGTATCCATCTTTTGTCCAGGCCATGCAGGGGTGCTCGGAAGCTTATGAACTTATATGTTGCCATCAACAGCGTCTATCATCAGAACGCTAACGATCGACAATCAGTATTAACAGCTGGAAATAAAAGATAGGTTGGAGGAATGTGACACATCTTTTGCGGGATCTCTTCGATAGCGGTTATTGCAGTGTAGAAACTGGTCACAAAGAACGATTGCGAGGTCAGTCTCGGTATTTAGCTAACCAGCTCACAACGGGGATGTCAGTATCTACACCATTCAACTTCTGCTGTGAGAGATCAAGCGCTTATGGGTTTGTACCAATTGCAGAAACGTTTATTTATCAGCATAATCATAATCTACCCATGTCGTGATATTGTGATCCAGGCTTGTCCATGGGGCATATTTTTTTTTTGTCCCATCCCATCCCATTCCATGGTAATTTATGCCCGTCCCATCCTATCCCATCCCATGGGACCTTTCCCATGGGAATAACATTCCCATGGCCAAGCCTGCACGCTTGTCCATGGGACATATTTTTCTGTCCCATCCCATCGTATCCCATGGGACATTTCCCATGGGAATAACATTCCCTTGTGATCAGGTTAAGAAAGCTTTTTTTTTTGGGGGGGGGGGGAAGAGGGGGTATAATTTCTAATAGTCGTCTTTTACCGCCTGTCTTTGTTGCTGTTCTTATTGTTGTTGTTGCTGCTGCTGCTGCTGCTGCTGCTGCTGCTGTGATTTTTAGATTCCCCCATTGATTCAAGTTGTTTGCTCTTGTAACACTTGAAGAACTGGGGATTGGTGATGGGTTGGTTCCTTCCCGGAAAGCTAGCAACGCACTTATACCGAGAATATTGGTGACTTGTCCAAATAGTAAGTGGGGCTTGGTTAACAACTATCTACCATCATCGAATTGCTGTGACTCACTTGTAATCTCGCGGCATGCAACGTTGTAGTACTCGAAAAGCGTCATCACAGCGGAGACCATGATTAATCCTGTTCGTTAGCCAGACCAGTGTCTACCTTGTATAATCCGCTGGGAGGGGAAGAGATGCCATGGCCAATATGAAACCCAACCCTGGCACATCAGCGCCTCTGTTTTCCTATGCATGCACAATTTTTATTATCAACTTATGAATGCAAAAGACGGCCCTCGTTTCAGCACGATCCACTTCTCCTACTTGTGTTAAGCTTTCGCTTATGATGCAGCTGTCGATGTGTAAACTGTGACAATAATCAAGCACTCATGTACATAGATAATCTATCCTTGAAGTCTAAAAAAATGTCTTAAAAGTCGAGAGGATCGACTTCATTGCCCCGGGTGTTATCCCCTATGGTTCGGTCTCTTTCTATCGGTCTCTTTATACAGGGCGACCAGCAGAAAGCATCGCACTAAGCACGAGCTCCGTAGCTCCGGCGACGACCTCCAGGAGTCTACGAGAAAAATGCACCCGTGAACCGAAAAACATAGCCTGGAATCGAACCCAAAACCTTCGGAGTGCGAAGCAGACGGCTTGACCACTTCGCCAAAGTAGTGGAACTGAAGCAGAACTGAGCCTACGAACCTTCCCCTTCAGTTCCTTACATCCTTGATGTCTGACAGAAGGAAAGCAACAGCAAGTTGCGCGCACGTGCGCGCACGCACACACACATGGTGAGGTTAGGTGACCAGATCCCTTCCTACCCACATCCGTCGTATCCAATTAAAGCAGAATGGGCCCATCCATCCATCATGTGCCATGCCGGTAAGCGTGGACGGTCATGATTCGCCATTTCACTCGATCACCAGAGTCGTGGATAAGCTCAGTGTTCTTGTCTCGACCATGCAACGTGGTCAAGTCATCCAGGCATTTACTTCTCGGTCTTCCCCTTGGTCTGTTCCCTTCGATCTTGCATGTTGTCACCAAGTTCTCCAATTCATTTCTTCTCATGACATGTCCAAAAAATTTTGACTGTCTACGTCTAATTTATCTAATCAATTTACGATTTTCATTCGTTTCCTGTAATACTTGGTCATTGGATTTTTTGTCTATCCATGGTACTCTTTGCATTCTCCTCAGAAACCACATTTCTACAGCCTTCAGATGTTTTCCAGCTTGACTGCTTATTGTCCAAGTTTCACATCCAGACAAAAATACAGGCTCTATGTAGCACCTCAACACTCTTTTTGTCGTTTCAATTGACATCTTTTTATTGATCAGTATGTTTTTCATCTTGCTAAAGGCTATTTTCGCCATGGCGATTTTTGTTCTAATCTCTTCAAGGCATCACCCATCAGATGTTCCGAGATAATTGTACCGATTCACTTGTTGAAGAATATTCCCATTTACTTGTATATTACATTGTGGTATTTCTTGCTTCCTAGTGACGAATTTAATTCTAACCCCAGTTGATCACTGTGTGCAACAACCGCATCTGAAGCCATGGATACCTATTTCTATGACCTTGGCCAGTGTGAGTGGTAAGACGCTGTGTGAACATTTCCCATTTCCTTTGAGCCATATGCAGACAGGCGTGTTTTGACAGCCTAAATTGCTGTCAACAGTGGATATTATAACCACTCACGTGGAGACGACAGGCAAGAGTCAACTACCACATTATCTTCCCAAAAGTGTATGAACAAGTCACAAATCTGCAAAGGGAGAGTGATATGACCGGGACACCTCACATTAGACTTTAAAATGAGTAACCTGAGACATACACAAACACCCCTGCAATATATGTGTGTGTGTGTGTGTACGCGTGAGCGTGTGTGTGTGGGGGGGGGGGTGTATAGGTGGGTGTGTGTGTGTGTGTGGGGAGGGGGCTGTGGCGGGGGGGGGGGGGGGGCTTGTGCTACCGGGGTCCTTCAGGGAAGTAAAGAATAGAAATAATGTCATCCACAAACTACTGAAGATAAACTGCTAATAAATCATAAACAACCCCAAATGCCGTGGTTTACTGCGACGTCCTGTAAAGGATATGCAACTAAGTAACCATGCGTGTCGTCAGGGCTTAAGTGAATCAAAGAGTAGTAAAACTATAACCTGCCATTCATGTCGTAAGTGACTAAGGAGGGTTTCGCTTGAGACTGGCTACTCAATCCGGTAGAAAACGTTAGCTGTAGCATCAAACAAACGCAATATGAATAAGTCTAAAGATAATGATGATGGATTGTCAACCAAAACGAGAAACCATTACCAGTGACTGAAAATAGAACAAAATGATATAATGCCTTCAAGTTCACCTGCATAGGGCCCAAGCTAAATGTATTGTAAACGCTGTCTATTTTCATGCATAAAACTATTGGTACCGGTCTAGTGATTCAGTTTTCAGGAAAACAAATCCTATAATTTACCCCAAACCATGAAGTCTCTCACTCAGCCTACCCGGTGTACATACACCTGTTCTACCCCACCCTTCTGTTCTCCACTCCGCAACACACATATACACAGACTACCTTCTAATGCATGACTTCCACACTGTCAAAATCCGAGCCAGGCGCCTTTGTTTGCTTTCTTGTGCAAATACATTTACAATAAAAGCTCTGGTGATTGATGGGGTACCGGATTGATTGCACGAGGCGCCACAAAGACGGTCTGACACATGACTGACAATACGCAATGAAAGCTTTGATTGATGTCTTTAGAACAAACAGCAGATGGCCGGATTCCACTGATATTCCAAGCTCGCTAAGCAGCATTATCGGTTAAAGTATATGTTGCAAGTCTAATAGTTTTGTTGTTTAAATTAATAATAACATATACTTGTAGTATATTGTGTAATATTTGCTTTCTGGAAATAAACCTTCGTAAAATACGCTATAAACGAAAAGCAGAACAGTTAAGCTTAAAGGCGACTTGTTAATTCGTGTTTATATTCTGTTTTCGGGGAAGTAAGACAACTAGAAATGGGAGTTTACATAACATGAAAGGTGAAACGTTATTTATAATCTGAAATCTGCTGTAAACAATAATAATATGAAACAGGCACACAGTCAAAACGATGTGGGAATTATTAGTGTACATTGTGTACAGTAACAACACACACGGCACGGCAATATAGCAGACGATACAGTGTCCTGTGGTTAGACATTAAGGGGACTAGTGAGAAAGAAAAGTTCGAATCTGCCATCACAAACACTCGTCCCAGTTAAATATGAAATATAACTAGTAAATAGGCCAGGAATGGCGTGAAACAAAAAATACTCACAAGTCAAGTCCAAGAAAACATCCAGCTTGGCGAAAGCCACAGAACTAGCAGACGATACAGTATCGTCTGGTTAGGCTAAATACGGAGCAACCTCCAAAATTAACCCGGAAGTTATGGTTTGCTTAAGGTCAATGGTCATTTCAGGACAATAATAGACTGTCTGCGCATGTCTGGTGACATACATCTCGTCGGCTTTCCGTACAGAGCAGACGCCATGTTTTATCTTTAATATATTCATACTTCGGAAAAACTACGTGTTACATTCATTTAACCGAATTTGTGCTTCAATTTGAATGCATGTGATATTTGGTAGATTTTTTGGCATAAAGTTCGACTATACAGGTTATGAAATTTGCTACATGTCACCGTGTGGGAATTTGAGCATGTTGTGTCATTTTCATAAACTTAGCCTTTTTGGGCAACCATCGCATGGTGTTCCATAGACCCGATAATGAACATAAGAATGATTTTGAACTTCATACTTTTCAGTTCGCTTAACGTCTGTCAGCTGCTCCAGGTCACCAGGTGCGTGTTGCAACAACTGGAGAGACCAACAGCGGACGAATTACTGTACACAGTAGCATGATGCCTTTTTATTGCCTTTAACATCACACGATTGAACATGTTGGTCTCTAAACTAAACTGATTTATTTATTTTTGTATATGTATTTTATATATCTTTCCCATTCATTCACATTATTTTACGAGTATACATTTGATGATAGATTAACCTAACTTTATGGTTAAGTCATAAGCGTAGTTAACTAATTCAAGTTGAAATGTCTGATCTTCTGTCTTTATGTAGTATTATTGGCAATGGTCGAAATAGTACTGTAATCATCACTCAGGACATTCAAGATTAATTATAATAATATTAATCCTAATTAGTAATGCACAAGAATAATTTAATCCAGAATTATTATATTCCATTATAGCTATAACAAATCAAACAAATGCCATAGCAGTGATGAATTTCAGTAATCAAACCATCCATAATGTACACAATAATCATTATCTGATTAATCAGCAATCTTCATCTATACATATATAATACTAACTACCTTCTATCATATTGACTGTGGGTGGATACACCTTGTGAACACAAAGCCCCAGGCATTTCTTTTTGCAGGTTCTTTATCTGCTTTTTTTAAGTAATCTTGTTTCACTGAGTGTAAAACTATGTCTTACAGTGTATCCCTCACTTTACTGTCAGAAGACTTTTCACCCCAGGTTGTGGTGTCAGACATCAATGATGAAATTAGAATGTCCACTCAACATTTCAAATTTGGGCACATCTCTTTGGAGGACAAGCTGTTGCCCACACAGAATGTTATTCTCCTTAAAATGTAACGGACAGATCAATGAAATGACAAGAGCCAATAAAGTTTGGTATCACTGACAGTGCAAGGTGGCCTTACATCAAAGATCATCTGCGACGAGACCAAGAGGGCGTCCAAGAAGAAAATGGATTGACGACATCAAAGACATTGTACAATCACACGGAATGACACTATCCAGTGCTGCCCATCGGGTGCTGGAGCGCAAATTATTCCTCCCCGCGATGCTTGGCAGCAGAAGTGGAAAATGGTGATGTTGATGATGATGACAATGCAAGAGTTACCAGAATAGTTGAGATCAACACTAGACTGCCTTGAGAACTCCATCTCTAAATATTTCTTCAGAATTCAGTCAGAAATCCTCTCCCAGGTATGGGTGGGTGTCTTACATGCAGCAAGGGTTTTGGAATCAGAGTTTACCTTCTGCTAGATAAGCTACCCACCTATTTGTTACTGGGGCCCATAAGGGAAGGAAAGCGTAGTACTGCACCCTGCCATTCATGCTGTAAGAGATGACTAGTATTGGCATGGGGCTGCTTCCCTGCCCCATAGACACCTAGCTGCAAAATATAATAAAGAGAAACAAAGAGAAACAACTCAACCAACCGAGATGAAAGAAGGTACTTCTTTTAGAACTTCACATGTGATGCAGAGAAGACCATAAGAAGTTTGGAACGTCGACTTGCCTTCGTACAACTGGAAAAGTTTACAGAATTGTCACCTGGAATGTTAGAATTATGTATGAATTAGTAAAGACAGTGCAAGAGGGAGAGGAAATGAAATATAAGGTTAAAATTTTAGCATTATGCAAAACAAGAATTACATTTTAAGAAAATAGAAAGTATGGTCCTCTCCATTAAGAAAGAAATACTACAATTTAACAGCCAAATAAATGGGAAAACGCTTAAACAGGTAAATTGGTATCACTATCTTGGAACATTCATAATGTCTGATGGAAGATACCTTGTAGAGATTAATAACAAGAACGGTCATGGCAAAAGTAGCTTTTTGCAAAATGGAAAATATAGTCATCAATTTAAAAAAAAAAAAAAAAAAAATAGCTGTAGTGAGAAAACGGGTGCTGAAGTGCTGTAAGAGCCTATATTTGTGAATCATGGACAATCAGGCAAACTAAGAAACATATAATGGCAGTGGAAATGTGGTTTCTAAAGAAAGTGCCAAGAATATCATTGACTGACAAAAACAAATGAGACAGCCCTTGAAGAAACAAATACAAAGCATAATTTAATTACAGAAATTAGATGTCAGCTGGAGATTTGTTTTTGGCATGCCATGAGGAGAAATAAACTTGAAAACTTAGTGACAACCAACAAAATTGATGGGATATGAGCAGGGGGAAAGCAAAGAGATAAACACCTGAGTGGCTTGATCACATGGTATAATTGAGACAAGAAGACAGACCTTGTTCATGACTCTGGTGATTGTCTGAGATGATGAATATCAAAGAATGAAACACAATCAAGGAAATATTCATTTTGATTAGTAAATTGAATGGCCAAATAGAATCAGGTAACACTAGTTATGAAGAGATTATAGCGAGGCAAGGGCATCTGGTAATGAATGAAAAATAGAGAATTATTCACCAGTGTTTGCGCAATAAATGAATATATAATAGTTGAAAGTGTTTTTTCACATGAAAGAATACATAGCGCAACATAGGTAGCATCAGTTCACAGTATATAAAATAAATTTGATCATGTCTGTATTAACAAACAATTTAGATAATCTCTACGTGATGTAAACATTTTTAGAGGTACAGATGTAGATTCAGATCACCATCTGCTGATATGAAACTCAAGAGATATCTTATAAACATAAAAATCTGAATATAGGATATTTCAGAAATCAAACTAACAAACAATTTATATGTACAGTCTCTAATACGTACTAGGTCCTGCAACAGTTTGTAGACGAGGTGAGTACGAAAGGCTGCTAATAGTAGGTTAAAAGCTTTTGAAACAAATCATACACAGAAGTCCTTGGAAACAGGAAATGGCAACATAAAGAATGGATAACACCCAAAACCCTTAGAAAAAATTTAAAAAGCAGATTTAAGCAATATCAAAACCAGAGCTACTAAAATCAGAGCCCATGAAACATACACAGTAGGTACTGTAGTAGTTAGAAAGCAGATAAGAGTAGATAAAAGACAATATTTAGATTGCCTAGCACAGTGGTTCTCAACCTTTTTTGGCCTATGCACCCCTTAACCATATGTTCAGAAGTGACACCCCCCCCCCCCCCCCCTCTTTTGTATTTCCTCTCTATAAATTCCCCCCTCCCGCCTCTCCCCCGTCGCCTACATAGTCTCATCTCATCTTATCAAGTTCCTCTTGTATCTTGCAGTGTCGAAGTGAAGTATAAACATCATGAGAGTGGCCGATTATGGGCTTCATATATCGATATTCCCATGGATTCTGTTATTCCCTCCGTCCAACATTTACATGGTCGGCCTCTTCCTTTGTTTCCATCTGGTCTGTACACTATTGCTTGTTGTGGTATGCTGTTAACTGGTAACCTACTTGCATGGCCAAACCATTTGACTTGCTGCTTTCTAATAAAATCTAGTGCTGCTTTAACCCCCACTTTAGTCCTGATTTCTTCATTTCTGATCTTATCTCTTCTTGTTACATTTATTCTTCTTCTTTTTAGGAACCTCATTTCTGTTGTGATTTTTCTTTTATCTTTTTCTGTCATTGTCCAGGTTTGGCCCCCTACATAGTATATGTAAAAATGGAAGCTACATTTAATAACAGATACTAGAACAAGTCTAGACATCTACATACAACTTGACTTGTGGGTCTACTTACGTTATAACCCAAATTTCAGAAGGACGAGAAGTAAAGAACGGTAAAGTATAGAGGATAAAACAATATCAAGTAATCGGTTCTTGTATTAACCCGATCTTGAAATAATCTTAATTCCTCCCCTGGAAACCCTAAAATTCCCCCCTGGGAAGAGGGGGGGGGGGGGATTCCCCACCAGTTGAGAACCACTGGCTTTGCAGAAGCAGTAATAGCAACCATGAATGGAAATCTCAGAGACCTTTACAGTACCACAAGGATAATAGCAGAAAGATATCAGCCCCGTGGACAGATCAAAACTAGTAAAGTTCTTGCCAATAAAGATCAAATTAACAGATGAATCATATACTTTGAGGAACTTCTGAAATGATCATTCCCAAAAGACACCCTCCCTTTCCTCCCCATATGTCAGCTGAGAAACCATCTAAAGATGAAATTAGGAAAGCTATCAAACTCTTTCAGAATGAGAACACTGCTAGTCCAGATGGTGTCCCATCTTTTAAGCCAGCCTGAACACCTGAACTGAATTATTACGCAAATTATTTAACAGATTCTGGGGGACTGAAGAAATACCAGCAAACTGGAGAGAAGGATGTTTGGTGACCCTGCAAAAGCAAGGGGACCTGCAGGAGTGCACACATTGTAGAGAACTAATGGTATTGTCAGTTCTTGGAAAATATTAAGGTTTCTGAAGAGATTAAGACATGCCATTGACAAACAACTAAGGGATGAACAGGTGGGTTACCAACCAAACAGATTCTGCATTGACTGCATTATGCATAATAATAGCCAAAACATTGGAACTAATTTGCCACCTTATATTACATTTGACAGCTTTGGTAGGAATCTCTTTGACAATTGATGAGGCACTATGGGATCCCACTGAAGATCATTAATTTAATAAAGGCAAGATAAAGAGACTTTGAATGCTGAGTTCTTCATGAGGAAAATTAATGCATACAGTTTAAATAAGAATATGAGTGTGGCAGTAGTGCCTTTATCATAATTTAGTGTTCTTACTTACTGATTATAGACTAGATTATGAAAACAATCATGACTACCATCAGTAGTAGAATTCAATGGACTCTAATAGAGCAGCTTGATAATGTGGACTTGGTTGATGAAATAACCCTGCTGTTCCACACATGTAATCAGATGCAAGATAAATTAAACATGCTTGATGGGAGGTCACATTTATTGGGGAAAGTCAAAGATAATGAGAATAAATCAAGCAAATTATAAACCAACCTTCATTGGTGAAACCTCACTTCAAATGGTGGAATCAAACATATATAGACAGCAACTTTGACAAATACAGGGGAACAGAGAGATATTGAAATAATTATTCAAAAGGCAAGAAAGAGCTTTCATAGTGCTTAGATATTTGTGGAAGTCAACAAAATAATCTAGTACCAAACTTATATTTAACACAACATCAAATCATTACTGCTGTGTGAATCAGAAATATAGAGATAGATTAAAACAATTGCTAATAAACTACCAATATTCACTAACTGGTGCCTGTAATGTTATGTATAGTATAACAGAATTAAAAATATGGAGTTTAAGGAGACAACTATACCAATTCCAGTGAATTGAGAGGTGAGGGAAAACACAACAGAAATAGAGCAAGACCTAAAAACACATGGAGAAGAGAATAAGAGACAGTATTGGATAATATAGAGAAGACATACGGGAGATTATTTGGGCATGTTATGAGAAGAAATGATCTGGAGAACATGGTGACAACTGGTAAGATCAAGGAGAACAGACCAAGGGGAAGACCTAGAAGCAAGTACCTGGATGGCTTGGCCTTGTGGCATGGTCGAGACAGAAACACGGAGCTGATCCACGACTCTGGTGATCGAGTGAGATTGCAGAACATGACCGCCCACGCTTACCGGCATGGCACATGATGGATGGATGGATAGGGAAGAGCTGCAGGGAATAGCAAAATATGGTTGTCTTGACACACATTGGTTTAGTGTCTGTGCTTCAGTGGGACAAAAGGCAGAAGAAGGAAATGGATTACCAATCAAAGTTGACATTTCCCATCTACAAGAAGCAACATTACATAATCTATTCATAAACATATGCTATCTATTTAATCTATAACTGGATGTGACATAATGAATACAGTGAATGCATAACCATCTATGATATACATAATGTTTCACAGCCAGCTGAGACATACATACTGTACGTATATATAACTACCTGTGACGTACATATTGTATACATGATCAGAATATCAAAAGCATGGATTGTTCAAAGGAAGTCAGACAAAGCCTGGTGTTAGCAATGCAAAGGTTAAATAGTATTAACTGATGCAGTGCCAAACAATGAGTAGGTTTGTACCAAACATGGTACACAAACAAACAAACAAGTGTTATAATGTAAATTTCCGTTCAATGAGCATTAAAACTGCAGAAGATACCACAAAACAAAACAAATAACACTATGAAACTAGTGTGACGATATGTCATCCTTCTTTACAAATGGTAGGTCCCATTTGGCTATATATTATCCTTCAGAATTGAATCAGTTAAAAGCCTATGACACCAGCAAACAAATGAAAGTAACATGTTTGAGAACATGCATTTTTTCTTTTGCAACATAATAGATGTGAGTCATAGACCATTTCCCAAGCACTCAAGAAAAATATCAGGGCTTTTTAACTTAAGAAAAATTCTCAGAATACTGCCTGGCTGAGTGGCTACAACACTGGGTTCTCTTTAAGGAGACCTGCGTTCGAATCCTTATTAAGGTGTTGATTTTTTTTCTGTTGGGGGAAAAAAAAGAAAAACCCTAGCCTGCACAGTTCAAGGCGACTGCACTAGCCAGGCAGCCTTAATTCCTCAGGCTCAAAACCCCCCTGTCCTACACCACAAGGTACTGTAGGCAGTAGATGACTGGACCAAGAAGAAGAAGATTACTGACATTCCTCAAGATCTGAGTGTTGAAGAAAATTGAATTCCATTATACCTCTACCCTGTTCAACCTCAGGAGAGAAGTTATATTAGGGTCCATGTCCTGACCCAGATTAATAATCCTGTGATCGAGTTAGCCACAAATAGGATCACTAATTTTAAGGTGATTGTTGTCAAAAGAGGATAATAGCTGTATAAGTGGCTCATGAACTGCTTTATATCTCAGAAACTGAAATACTTTGGCCATACTAAACACCACAGTGGCAGGGAAAGAACAGTGATGGGAGTCCTGGTTCCCAACAGAAGAGGCAGGGGTCAACCAGCATGAACACAGGACATTGTTGGGAGGCATGGTTCCCAGCAGAAGAGGCAGGGGTCTACCAGCATGAACACAGGACATTGTTGGGAGGCATGGTTCCCAGCAGAAGAGGCAGGGGTCAGCCAGCATGAACACAGGACATTGTTGGGAGGCATGGTTCCCAGCAGAAGAGGCAGGGGTCAACCAGCATGAACACAGGACATTGAAGACACCTTAGGCATGAAACTGTATCAGGCAGGGGATCTAGCAAAGGATCAAGAGTTATTTTGGTTGGTTATGATGGGAGCATCATTCTGCAAAGGACCTTCTATAATACGGTGGTTTTGAACCGGATGTGACATATACAATTTGTGCATAACCATCTATGTAACCAGATGTGACATATACAATCTCTGCATTATCATCTATGTAACTAGGTGTGTCATATACAATCTCTGCATAAACCATCTACATAACCATATGTGACATATACAATCTCTGCATAACCAACTACATAACCAGATGTGACATATACAATCTGTGCATAACCATCTATACATATACAGTCACAGCATAACCATCTATGTAACCAGATGTGACATATTTAACAGTGTCAAAGGAAGTAACAAGAGTCGAGTTGGTGTATAAGATTATATTTTATTCTCAAGACGACAGGCCGCGTCTTCTCAGCTGGGCTATCGGATGTTTACTAACCTTAACAACATAATACGTCACGATTGAGCATCTCCCACCCCTTTCAGTCTCAATGCTCAATCGTGCTGTATCTGAGTTTCCCACTAGATCCCAATTATGCCCAACACTGTTACACCTCCCCATGTTTAATAAAGAATTTTCCTTATAAAGGAAAAATCTTTACTCTAAATCCCCATACTCCATTCCCTCTTTGTCTTCTAACCTTCGCTAAAACCAAGTTTGAGTAAACAATATATCTTTTACTCTTCTCCCAGTGACATGGTCTGCCAACAACCTCCCCATATACTTCTTTATACTTCTTCTTCGCCTTTTATTTATATAATACCACGGTTAATCCAACCAGTCCTTCTTTCCTTTTTTTTTTTTTTTCCCCAACCTTTTATAGTGAACTACTATGTTATTCTTCATTTCTGGTTCTTCCTGGTTACTTATATCAAATATACATATTATAAGAACAGCTCATAAATTCTTTATCGAACTCTTTGAGCTCACAAAATTTCTCATTCTTTTCTATTCTGGTTCTTTCTTGGCTCATCTATTTTCCTGTATCAAATATACACATTATAAGAACAACTCATAAATTCTTTGTCGAAAATTATGATCTTATACAATTCCTCATTCTTTCAAACCCCAGGACGTACAAAAACAATGTAGTTAGAAAAAGTAAAGAAGTGGTGCGCACCAAATAAAGAACATGAAGAATGAATACACGACATGACCACATGGACATATAGTAAATGTACATTTAAGACATTCACCCTTTACCTCCCTTGCCAATAAAAAAAATTTTGTAAAATAATTTTTTAAAACACCTTTAAGAAATATATTATTGTTCGTTATAAAACAATTTGGCATAAGTTTTCATAAACCTTTTATATTTCACATTGACATTGCCAACCACAATTATCTCACCTTTTACCATGAGCCCATGTTCATATTTTATGAACACCTTAAATATAATTAAAGCTGGTATTTCACAGCACCTATATCTTGCCCCCGTACATCCCATCCTGTTATTTTAAAAATACAGTGACGTGTGTGCAGACCCTGGATACGTCTATCCATTCGTGTACACACGTTCACCAACTATGGTTTCCCACTAGTTAATTCCTTAACTATTTACTCTTAAGTTTCCCCCTACCTTATATCATTGGACAAATTAGTATCAACTCTTTTCTGAACGAAAAACCTTTAGCAAAACCTCATTCATTTGAAACTTAAACTTACTTAACTAACTTTACAAGCATGTAACTCAATATACCAAACCATTCATGTAATCGAAATAAAATGAACACAACCTCCAAATTAATCTAGAAGAAAAAAAACACATTTTTAAAATGACATAACATGCATGTTATCAAATCAGAATAAAATACTCTATTCTACCTATCACTATTGGACACTTTTACGGACCAATAGTTCTTATCAACTCAAATGCTAGGAACACAATCACCCTACTCTAAACCAATTAATCAAACAATAACAACCATTTTTTTTTAAGACCAAATCAAGAAAACAAAATGAGGCATTACAACTTAGGCTCAATAAAACAACCAAACAATATCCCTCATTTTCCAGTAGCAACTCAAGCATAAAAACATTTCCTATATGACTCATAACTCATAAAACTTAGATTTCATAAACACCGTCTTCAACACAATTATAACTCTCTTAAAATTACTACGTACATTGGCCTACCAGCATTAGGCTCTCACAAATGACGCATATCCAGTATTTATATGACCGAGAAGACTAAACATCCTATCTATATATCTGTTAACTACAGATCAATTATGAACATATCTGTTCTATCTACATAAACAAATTAGTAATCCAGAATTATCTATTTATTATCTCTTAACAGCACATAGTATCCTGAATAAGCTCTTAAGTAAGCACTGTAACCTATATCCAACATTAACTCAATGTAGCCATCCTCTACTTATCAACGTACTTGTGATCTGTCCTGTCTATTATTATTATAACTTGTTAACCCCTATCTTTAAACACGGCACTTCTAACATCAATAAAAAAATACATTCACCCACTGTACTAATATCTCAAGACCACTTTTTCCACCGTTTCGTATACTTCTTCAAACATCACTTACAATTTTAAATCTTGCTATCTGCAGTACTTTCAATTTATCTATCTCTTACGTTTCCACTTCCTCAACAACTCTAAGTTTCTCTGAATAAGTGCTAACTCTATATCAACATCTTCTTCTTCTTCGTACAATCTACTAGCCTCCTCCATACTACTACTTGACTCTGACTTTTCATCCATTTCTTCTTCTTCGTCTGTATGTCTCTCTTTAGCTGCCGCTAATCTCTTCCGTTCAACATCCCACCTAATTTGTCGATCACTCTTTCTTAAGGATCTTTCCAGTATAGGTATATCGTCTCCGCTTGTTGAACCATCTCTAATTCTCCTCTGTCTTTTTACTTCTTTATCTCTTTGACTGTCCATTCTTCTTTTTGTTGCTTGCCTAGTATTTTTAAATGGAGCACCTGTGTCTTCTTCCATACTATCATAATGAGTTTCATTTGGCCCTTCTTCTTCCATTCTTTTCGGAATTGTCTGTTCTTGTTCTTCGTAACTTGGATTTTCTAGCAACTGATTTTGTTCTGGTTCTCTTCTAAGATCTGGGGTTACTGTAGCTCCTCTAAGATCTGGGGTTACTGTAGCTCCTCTAAGATCTGGGGTTACTGTAGCTCTTCTAAGATCTGGGGTTACTGTAGCTCCTCTAACAACTTGTTCATCTAAAAATTTTGCATCCGAATAACAATTATTATTATAATTATTATTTTCTATCTCATTTTCATCTCTTCTTAAGTGTTCAACATGTGCCCTTGCTATGTGTGCTGTGACCTGGTTCTTTATAATATACGATACATTACCTAGTTTTTCCAAAACGTAATAACCTGGAATCCAACGAGAATCAAACTTAGAGTTTCTCCTATGCTTTTTGTAATAAACTCTATCACCTACCTTAAACTCCTGTAATTTTGTATTTACATTTTTGTACTTTTTCTGTCTTTCCCTAGCTTTTATTATATTATTCCTTAACCTCAGTATGTGCTTTATGCATTTCTTGTATTATGATCTCTTGAAAATCTTCACCCATATATTTCCGTCTAGGTTTTAATAAATTATCTATAGGTAATATTGGTTCTCTCCCGTGTATTAAATAAAATGGCGAAAAACCCGTGCTCTCATTTTGATTTGTACGAATAGCGCTAAGAGCAGGCCCCAAAAATAGATCCCAATCTTTTTCATGTTCATCAATAATCTTTGCCACAATGTTGTATAACGTCTGATGTTGACGCTCGTTTTTCGCATTTGACGAAGGTCTATAAAATGAGGTCTTTATATGTCTTATGTTTAAATCTTTTAATAACTTTTCAAATTTTTTATTTACAAATTCTCTACCATTATCTGTAAGTATACTTTGTGGGCAACTAAACCTTGGTACGAACTCCTGTAAAAAAATATTAATGACAGTATCCGCGCTCTTATCTGGAATTGCATAAACCTCTGGCCAAAGACTGTAGATGTCTACTATATGAATTAAATATACATTTCCTGACAATGTTCTGGGATGTGGACCTGATATGTCTAAACTAATCTTTTGCATTGGGAAGTGAGGAATATCTGTGTCCTGTAATGGAGACTTTATTGTTTTCATGTTCCTTAATCTGCACTTTTCACACGTATCTACATATTTGCATGCAGATTTAAATAAGTTTGGCCAATAATATTTACTTGTAAGTGCTTTCACTAGTTTGTCTCTACCGAGATGTCCATTTTCATCGTGATATGCTTTTAAAAGTTCATTTTCTAAATGCTTTGGAATATATTTCCTTAGTTGTTCGTTCTTTTCACACATATAATATAACTGTCCATCCTCTTGTAAGAGCAAATAATTCCTTTTATATTTGTTATCTTCTGTTTCTCGTAACTTTTCCTTTATTTGTATGATTCTTGGGTCCAAATCCTGCTCTTCTTTCATATTGAACTGTGCTAACTGTAGATCTTCTTCTCTATGTTCAGACTCTTGATCTGATGGTAAGCTATCAAATTCTTCCCTATTTATTATAGCAGAATCTAGAATATTTACTTGCCAATTTCTGTCGTCTATCTCTGGTTCGGCTGCCTCCTCTTCTGTATCTTCTGATGACTGTGTATATGGAATTCTAGACAAAAGATCAGCGCATGTGTTTATCCTACCTGGTATGTACTCAATTTTCGCGTCGTACCCCTGTAGATTCAATGCCCATGTCTGTATTTTCCTGTTCTGTACTGGAGCTTCTAGAAAAGACTTTAAAGGCATGTGGTCAGTTCTAATAACAAAACTTGCGTTATGTAAGTAGTAATTAAGTTTTTGTAGAGAGTAATGAATCGCGTAAGCCTCCTTCTCGATAGTAGTCCATTTTTTTTGTGATTTACTAAGTTTATGTGACAAGAAGTAGATAGGTCTTTCATTTTTAACCCCTGGTATTCCAGATTCTTTTCCTTCATATGGTTGTACCAAACATGCTCCTACTGCATTGTCCGAAGCATCTGTGTATAGTATCAACTGTTTGTTTAAGTCTGGATGCGTCAACAGTGGTACCAGTGTTAAGCTGTTTTTTAAATAGTCGAAGGCTTTTTGACACTCATCATCCCACTTAAACCTGGCGTACTTGGCTGTTAAATTTGTAATTGGTTCAGCTATCCTTGAAAATGCTGGAATAAACCGCCTATAATACGCACATGTTCCTATAAAAGCACGTACTTCCTTAACGTTTGTTGGAGCAGGTAACTCTTTTATAATCTTTATTTTGTCCTGGTCTGGTTTAATACCCTCTCTATTTATAACATACCCTAAATATTTTGTTTCTGTTTTCAAAAATTGGCACTTACTAAGCTTCAACTTCACATCATGCTTTCTTAACCTGTCAAACACTAGTCTAATATGTTTCAAATGATCCTCCACATCTCCCTTGGTATAGATCAATATATCATCAATATAAGCAAGAGCGAACCTTTGCATACCCTCTAGAACTTCATTTATTAAGAACATATAGTGAGAGGGCGCCGTCTTGACACCAAAAGGCATTCGTAAGAATTCGTACGAGCCCATGTGGGTACAAAAGGCACTTTTCCGTTGCGCGTCTTCTGACATCGGAATACACCAAAATCCTGACCTTGCGTCTAACGTTGTAAAGTATGTAGAGCCATTAAGTAGCCCCAAAATATCATCAATTACCGGCAGTGGGTATGCTACATTCTTGGTGATTTTGTTCAACGCCCTGTAGTCGCAACAGAAGCGACTGGAACCATCGGGCTTGGCCACAATTACCACCGGAGATGACCATTCTGACTTCGACCTTTTTATTATTCCTGCTTTCAGCATCTCTTCTATTGCCTTTTCCATTATTTCTCTGTTTCTTAATGGAGTTCTGTATGGTTTTAGACTTATTGGTGGATGATCTCCCGTGTCTATTTCCATCGTAACTGTCCGCGTCTTACCCAATTCTAAATCATTAACCGCAAACACATCTTGATTTTGCTTTATAAACTGTTCTAACACTTCCTTATTTTCCGGCGAAGCTTTTAACTGTGACAGCAATTCTTGTTCCCTTGTTATTTTGTCTAGTGAACATATATGGGCTTTATTTCTTCTATATGGATGGATCAATTCATCCATTCCGACTTTCCCTCTTCTTCCGCGTCCGCGTCTGTCACTTCTCCTTTCACTAGAAGTTTCCAAATAACTTGTTCCCGACACTTCTGTTCTATTCGTTGCTAATATGTCACCAATGTTATGATCTAATTTGGCTATCACACATCCTCTATATAACTTGATTTCTCTCCCTGTGTTGTTAATAACCATTACTGGAAAGGTTAAGTGTTTATCCAACTCCATTACTCCATCTGGAACCTCCAAACCAGGCTCATCAATTATTTCCTCTTGTAACTCAGTGATTCTGACTGTTTTTCCTTCCACATAATATGGGTTTCTCTTCAGCTTCGCTTGTATCAAATTAACCGACTGTGGTTTTAACGTCGTTGTCATTTTAACCCTAACTAGTGCTGCTATATGCATATCCTCTTCCATATCTATATATACGTCTCTGAACTTTAACTTATGTAAATCATAAAAAAGTCTTATTCCATTCTTTATCAAAAAATCTCTCCCTATCAACATATTTCTATTTAAACCCCTCACTACATGAAAAAGGTGTCTTATGTTTATCCCCCCTAACTTAAAATTGATCATTGTTTGTCCAACTACTTGTAAATTCTGTCCAGTAACAGAGTGTAAATTATTACTACACTTAAATACTCTACAATTTCTTACTATTTTGTGCAAAAAACTTTCTTTTACTACACTAACTTGAGCTCCCGAATCTATTAACGTACGAACTCTATACTTCCCTATTTCTAATATACACGAGCTATAGTCTGTTTTATCTTCTATAAATTTCTTGACTTCATCCAGTTGAAAATATTCTCTGTTCGACCTATTATACTTGTTATTAACATACTCTCTAACACTTGGGACCCTATTATTTACCCTCCTATCATCGGTCCTGTCTAATAGGTTGGGCGCCAGTTTTCCTGTGTTCTTGTACCTGTAAAGTTCCTGTGTCCATCAACAACATTCCTACTCACCCTATTATTATCATGTCTACCCTGTGTATTCGACTGGATACGCCTGTTATTACAAAAACGAGAAACATGTCCCCGTTGACCACAAACCCAACAGACAATATTTGTGTTATTTGTGTTTCCTACTGACTCACTTGTAGGGTATCTCCCATTTCTTCTTTCAACATAATCGCTCCTATTTCTACCTTGTAACGTTTGTATACCACCTCTCCTATTCCATCCGAATCTTGTTTGTCCTATTTCCATGGGTTCCTCAACTCTATCGTCTCGACTGCTTCCCACTTCTCGTCCTGTTCTTAATCTAAACCTTCGTCTCAAATTTTCCTCTTGTACCGCGATATCCACCGCTTGTGATAACCTCTCAGGGTTATCCCTCATCAGCTTAAGTTTCAAACCATCAGATTTGATGCCATCCACAAAAATCCCTACTAACATCCTTTCCACCTCCTCCCCTCGCACATTCTGTCCTAAGAATGCTTCTTCAGCCAAGTTAATCAATCTATCGCTAAACAACTGTACCGTCTCTCCGTTATTTTGTTTAGCCTGCCTCAACACCGAAAATGCATGTTGTGGATCCGTAATTTCTGCATATTTCCTTGCTAGGTCCTCTTTGAATTGTTCCCATGTCTCATCTACCCTAGCCTCTAACTTTCTTCTTATATGATCCGAGACCGGTTCTGTTGCCGTCTGATAAGCTAGTCTCATTTTCTCTTCATCTGTTGCCGAGATCAAATAGGCATATTTTTCTATAGAGGTGACCCACTTCTTATAGTCCCTAGCCTGTCCACTAAATTTCACAATTTCTGTTGCCATCCCCTGTTGTTTGATCACCATATTAAGTCGGCCTACTGCTGTTCCCACGCCTGTCAGAACTTGTGCCAAGGTGTCTTGTTCCGCCATGCTGAAAAAAAATACTAAAACAAGCAAGCAACTAATCACACAATTATAATTTCCTAAATCCCAACCAGCACAATTCAGTTGGCTATAATAATGTAAGATATTACATTAATCAGAAGAAGCACCAACGATGTCCTGTCTGAGCATAGGAAGAATGAAACCTGTCCTCAATTAAAAAAACTCAAATTTGTGGCAATCAGAAGGTTCCTTGTAGATATCTGTTTCTTAAAGCACAATAATGTCCTGTACTCCACTCTAATTAAGAAGTTCGGAACCTCACGGGAGACCTCGAAATATACAACTCTGAGTCTATTTCTTTAATTAATCCGTTACCTTCAGTTCAGTTCAACCAACCAGATCCCGCATTAGGTGAAACTTAGTCTCAGAATTCAGGTGGTGGAGTTCAGATACCACTTCTCTTCCCTCAGGTATTTTCGTCCTTCTCTTGGGCTGCCAGAAAATTTTTCAACCCCTGGTCGGGTCACATCTCATGGGCTGCCGGAAAATCTTCGACCCCTGGTTGGGTCCCTTCCTTGATTCTCAGGTGGGTACTTCAACGTCGTTTGGAATGGGTCATAGGATTGACAAGGCCCAAAAATGGATCAGGTGTGTTTGGGTCGTAGGATTGACAAGGCCCAAAAATGGATCAGGTGTGTTTGGGTCGTAGGATTGACAAGGCCCAAAAATGGATCAGGATCAGCCAACGGCCAGTGATGACTTGACCTTGAACGAGTTCAGACTTCTGCTAAAATCTTGAAAGTGGCAAGGTTCAGGCAACGGCCAGGTTAGGCCCCTTGTAAATGATTAATTTCAGCCACGGCTCCAGGAAACCCTTCTTGTCCTGGTAGTTTTGTCCTGATTCTTGAGTACTTCGCGTGATATGCCATTATCTATTATCTTCATAATTTTTCTTACAGCATGCCGCCAGTGGATAGTTTTTGTTGGCCGGCCTAGATCAACCTCAGATTCTCGGTCGGCGGCACCATTTATTACTCCTTTAACAGTGTCAAAGGAAGTAACAAGAGTCGAGTTGGTGTATAAGATTATATTTTATTCTCAAGACGACAGGCCGCGTCTTCTCAGCTGGGCTATCGGATGTTTACTAACCTTAACAACATAATACGTCACGATTGAGCATCTCCCACCCCTTTCAGTCTCAATGCTCAATCGTGCTGTATCTGAGTTTCCCACTAGATCCCAATTATGCCCAACACTGTTACACATATACAGTCACAGCATAACCATCTATGTAACCAGATGTGACATATACAGTCTCTGCATAATCATCTACGTTACCAGATGTGACATATGCAATCTCTCGCCTATGATTTTCATCGTAGGTTCAAGCAATCAGGTTCCGTCTCCACAATAAAGATTGGCTGCAACACTACCTCTCTCTCTCTCGCCTTAATTATACATTCTGTCAGACTGCTGTTAGTCAATCTCTTGATGTTATCTTCCAACTTGTATTGTTGTCTACCTCTTGCTCGTTTGCCTTCAACCTTACCCTCTAGTATTTTTAGGTTACAATGTTACTATTCTTTTCTTCCTTTATTGTCCATAGTAACATATATAGGCACATATAAACATTTTTAAGGCTGAAATCTCATTTTGGCATTTCCTTACAGGTGAATGATGGCCTCTGTTGACAACAGCAATCACATGTGTCTGATCTGTAATCAGGCTGTCACTGGCTTGCAAAACTATGTTCGTCACTTCCAAACTCATGCTACACCAAAGGAAAGTCATATTGTTGAGCAGAAGTACATTGCAAATGATGTCAAAAATGAGCATGTATCTGGTAGTCAAGGTGATGGTGCTAGTAGCCGCAGCAGAAGCTTACATTCAGATTATCAGCAGCAGCAGTCAACTGAGAATGTTGTGGACATTGATACCTACAGTGGGGACACATCTCCGATGTCTGAATTTATTGATAATACTGATGAATTCAATGATCCGGATATTGGAACAGATGCCCTCTTGTCCCCAAAACACTGTTCTGATTTTTTCCAATCGCTTGAGCTGAAAAGTGCGAATGAAGACAATCCGCCCAGACCCAAGATCAAAGCTGTGCAGAGGCTTTCCATCTTAGAAGATGATGCTCATGCAGAATCCTTGCTGCCAATCACCAGTATTCTGTGCAACCTGGAGTTCAGTAGTGATGATGACTTTATTGGTGTTTCAGATAACGAGGGAGAAGGAGGGCAGGATGAGAACTTCTGGGTAAGTGATGATGATGAGTACGATGATGACCATTCATCAACACATCCTCCTCAGGGTCATACAGGTGGAAAGTGGAAACCGGGTGAAGGCCCAAAGCCACACTTGTCTGTGACTGGGAATTTGAAATCTGGTTACCGTCCAGGGCCGGCGTGCAGAAAAAATATTTTGAAAAGACCAGGCAAGTCCAGGGGCAGTAAAAATGACGTGGGCAAAAACATTTTATTGCAATGTCTGCCTGTCTTACTTTGCTGATCGCAACGCATACTCCTTACACTTCAGCCAGTCACAGCATAAAAAAATTGCAGAGGCTAAGAAACAGGAAAAGATGACCACAGACTATTTGGAAGAGTCACAGGTTCATGAAAACTCAAGTCAACACTTATCACCTGAAGAAGGTTGTCTGCTGAAGCCAAGGAGAGAAAATGATGGATGTCACTGCCCGGTGAGTAGTTTACATTTCTGCATGCTAAACTAGACCATGTATTATATAACACATGAAAAGTTAGTTGCATATCCTTTACTGGACATCGCAGTCAACACCAGCATTTTATTTTGCTGTTATGATCTCTTGGCAAGTTTACGTTCAGTAGTTTGCCATTGATTTTTGAATGACTGGCATCCATACCATTTCGTAAAAGACCAACGCAAGGCGGTCTGATGCCAAATCACCCACAGCTGTGTTTCGAATGTGGTATGCAGGATTACAAACTGCACCTGTAACTCACTCCTTCGCCACAGAGCCGGCTATCTAGCTAATAGTCACAACAAATGATCATGTCATCTGTTTGTACCGGTGTTGATGTCTGCCAACAATATTTTGTTGAAGACATGTGCCACTTAAAAAGAAGATGCAACATATACAGTCTCTGCATAACCATCTACGTAACCAGATGTGATATACAATCTTTGCATAACCATCTACATAACCAGATGTGACATATACAATCTCTGCATAATCATCTATGTAACCAGATATGACATACAATTCTCTGCATAACCATCTACATAACCAGATGTGACATATACAATCTCTGCATAACCATCTACATGACCAGATGTGACATATACAATCTCTGCAAAACTGTCTACAATACCAGATATAACATATACGGCCTCTGCAAAACCATCTACATTACCAGATGTGACATATACAGTCTCTGCATAATCATCTACATAACCAGATGTGACATGTACTATTGAAATTGGTGTAGAGACTTTCCCCTGGACCTAGGTCTGAACTCAAAGTTCATGGGAACTGTTTTGCAGAGTTATTTCCCTTTCCAAGTTCAAAAGAAACCAGAGAGGTATGCAAGCTACTGGAACTTTACATCTATAAAGATGCATGACGATCCTTGATCTGTCCACGTCAGATCTGAAGCACTAGACTCGAGTTTTGTGAACAAGGCCTTGGGTTCATACCGGAATAAGATCAGCGTTGCCAGTAGTGGGTGTGCTCAATCTTTAAACCTCTAATCCTGAAACAACCAAATAAATCGATCCTTGAATTGTTAGCCAGACTGAGTACCCAGGCTGAGTACCCAGGTTGTCACACCAAATAGACATGCTTCCAGGTCCTGGCCAGTAAGACCTGACCCAGTTCTTGCGACCCTTTCCTTACATAAGGGTGAAAAACAGGAGATCCCATGTGCAAGTTACACATGTTAATAACCTCACAGCGGATGTAAGTCACAAAGAGCAGGCCATAAGGATGCTGCACTGGCAAAATTGTTAGGAAAAAAAAGCCTAATAAAAAAGATGGTCTGTTACCTTGGATGGTGAAAGTAAACCTTACACAAATATGTTCAGAAGTTGGACAAAGTGGCCCCCGAGTTACAGAGGTACATAACTAGGTGTAATAAAGTAAGAAAGAGGTTAAGTTAGTTGCATATTCTTTACAGGATGTAGAAGTTAACTCCAGCAATATTTGGCTGTTTGTGATTCCTGAGCAAGGTTACGTTCAGTAGTTTGCCATTATTTTCTGAACAACTGGCACTAATACCATTGTAGGGAAACCAACGCAAAACAGTCTGCTTCCAAATCGCCAGCAAGTTTGATTCGAATGTTGTATGTGGGATTACGAGTTCTGTCCGTAACTCCTTCACCACAGAACCGGCAGCCAAGAAGAAGAGCTCAAAATACTGACTTGCTGTTCATTTCGAGCTAAAGGCTGCTTTTCTTGGCAGTTATGTGGTTTGCAGGTGTTTCCTTTCTAAAGTTGCCTCTAACAGATTAAAATCCTCTGCTCACTGTTAACTTTTGAATTCACATCAAGGCAGATTTTTTTAAAAATTGGGTACCAGGAAATGTCTTGGGAAGTGAAGGTGTCCTAATTGATATTGATCACGTGACCCCTTGAATTGTTCTATAAATATATGGGACAAGTGGCATATGCCCGATGGCATTAAAAAGCATCTAAAAAAGGTTGTTTACTTACATTGTTTGGTTTATTCTCTGTCAACTAAAACTTCAGTTGTTTTCCTAAATATGTGTACATCCATCTATCATGTGCCATGCCGATAAGCGTGGGCAGTCATGTTTCACCATCTCACTCGATCACCAGAATCGTGGATCAGCTCCGTGTTCCTGTCTCACCATGCCATGTGACCAAGCCATCCAGGTATTCACTTCTCGGCCTTCCCCTTGGTCTCTTCCCCTCGATCTTGCCAGTTGTCACCAAGTTCTCCTATTAATCTCTTCTCATAACATGCCCAACACATTTTGACTGTCTACGTCTAATGTCTCTAATCAGTTTACGATCTACATTTGTTTTTCTGTCTGTCCATGGTATTCTTTGCATTTTCCTCAGAAACCACATTTCCACAGCCATCAGATGTTTTTCCAGCTTGTCTGCTCATTGTCCACGCTTCACATCCATACAAAAGCACAGGTTCTATGTAGAACCTCAAAACTCTTTTTCTTGTTGCACATGACATCCTTTTATTGGTCAGTATGTTTTTCATCTTGCAAAAGGCTACCTTCGCCATGGCGATTCTTGTTCTAATCTCTTCAAGGCATCTCCCATCAGATGTTATGACTGTTGAAAGATAATTGTACCATTGTGTACATCCACTCCTCCTGATAATCATACACTACTTCAAAATTTCCAGAATTTTGTTATCTATTTTTCAATATGTTTCTCACAATGAAAACTTTCACATTTACAAGAACATTTTGTGTAATTTTGCTCTCCTCAGGTTTGCAATTTGTACTTTGATAATGCAGTTGTGTTCTCCACCCACTGTGAAACCAAACTTCACAAGGATGCTATGTTGAAAAGAGGCTTCCGAGAATACAAGGGAAGTGATGGCATTATCATCAGAATAGATGTTCATAATGAGACCATCTATAAAGACAAACAAGAGAATGTGTGGTCAGCTATCAACAATTGCAGGTATGTTCAGTATTTGTTCTTTTTCAAGAAATTTTTTAAAGATATGTCTGGAACTCACAAGCAGTATGAAATAGTGGGAGGTCTAATAACACTCGGAGAAAAGAATTAAAGACAGAGATGAACTGTATGGGAAGGACATGGGAGAAGCTGCAGGAGATAACAACGGATAAAACAGCTCTGTGTGAGTTAGTTGAGGGCCTATGCCAAAGTGGAGGTCAGAGGGCAACAGAAGAAGTGTTACATGAAGACTGACATTTTCCTTCTACTTAGGTTTTCTGTATGTCTTGGATTTCTGAATGTAAAACAAACTGTCATCTGCTGCCCATAGTACATGGTATATTTTTAATGACTGTGCTGTGTTTGAAAATATTGTCGGTCCAAGTTTTGTATTTATCTATTATGTTGCATGAACTTTACAGAGGATGAATACAAAACTTGGACAGGCAATATTTTCAAACGCTGCACAGTCACTACAAATACACCCTGTTCCTTGCGGTGTAGAACGAGGGGGTTCTTAGGCCTGAGGAATTAAGGCCACCTGGCTAATGCAATCACCACAAACTGCACAGGTTAGGGTCTTTGCCCCCGACAGAAAAAAAAAATCCACACCTTACCGAGGATTTGAATCCTGGTCTCCCAAAGGAGAACCCATCATTCTAGCCAGTCAGCCAGCAGCTCCTCATTGTTGTATGTAATCTTGTTGTATTTTCATGTCTAATGTGTGTGTGTAGTGGAAGTTCAGAACTAATAAAAGCCTTGTGAAAACCAGAACAAAAATCTTATACAAAACATTTCCTCCGAAATCTCAGAAGTTATCTTTTGTTCCTCTTTGCCACTGGTGTTTATCTATGCCTCAGAGGATAATTTTCAAACAAACAATTCTGGTGAGTTCATGGTCTGCCACTCGCATGTTACATGGAAGCAAAGAATAGCCACACCTGACCTTACCCTGCACATCATAAGAGATGACTAAGGAGTTTGGCATGGCACTGGCTTTATAAATCTTTAGCTGCAAAACCTAGCCAGTCATAAACATGAGATGTGTGGGCACATGGTCATAGTGATTACTTGGCATTTATTTAATAGGATTGGAAGATGAAAGCAAAGGGCTTGGGGTGAGGTGGTTGAAGGCCTGTGCTCCATTGTTTTGTTCTGTACCGAGATCTTCTTCTCCGTCGTGCGCCTTCAGACATCAATGTGAGTTTGTTGTTGTTGTTTGTCCATCCAGAATGATGATGACCATTCATTTCATCCAGTGGGGTTGAAAGTATGGAGCCGTGAGTTCTAAGATGACTGATAAGGCCTATTTTGGCTCGAAATGTTCTTTGACAATATGGGCAAAGAATGCTTGACGTTCCAGGAGGAGGATTTCCTGCAGTGGTTTTTGTGTCCAGCCTTATATTCACAGCTCTTGCAGTCCTGGTTGCTTCACAAGTGACTTCACCCTTATGTAATGATGTACGCCACAAATTACTGTCTTTAGCAGCAGTCTCCCAGGTTTTAAGATGAATTCCAAAAGCTTTCAGTGCGTCATTAAAGCGTTTCCTCTGGCCTCCTTGGGAGTGTGTACCACAATGCAGCTCGCCATAAAAACTTTGTTTAGGGAGCCTGTGATCTGCATACGAGTTAAGTGACCAGTGTGAGTAAATCCAGAGAAGGCAGCAAACTTCAGCTTGCTGACATCTCCTTAGAGTTTTGTCCTCAAATGGCTGTGTAGGCCAAAATAGTTTTCTCTGTCCTGCATATTTTGGACACTCATGCAACAAATGTTGGAATAAATGTTCACTCCTGCAAAAAGTGTTGGGCACTCCTGCAACAAGTGTTGGGCACTCCTGCAACAAGTGTTGGAAACTCCTGCAACAAATGTCGGAAACTCCTGCAACAAATGTCGGACACTCCTGCAACAAATGTTGGACACTCCTGCAACAAATGTTGGACACTCCTGCAACAAATGTTGAGCAGGTATGTTGGACACATATTGCTATTCCTGTATTTTTATATATAGACCAGTCAAGACTTATCAGCGTCTGTGGCTTGGGGGTTAGCGAAACTCTGTTTCACAGTTCCTCAACAATCCGATTAGAGGGTTTGTATTCAGTTGCGGAGGTTTGGAAACATAATGCTTTACTTTGATTTTGATGGTATGAGGCAGTGGCAGTTCAGTAAGCAGTGGCAAACTACTAAATGTACAATTTTCTAATAAATCACAAATAACCTGTCAACACTGAGGTTAATTGCCACGTTCTATAAAAGGCATGCAACTAGTGTTTAATCAACACCTGAGGGGTGATGTGGTTAATATTATGCCAGTTGTTTTTACCATCTAGGATTCTTCCTGGTTTCCCTTTTAAACTCGGTCATTCTGGCAGCCCAGGTAATTTAAAAAGTGCACTCAAACCCACGACCATTGGCCAGCAAGTGAGCATGCTGTCCACCACACTACCGCAGCTCCTCTAGACTTAACTGGACAAATGTCAAGGTGAGGGTAATCCCAGGGCAGAAACCACAGATGGGATATAAAGTGTTACGGTGAAGTGTTAGACCTTCACGTATTATTGGCCATGGGGTGAGGTGTTCGGTCCCCTTCCTCATCATTTTTTCCTTCCCAGACAATTCCAAAAATACCTAAAGCTAGCAGTGGATCCCATAGCTGTACTGGTCAGAGATATGAATCCTGTTAATTGAACTGCTCGGGGGCTGAGTTGCCTCAGGGTATGGTGTCCGCCTCGAGTACTGGAGGTCCTGGGTTCAAGCCCCGGTGAGGGCTGGGATTTTTTCATGTGGACTTCTAGTAACAAAATTTCCCCATGGTCTGTGGGTAGTGAGATCGGATGCCCGTGTGTATTGTTGCGCACGTAAAAAATTTCCTTGACAGTTGGAAATCAAAAAAGAGTAGCCTAACGGCGCTGCCCGGGCAAAATTTTGAGTTAGAAATCTACCCAAAGTATTTCAGGATCCTCGTCGGTGATACGGAGTTTGTGCACTGAGCTGAGATTCTCCGGACTCAGGCTTGAGTTAGGAGTAGAATAGAGTACTTATGGGTTACACCCGTGTGCCGTGATGTTGATCCATCGACTAAACTAAACTAATTGAACTGCTGTTGATTGAACCCACACCACTGTCTTACTTAGCAAGCATGGTGTCAAAACCAGTATGCCACAATGTCTATAAGTGACAGTGTGCACACACATGATCAAGCTTGCTTGTACACGCACATGCAGGGCACATCCCAGAAAATCAATTATATCAAGGTGGCACAGCTGGTGACTTTATAACACCAGATTGACATTAACAGGATTATATACGCAAATGTTATATATGTGACATCACTTAGCCAGTCATTCAAACAGTTATCAAAAACAGGATCAAGATATGCAGATATGTCAAGTCTTCAGCAAGCTCATACAATATTTCATTTTCTTAATAATGTATTTTGCCTTATTGCAAGCACATAATGTTGCTACTGTGTGCTTGTCATTTAGATCTTATTTCAATTTGCAAGGCTTAGCACATTTTTGTATCACAATTCTACTGAGACATCCTATTTTACTCAATAAACTTCAGATCTGTTTCTGTGTTATCTGTCCATTTGTTTCTTCTTCATATTTCTTGTTTATAATCAGATTGCTACTGGAACTATTAGTGTTGGAACTCTTCGCTGGTTGCTGAGGATGGGGACGGAGCGCTTATGGGAATGTCCCGATTGCTGTGATGTCGATTCCTAGATCAATCAATCAATCAATCTTGTTTATCCTGAAAAGGATGTTGGTTTAGCTGTGTCTATTTACAGAGAAATTGCAATATTTGTTCTTTATACCAATACAATAAACTACAGTAAATAATTTTTGGAGAGCTGGAATTACCTCCCTCCTTCAGTACCTGCTCTCTTGGCCATACCTTCAGTCCCTACTCTCTTGGCCAGATTCTCAGTCCCTACTCTCTTGGCCAGACATTCAGTACCTACCCTCTTGGCCAGATTCTTAATCCCTACTCTCTTGGCCAGATTCTTAATCCCTACTCTCTTGGCCAGATTCTCATTTCCTACTCGTTAGGCCAGATTTTAATTCCCTACTCTTTTGGCTAGTCCCTACTCTTTTGGCTAGACATTCAGTCCCCACCCTCTTGGCCAGATTCTCAGTCCCTACTCCCTTGGCCAGATTCTCAGTCCCTACTCACTTGGCCAGATTCTCAGTCCCTACTCTCTTGGCCAGATTGTCAGTCCCTACTCTCTTGGCCAGATTCTCAGCCCATACTCTCTTGGCCAGTCCCTACTCTTTTGGCTAGACCTTCCATCTCTATTCTCTTGGCCAGATTCTCAGTCCCTACTCCCTTGGCCTGACATTCAATCCCTAGACAACAAAATGTACAAAAAATGTGGAAATGGTAGATACTCTAATCCATTATTGAAGGCACCACATATGGTCCTGTTAGTCTAGCTGTTTGGTGTGACCGATTTCCATCTCCTGTGTAACTACAATTTCAAAATCACCTGTTGCCTAATGTGCCCTGCAGTCCTGCCTAATATGCTCTGCAGTCCTACATCTTTCTATCTGGGACTGAGTGGAAAGTGCAGCAAAACAATGGATCCACATCTTGAGAGGTTAATTCAGTGGGGAGTGAGCAGAGGGTCTAGATGACCACACTCAATTTATAGGGGAACGTTCAGGCAGATGTTTAATCAAGCCACACTGGTACCATCAGCAAGGGAACTCTTCATTGGTTGCTGAAGATGAGGCGGAGCATGAGTGGCAGTATCCGAAGTGCACTGATGTTGATTCTTATACTCAGACTCATGCACTACATCTTTTTCTATGTTGTTCTTTCCTGACAATCCATGTCTATGAATGTATTAATTTGCACTTATTTGTCATTGCTTTTTTATCATTTATTCTCTTGTGTGGCTGTCTTTCATTGATCCTGATAATTCTCTCTTTCAGGCCAGTTCAGATAAGTGAACAGAAAGTCAAGGAACCAGAGGATCACAGTTGTCACATCTGTCAGAAACATTTCACCCGGAAATATGAAATGGCTCGCCACTTGTTGACCCGCATGCACCGTGCACGTGCACTGAAACATCCCGAAGCTGAATCCGTGGAGATGCTGAATAAATATAATAAATATATGATCCGACTGAGTCCATTCCAGTGTGGAATTTGTCAGTACTACTTCAACCGGCAGGTTTGTAGTGTTGATTTAGTTGAGTCTTTCATTTATAGCTTGTGAAATTATTCTCATTTGTGTCTATAAAATAGTGGCAGATTTTGTTAAAATAAAATGGCCAACATTGAAGTATAAGCAATGTTCATGATCCTGTTTTCTTGGATATTCATATCTTGTAGAAGGTCAGTACTTTCTATAATAACAACAGATGGAAAAAGTAACATAGACGTAACATGTAGAACAATCCAAGTAGAGGCATCATTCCATCAGAGGAAGAACATTCTAGGAAACTGACCCCTGTCCATGGAAGTCAGAAGACAAAGTTTAGGATCTTGTATGCTGTATGCCTGTGAATGATGGATATCGGATTTTAAAATAAAGTAGAAAGAATTTGCCTTCTTCTGTACCCTACCATGGGTAAAGAAATCAGAGGGAAAGCTACAAACACATGGGGAAGAAATTTAGTGAAAGAAACAAATAAAATGGAGAGGCCATGCAAAACCAGTTAGATGGCGATTCTGTTTCAGAGGCAATCATCCACGAAAAGGCTAGACTGTTGTATGCTGATCTAATTAAGAATATGTTTGGGACGAGTGCTAGTGTGCTTAGTGATTTTAAGGCCAGCAGAGGATAGTTTGAAAAATTCTAGAGACGCACAGGCATATACAGTGTTACTAGGCATGGCGAAGGTGCGAGTTTGGATAAGTCTGAGGCCTAAAAATAGTATTAAACACTATATTTATTCTTTATAAAATTTGTTTTTGGTATGCATTTTGGATTGTCTAAAATGAATTATTGGATTTATGTTGATTCATATGGAAATAATTGCCTCGGTTTTCGTCGGTTTCAGATTTCTCTGATTGTTTTCAGACAGATTATTGATGAAAACAGGTCTTATTGTACTTAAGTACTGCAAGAGGACAGTTCAGAGCAGGTCAGCATGGCCGAATGGATAAGAACACATGTTATTGAACATCAGGTGTGCTGATGCCAAGGTTAGGGGTTCAACCCCTACACCGGACAGTTGGACTAAAATGTTGACCTGTCATCCTTGACTTGGGGACATAAATTACAAGTACCTCTGACACTGTTAATAGGGAAAAGCTAATCCACACGCAAAAATTCAGTCCAGCACTACTAATAGTAGTGTGTATGAACTACGCTTGAGTTCAAAACATACTTGATATTGTTTTTCCCTCCATACTTTATGGTTCTGTACTTCTCGCCCTTCTGAATTTCATTTTATAACATAAGTAGACTCGCAAATCATGTTTTAGGTAGACGTCTAGACTTGTTCTAGTATGCGTTATTAAATTTAGCTTCTGAACATATGGTGAATGGGTGCATGGGCCAAAAAAGGTTGAGAACCACTGCCTGTAGAGGCAATTATTTCCTTATTGTATTTTAACCGTTGTCTAGTCATAAATATTTCTCATGCCTGTTTCCAGTTGTATGTCTTCATATTGTCTGTGATATGTGTCTCTTCCACATCTCACACAAACAAACAGCCAGCACTTGCTTACATGTTTTGATTGTGGTGATGCCACATTGACATGGAATATTCTCTTCCACATGTAGAGAGACTTTCTAGACCACATGGGCAGCTCAGGTCATGTGGTGACCTGTGAGGACATGCTGGGGGCCATCACTTGTGCGGCCTGCAGGTATAAGACACACAAGCACAATGAGGTATGGCTGTGTCTTCATGGTTCAGCCTCTTATCTGTCTCTTCGTTGTATGAGTGTGTGTGTGTGTGAGAGAGAGAGAGAGAGAGAGAGAGAAAGGGGTGAGGGGAAGACAAGTGGGATGGTGCCCTATCTCAATCTCATGTTCTATCTCATTAACATGGCATTAGGTAGATGCAGCACTATCAACATTTAGCAAGAAGCAAACTAAGTCAACTGACTGGTGTGAAGCACACTCTGAAGAGATGCTGCCAGTCCTGGAGATAAAGAGACATGCATTCTCAGCGTATAAAACATCACCTTCAGAGAAAATATTGCATGCACTGCGAACTGCCAGAAATAGAGTACAACAGACCACTAGAAAATGTGCGAACAGGTACTGGCTACAGCTCTTTGCTCAAATTCAAACTTGTGCAGACGCTGGAAATATAAGACGAATGTACGAGGGCATCAAGCAAGCTGTTGGTCCCTTGTAAAATAAGATAGCCCCTTTATGATCAACAGAGGAGGTAATCATAAAAGATTGAGTGAAACAAATGGATCGCTCGGTAGAACACTACTCAGAGCTATACTCAGTGGAGAACACTGTCGAAGAAGAAGCTCTGGAAACCATTAAACGACATTCCACCATGCATGCCCTGGATAATAAACAGTGCTTCACAGAAATCAGCAAAGCACTAGACACTCTCAAATCCAGCAAGGCACCAGGCAAAGATAGTATTCCACCTGAAATTTTAAAATGTGGCAAAGAAAAAATCATCTCAGAACTGTATGCAATATTTCAGCTCTGCTGCAAAGAAAAATCAGTACCATAAGATATGAGGGATGCAAACATTGTTACCATTTATAAGAACAAAGGTGACAGAAGTGATTGCAACAACTATCATGACATTTCCTTACTCAGCATTACAAGCAAGATTGTTGCTCGAGTAATCCAAAAAAAGATTACACAGTGTAGATTTAGACCCAACAGGTCCACCATCAATATGATTTTCTCACTCCGGCAGCTCCAAGAGAAGTGCAGAGAATAGAGGAAGCCATTATATATTGCCTTCATCAACCTCGCAAAGGCATTTGACCTCGTGAGCAGAAACAGCCTTTTTATGATCCTTGAGAAGATAGGATGTCCACCCACCCTGCTAAGTCTTGTGAAATCATTTCACGAAAATATGCCCATCCATCCATCATGTGCCATGCGGATAAGCATGGGTGGTAATGTTTTGCCATCTCACTTGATCACCAGAGTCATGGATCAGCTCAGTGTTTCTGTCTCGACCATGCTACATGGCAAAGCCATCCAGGTATTTACTTCTTGGTCTACCCCTTGGACGAAAATATGCCGGGGACAATTTTATTTGATGGTTCAACGTCCCAGTTATTCAGCATCAGCAGTGGCGTAAAGCAGGGCTGCATGCTTGATCCTACACTTTTTGGTATCTTCTTCGCCATTCTCTTAAGGCAGGCATTTGGGACTGCCACTGAAGGCATATACCTCATACAAGATCTGATGGCAAACTTTTTAACCCATCAAGACTCAAGGGAAAGACCAAAACAAGATCAAGGTGCATAAGAGAACTAATTTTTGCAGATGATGCAGCACTGACAACTCATGCAGTAGAAGATCTCCAACAGCTCATAGATTGTTTTGCTGTCACCTGCAAAGACTTGGGTTCACCATCAGCGTAAATAAAACACAGGTGATGGAACAAGATGCTGGTGCGCCTCTATCAATCAAAATTTATAATTACGAACTGAAGGTTGTCCATTAGTTTGCGTATTTGGGGTCAAAAATATCAGATAATCATTCATTAGAGACAGAAATCAACAGATGCAAGTTTGTGGAACTGTTTGTGATTTTGTATTTACCCATGGGCACATGGACCCTCAATTTAATGACATGTAATGATAAATTCATGCTCATTTGTTACTTAAGGAAATTACAGAATAGTAACATCATAACCTACCATACACACCATTGGAAGAAAGTAAGGAGGGTTGGCATGGAACTGGAGACCACATCGCGTAGAAAACTTTACTGCAGCTGCATTCTAAAAAAAAGGACAGAAAAATAACTCGGCTAACCAAGATAACAGGAGGCTCTTCTCTGGACGTATAATGTATGTAGAAAGTCGTATGGAGCCTGAATCACCAACTTTCACCTGTGAAAATCTTCATAATTGACACCTGAAATTTTGCAACTATGTATGAATTGGGGGATACAGTACAGATGGTAGAGGAAATGAAATATTATAAGATTAGCATTTTGGGATTGTGCAAAACAGGATGGAAGGAAGCAGGCAAAAAGCCTCTAAACACAGGTGATGCAGTACATTTCTCAGGCTGTACAGAGAACAATGTCCCTCACAGTGATGCTATCTAAAGAGGCAGTGAAAGCACTAAGAGTGGGAACCACTGAGTTCTAGAATAATAACCACAACATTTAGAACCACGAAAATGAAAGTAAACATGAATTAGATCCAGTGTTACACACTAGCAAATGATAAAGAGAGAATTTTACATGAAATTTCAAAGTATGAGTACTATAGGTAATCAAAGAAATGGCAATATTAAAATTTTTATGGGTGACCTGAATGCCAAGATAGGATTGGATAGTATGGGTTATAACACAGACTTGATGTAATGAATTATAACGAAATTTAAATTTAAAAACCAATTGTTACACAGTGAATCTACACGTCAATATATAAATTATTAATTTATTATAATTTATAATATGAATCTATAATTAATTCCACATAAAAGAATACATAAAGCAATGTAGGGGTCATCAGTCCACAATACAGAAAATCAAATTAATCATATCTGTATTAGACTTTTCTTCTGGTGCAGACTTCTCTCCCAGCATAGACTTATCTACTAGTTTAGGCTAATCTAGTGTAAATTTTCCACCATTGTAGGCTTATCTCACAGTGTAGGTTTTTCCTCCCAGTGTGGGCTTCTCTCTCAGTGTATTTTTTTCCCCCTGTGTTGGCTGCTTTCCCAGTGAAAACTTCTCTTCCAGTATAGGCTTATCTCCCAGTATAGGCTTATCTCCCAGTATAGGCTTATTTCCCAGTGTAGACTTCTCTCCCAATTTAGACTTTTCTCCCAATGTGAACCTGTCTCCTAGTTTAGACTTTTCTCTCAATGTAAACCTTTCTTACAGAGTAGATTTCTCCCTTTGTTTAGGCTTCTCTCCTGGTGTGAAAATCTCCTTCTCTACCAATGTGAACCTCTCTCTCTCAGTCTATGTTTTTTTCCCAATGTAAACTTCTCTCCCAGAGTAGACATTTACCCCAGTGTAGGCTTCTCTTCCAGTATAACCTTATCTCTGAATATAGGTATATATTCCTCTAGTTGTTTCCCATCGCCCAATGGTTCAGGTATGATTGTTTGTTCCTTATTACATAGATAAGAATAAAAAAAACTATATATTTTAATATTAGTCTTTACTGTTTTCATAGATGATGCAGCACCTTCAGTACCCAGAACACCTTGCAGCGGTAGAGAAACGACATGGCGTCTGCATAGTGCGAGAAAGTCACACACGGATCACTTGTAAATTCTGTGGTGTCAGAATGCATTCAGCGGTCAGGATGAAGAGGCATTGTCAGAAGCGGCACAGAGACAGGCTGTCTGAGGTACAGGTGACCATGGACATTAAACCAGTCGAGTACAACATGTACAAGTGTCCACTGTGTGAGAAAACCTTCCGGGCCAAGAGCCTGCTTCAGTTGCATTTCCTGAAGGTGATTGATTTCTTTCTTTTCCCTGTGACTGTGTTGTTTGTGCAGGACATGATTTTTTCGTGTATTTGATAGATTTTAATGCCTGGGTAGTTGTTCATTTGTCATTATACAGCCAGATTATGTTGTGAGAAAGTTACCAACTGTATCTGATTTCAACAGGCACTTTATTTGGATGGCTGGGTATAGATATCCTCTATCAAAGGAGATGTAAGGTGCCTTCTTCCCTCCGCTAGCCTACAGGATGCCCTTGGGCAAGGTGGAGTACCCGTTTATCCTCTCTACCAGCGTAATGTGAAACCATGAGAGAAGGCAGTGGATTGAGCTTCAGAGCAGCCAGCAGATAGTTATAATTATAAGTTATGATCTCAAGTTTGTGGTGGTAGACAGAGGATCTCTTTAGAGAGACACTGGCAGCTGTCACTGACCAATATGGTCACTGCCAAGATGGAAAGCAATGGCTGCTACCTTCATTGCATATACTTAGAATATCATGTTTCATCATTTCACTTCTTCAAGAAACAAAGTCACAGGTTTATATGAGAAAAGAGAAATTCAGACATGAATACATACACATACGCACACACACACACAATGAAGGAATGCTATAAATTGATCTATTCTCTTTTAAGAACACCTAAACAATAAATGAGGTGTCTTTCCAAAATGAGATGAGTGGTTACAAGAACAAGATGTTAAGGCAGTGACATCTAGGTGTTTGGGCTGTTGAATTGGAGTGAGACTGGTTTGGAAGCCTTCTTATGGGTGTCCATAAGATGTTTAAGGAAATGATATACCTGTTTCACCAATATAAGCCACGTTGCATCTTTTGCAGATGATGACATAAATTAGATTTTAGTGACCTATGAAGAGTCATGCATAACTGAACCTATCTTAGTGCCCATAGTGACACCACTGATCTGGTCAGAGTACTCACCATTAAACTCAAAAGAGGCTGGGTTTGAATTCTGTGAGATGTACGAAAGCCTAGTAGTGTACTGAGCAACTCAATGTAGTAAAATCCACGGTGGAGTGTTTCATTTCTGTGTTTCATACTTTGAAAAAATGTGTGCTTGCTTGTGTTCGTTGGCTTGAGCTCCAACGCGAAGTCCTGTATGTCGGATGAAGGCATCCTGTTGTCCAACATCAGTGTGATGTCATACAGGACCTGAGTTTTGCGTGAGTATCCGTTGTCCCATGTCTGGCTTATTGGTGTGCAGACTGGTGGTTCCTCGCCGTACAGGCAGACACTCTCCGACTTCGGAGGAATCGGCGATCCTACTGACTTTAGCCAGGACCCCGAAGGGACCTGTTGCCCAGGACGCTCGACGAGGACGCGTCAATAGGTCTTGGCCAGTATATAACCCGGCCCTGGTGCCTTGGAAACACCTCTGTGTTCCGAAAAAATGTGTATCACACTGAAAGTTAAATATGAGCTGACTTGAACAATTTTTATTTTTTTTTTGAACTCATACGCACGCACGCACTCTCTCTCTCTGTCTGTCTGTCTGTCTCTCTCTCTCTCTCTCACTCACTCACTCACTCACACACACACACACTTATTTTATGGTTATATAATAATGGAACTTATGATCTGTTTAAGTCCCCGCTAATCACTGGTATCATGAAGGCTAATAGACTACAATGGCTGGGGCATATAGAAAGAAGGGAAGATAATAGAGAAACAAAACTCGCTTACACTCAGGAAATAAATGACCGTAGACCCTGTGGTAGACCAAGAAGACGGTGGTTTACGATGCCCCATGTTACATTGTTTGCCTCTCTGAGGGCAGAATGGCTTGTATGTATGCACACACCGTCGTGTACTTGTGAGATAAGTACAAAAAACAACATGACCCAAAGCTGGAAGTCAGAATACAAATGGATGACATGAGAAAGACACCAAGGAGTCATAAACCGGATGGGACCTTGCCTGGAGGGTTTCAAGTATTTAAAGAGGCCGAAACATCCGCTAAAGGAGAACATCTGACTATGTCATACTTGCTCCGCAATGGAGTATATATATATATCAGTAAATCTATTTTGTTTATAGTAGTAGTAGGCCTCTTTCAGTCCTGTAGGACTATAGAGTTGTGCCACTGGGGAGGCTCATGGCAGTACCGCTGGTGACTGTATAGTCCAATGCAAGAGTGACAATCTCTGTCAGTTTCTGCATCTGGAAGACATGGCCGGTCCCACAGTAAGTGACTGCATTTTATGCCTGTGCCTCCTATCTTCAGTTTGTTTGATCAGATTGTGCTCATATAGCACCAGTCCGTTTTGTACATCTCCAGGAACATCTGTCTGTTGCAACTCTTTCCCACATGTCTGGGTCTATGCCCAGGGTTTTCATATCTTGTTTACACACATCCCTATATCACATTTGGGGTCTTCCAGTTGGCCTCTTTCCTGTGGCTAGTTCTCCGTATAGGAGATCTTTGGGAATACGTTCATCCTCCATTCGAGATACATGGCCCAGCCACCGGAGGCATCTCTGCTTGAGGAGGGAGTGCATTGTGGTAATTTCCGCTCTTTCAAGCATGTGTTCGTTTGTTATGTGGTCTTTCCACAATATTCACAGGATATCAGACATTTCATATGGAAGGAATTCAACTTTCTTTCCTGTCATGAGTGCAAAGTCCAGGATTCAGACCCATAGAGTAGTGTGCTAATGTTTAAAACATCACAATAAGTCATCATGTAACATTAAATTATTTTAATTTTAAAACAGGTTCACAAGAACACATCTCTCTTTAACTGTTTGGAATGCAATAGAGGTTTCCTGGATCAACGTCGACTGGACAATCATTTACGGACACGATTTCACGCTAAACATGTTGTGGCCAACAAGATCAAGGGAGCTCAGTTTAGCAAAGTTGCGGCTTTGAAAAAGGCAGCGGTTATGAATGGATTGAAAAAACGAGGGAGAGGTTGGTTTTTGTTAACTTGGCAGATGCTCAAGTTCTTGTTTCTTTTGTGAGTGTTGACCAGTGTTTTCTGACGGTTTCCCCAGCTATTTTGACAGTTTCTAATATTACAGCTGTTTTCTATGACGTTGTAACTATATTCCATTATGTTGCAAATGTTTTCCATTTTAATGTAACAGTGAAGTCGTTAGTTGCAGTTCCAACTTCGCTGAAAAGGGTCACCACATAATGCTCTGTTTCTGTGCAAGTAAATATCACACAAAATGCTAACGACTGTCCCATGTGGAAAAGACAGCAGTCCCAACAAACTAACAGCACGCACAGGCGTGCATCCAAATGCCAACACAACAGTTCGCCACTAAAATTACAGTTCGTCATTGATGGAAGCGGCAGTCACTAGAAAACCAGCAGTTGCACACATATAACTGCATATGGCAAAACCAGCTATTTCAGCAACCAGCTGGCTGACATTTTTCTGAACAATCAGATCATAATACAAACAACCGTGGACAGATGTAAAAGCACTTCACATTAAATCAACATCTCACAGTGTTGCACCACACACTTAACTCAGTAGTGCTACCAGTTTAGCATCAGGAAAATGCAGAAGCAAACCATAGCCAGAAGCAAAAACACTCCAGAGGTCTTAACAGCTCAACAGCCTATCCACCATATTGGACCGGAAGTGATTGTAACAGTTTGTTTCCCATGATAGGGTCCCCACTCATAATTCTTCTTCTGCTGCCCTATATTTTATATGGGGCATACACCCTCTCCCTACAACTAACTCATACAAAGCCATTCTGTCTTTGGCTAACTCCATATTATTAATCTCTGCTTCTATTTATTTTCTTATTGTGTTTTTGGGTCTCCTATTTTGTTTACCTTGTAGATTCCAGTGAAAGGCCATCTAGTTATCCTGTTCTCAGGTTTTCTCAATGTGTGCCCTATCCAGTGCCAGCGTCTTTCCCTCACCTCTTGATTGATTCACTGGAAGCTGTCTAGTTCTGTCCCTAATCTCCACATTAGTGACTGTAAAACCTTTCTAATCCTTCTATTCTTCACAAGCAGCCATTAATTCATGTTTGTAATAAATATAATGACAGTATGAAGTTATTTTGCCTCCTAAATACAAGAAGAGCCATTACTGAAGACCCATATTTGCAAGTAGACTATATAAATAATTAACCCTTAATCTTTAGAAGTAAATGTATACTCTGAGAGAAACAATCTTGCTCCAATCTCTTACATCATTTAAATATTAAAAGTGTTTATGTCACACATTGTATAAACAACCATGGCAGTGTCATTTTTCACTATTTATGTGCTTGACTTTTTTTCTGTAATTACTTGTTTTCACTTAAACTTGTGTCAGTTTTCTCATTGGAACTTAATCAGCCTGTTTCAGTTTTCTCACTGGAACTTAATCATCCTGTGTCAATTTTCTCACCGGAACTTAGTCAGCCGTGTAAGTTTTCTCCCTGAAACTTAATGAGCTTGTGTCAGTTTTCTCACTTTATATTATATATGGGGTGTGGGGATTAGTGAAAGCAGTTTCACAATTCTCTGACTTACTAGGTTGAGGATTCAAAATCAGCTACAGGATTTTAGGGAGCAGATCACTTTGTGTTGATTTCATTGGTATGATGGTCGGCCATTCAGATAGCAATAGCAAACTACTGAAAGTTAACATTGTCCTGGGAAGGTTAAACCGGCCAACAAATGCCCGCAGATGCGGATGTGTCGGCCTAACGGCGCAAGAACGCAGCTCTGCTGTAAACAAGCACAACACAATCATGTCCGGGAAAAAAAAACTGCATATGAACACAGAAGAAGAAGAAAGTTAAAATTGCATAGTGCATCACAAGCAGTCAATAAATGCTGGGGTTGATTGCAACACCATATAAACGAATATGTGACTAACTTTTATTAACATTAAATTTTTAATTTGTATAGTTTACATATGTCTTGGGGGGGGGTTTCTATATTGTGTGCCAGCTCTGTGGTGAAGGGTTTATGGACGCACTTCGTACTACAGTTTACCACGTTCGAAGCACAGCTGTAGATGATTAGGAAGCAGACCACCTTGCTTTGTTTTCATACAATAATAATATGAGTGCTGGTTGTTCAGAAAGGAATGACAAACTACTGAACATAAACTTGCCAAGAAATCACAAACAGCCAAGAAATTCTGGGGTTGACTGCGACGTCCTGTAAAGGATTTGCAGCAGACTGTTTATATTGTACGCAAATTGTGTATTTATATTATCATCTTGTAGCAGATCCTTTGCAAAATGTTGCTCTTATCACAGCCCACTGGAGAGACTCTTGATCTTTCACTAGTTCCACAGCCTAATACTGTTTCATGCTCAGGAGTCTTTAATGCATCTGTATACTCTGTGTGTATGAACCATATCAGTTGTGCATTATACATGCAGTAATAGTTCTTTGTGTGCTCCGTACGTTAATCATCATCTGTATGGGGAGCCATGGTAGCATAGTGGCTAGATGCTCAAATGCCATACTGGTGGTCTTGAGTTCTTCTTCTTCTGCATTCATCTGGAGAGTTTTTTTTCGGACGTGATTGCGTTTGGCCTGTTTTAAGCAGAGCGACGTTCTTGTGCCGTTAGGCCGACACATTCGACTTCTGTGGGGTCTTGAGTTTGATCCCCATCAGGGCAGTTTCAAGTATGTGAAATTGACCTGGGCTCCCGTGTTGACCCCCACTGCCAGGAATTGTCTTGGGAGGTAAAGGCAGCCGGTGTGATAGCGACCAGGTCAGCCACTGAGTGCTGTTGGTGTATACAAATATGTGTCTAGCTCCACACACTTTATGTCAGCCACTGAGTGCTGTTGGTGTATACAAATATGTGTCTAGCTCCACACACTTTATGTCAGCCACTGAGTGCCGTTGGTGTATACAAATATGTGTCTAGCTCCACACACTTTATGTCAGCCACTGAGTGCCGTTGGTGTATACAAATATGTGTCTAGCTCCACACACTTTATGTCAGCCACTGAGTGCCGTTGGTGTATACAAATATGTGTCTAGCTCCACACACTTTATGTCAGCCACTGAGTGCTGTTGGTGTATACAAATATGTGTCTAGCTCCACACACTTTATGTCAGCCACTGAGTGCTGTTGGTGTATACAAATATGTGTCTAGCTCCACACACTTTATGTCAGCCACTGAGTGCTGTTGGTGTATACAAATATGTGTCTAGCTCCACACACTTTATGTCAGCCACTGAGTGCTGTTGGTGTATACAAATATGTGTCTAGCTCCACACACTTTATGTCAGCCACTGAGTGCTGTTGGTGTATACAAATACGTGTCTAGCTCCACACACTTTATGTCAGCCACTGAGTGCTGTTGGTGTATACAAATATGTGTCTAGCTCCACACACTTTATGTCAGCCACTGAGTGCTGTTGGTGTATACAAATATGTGTCTAGCTCCACACACTTTATGTCAGCCACTGAGTGCTGTTGGTGTATACAAATATGTGTCTAGCTCCACACACTTTATGTCAGCCACTGAGTGCTGTTGGTGTATACAAATATGTGTCTAGCTCCACACACTTTATGTCAGCCACTGAGTGCTGTTGGTGTATACAAATATGTGTCTAGCTCCACACACTTTATGTCAGCCACTGAGTGCCGTTGGTGTATACAAATATGTGTCTAGCTCCACACACTTTATGTCAACCACTGAGTGCCGTTGGTGTATACAAATATGTGTCTAGCTCCACACACTTTATGTCAGCCACTGAGTGCCGTTGGTGTATACAAATATGTGTCTAGCTCCACACACTTTATGTCAGCCACTGAGTGCCGTTGGTGTATACAAATATGTGTCTAGCTCCACACACTTTATGTCAGCCACTGAGTGCCGTTGGTGTATACAAATATGTGTCTAGCTCCACACACTTTATGTCAGCCACTGAGTGCCGTTGGTGTATACAAATATGTGTCTAGCTCCACACACTTTATGTCAGCCACTGAGTGCTGTTGGTGTATACAAATATGTGTCTAGCTCCACACACTTTATGTCAGCCACTGAGTGCCATTGGTGTATACAAATATGTGTCTAGCTCCACACACTTTATGTCAGCCATTGAGTGCCATTGGTGTATACAAATATGTGTCTAGCTCCACACACTTTATGTCAGCCACTGAGTGCCATTGGTGTATACAAATATGTGTCTAGCTCCACACACTTTATGTCAGCCACTGAGTGCCGTTGGTGTATACAAATATGTGTCTAGCTCCACACACTTTATGTCAGCCACTGAGTGCCGTTGGTGTATACAAATATGTGTCTAGCTCCACACACTTTATGTCAGCCACTGAGTGCCGTTGGTGTATACAAATATGTGTCTAGCTCCACACACTTTATGTCAGCCACTGAGTGCCGTTGGTGTATACAAATATGTGTCTAGCTCCACACACTTTATGTCAGCCACTGAGTGCCGTTGGTGTATACAAATATGTGTCTAGCTCCACACACTTTATGTCAGCCACTGAGTGCTGTTGGTGTATACAAATATGTGTCTAGCTCCCACACACTTTATGTCAGCCACTGAGTGCCTGTTGGGTATACAAATATGTGTCTAGCTCCACACACTTTATGTCAGCACTGAGTGCCGTTGGTGTATACAAATATGTGTCTAGCTCCACACACTTTATGTCAGCCACTGAGTGCCGTTGGTGTATACAAATATGTGTCTAGCTCCACACACTTATGTCAGCCACTGAGTGCCGTTGGTGTATACAAATATGTGTCTAGCTCACACCACACTTTATGTCAGCCACTGAGTGCCGTTGGTGTATACAAATATGTGTCTAGCTCCACACACTTTATGTCAGCCACTGAGTGCCGTTGGTGTATACAAATATGTGTCTAGCTCCACACACTTTATGTCAGCCACTGAGTGCCGTTGGTGTATACAAATATGTGTCTAGCTCCACACACTTTATGTCAGCCACTGAGTGCCGTTGGTGTATACAAATATGTGTCTAGCTCCACACACTTTATGTCAGCCACTGAGTGCCGTTGGTGTATACAAATATGTGTCTAGCTCCACACACTTTATGTCAGCCACTGAGTGCCGTTGGTGTATACAAATATGTGTCTAGCTCCACACACTTTATGTCAGCCACTGAGTGCCGTTGGTGTATACAAATATGTGTCTAGCTCCACACACTTTATGTCAGCCACTGAGTGCCGTTGGTGTATACAAATATGTGTCTAGCTCCACACACTTTATGTCAGCCACTGAGTGCCGTTGGTGTATACAAATATGTGTCTAGCTCCACACACTTTATGTCAGCCACTGAGTGCCGTTGGTGTATACAAATATGTGTCTAGCTCCACACACTTTATGTCAGCCACTGAGTGCCGTTGGTGTATACAAATATGTGTCTAGCTCCACACACTTTATGTCAGCCACTGAGTGCCGTTGGTGTATACAAATATGTGTCTAGCTCCACACACTTTATGTCAGCCACTGAGTGCCGTTGGTGTATACAAATATGTGTCTAGCTCCACACACTTTATGTCAGCCACTGAGTGCCGTTGGTGTATACAAATATGTGTCTAGCTCCACACACTTTATGTCAGCCACTGAGTGCCGTTGGTGTATACAAATATGTGTCTAGCTCCACACACTTTATGTCAGCCACTGAGTGCCGTTGGTGTATACAAATATGTGTCTAGCTCCACACACTTTATGTCAGCCACTGAGTGCCGTTGGTGTATACAAATATGTGTCTAGCTCCACACACTTTATGTCAGCCACTGAGTGCCGTTGGTGTATACAAATATGTGTCTAGCTCCACACACTTTATGTCAGCCACTGAGTGCCGTTGGTGTATACAAATATGTGTCTAACTCCACACACTTTATGTCAGCCACTGAGTGCTGTTGGTGTATACAAATATGTGTCTAGCTCCACACACTTTATGTCAGCCACTGAGTGCTGTTGGTGTATACAAATATGTGTCTAGCTCCACACACTTTATGTCAGCCACTGAGTGCCATTGGTGTATACAAATATGTGTCTAGCTCCACATGCCCAGTGGACATGTAACAGAGATCTTTACTGTATGTTCTCTGGATATTAATCATTGTCTGCATATTAAACCATGTCTGTTGTTTGTATATATTTGCGTGTCTGTTGTTAAACATTCCTGCTAGTTCATTTGAAATTGTGTTTCTTCAAAGGTCGACCCAAGAAAGATGAAAACTTGAAAACTGCAGCTTCCAGAATGAAAGTGTCCACGCCAGCCCCAGATATAAGCAAACCTACCAGCAAAGATGCAGACAAAGAAAAAAGCAAAGACCCAAAGTCAGAAACTGCTGTCGTGCCCAGGAGAAGCAACCGCAAGAGGAAGACAATCACATTTTTCAGTGATGAGGAACCAGTTAAAAATAACCAGGTGAAAGAGAAGATTAATGGAACTGCAGGCGCAGCTAGGCTTCTGAGAAGGAACATCAAAATAACCCAAGATAAAATAAATAAGCTGTTAAAAGAAAAGTCTGAAAAATCTGGCAGAGTATCCCGAAAGAAAATAAGTAAACAGTCACATGACAATAAGGATAAGAACAACGGCCAGTCAGAGATTGAAATTGAGGTTTCAGCTTCAACTATGGAAGTTAACAGTAAAATAGACACACAGAAGGATAAACCTGAAGCAGTTAAAGCAAGTAGTATGAATGGGAGGACATCAAGTACTGACTGTGTGAATAGATCTCCACTAGCTGTTAAAGCCAAATCTGATAGCATGCCAGGTAAATTTAGTATTTGCACCAACGTGAATGTCAATGGATCTGCCAAAGACAATGCAGAAAGTGAAGATGGGTTTGCTTCTAGTGAGGACGAAGAAGAAAGTGATGGTTACAGCCCATCAGAAGATGACAATTACACAGAGATGGATGAAGAGAAGATTAATGAGGCCAGCAAACACATTTTCTCATGCACATACTGTGAATTTGCTGCAATCGACCTCATGGAGCTAAGAAGTCACTATAACGAAAATCACCCAAATGACATTTTGACCTGCCAGCCCTGCAATCAGTACTTCCTGTCACTGAAGGTGAGTTTTTATAAATAAATGAATAATTTTGCATTAATCATTACCATATTAGGATATTTATAAGTCCTGTATGATATAACAAAGCTGGCTCTGTGGCATAAATGCAATTCATAATCTCGCAAACTGTGTTTGAAATAAATCTGTTAGAAGCAGACCGCCTTGTGCTGGTTGTCATATAATGGTATGAGTGCCAATTGTTCAAAAAGTGATGGCAAACTACTGAACATAGACTTGCCAAGAAATCACAATTAGCCAAATAATACTGGGATTTACTGTGGCATCCTGTAAAGATTATGCAACTAACTTCCAATTCCAATGATATAGCCATGATGGCACTGAAGAAAACTGAAGAACCCGTTTACACACCTTGAGGCATGTTTGGTATTATTTAAAAAAAGTCAGAGACCCTGTTTTATATGCTTTGATGTGAATTGGGTATTTGGTGCTAGTCCTATATTTGTATAGACCAGTTGTATGGATGGGTGATGTGGTCAGTATTAGGTCAACCACCATTGCTTGCCATGGACATGTCCTGGTACCTATTTAAGGCTGGGTCATCTTGTGAGCCCAGGTCTCTGACAGAAACCCCTGCCTAGAGGGGGGGGGGGGGGGGGGGGGGGTCTGACCATAAGACTTCGGGCTTAGCTAACAAGTGTGCTAGCCACTGTGAGTTCCAGAGGCAGGAATGTCTAGTTATACCATTCACAGGTTTTTTCAGTGTGTGTTAGTAACTGGCTTTCTCAGTGTGTGTGGTATAACCAAGTTTTCTCAGTTTGTGTTATTAACAGGCTTTCACATTGTGTGATATAACCAGGTTTTCTCAGTGTGTGTTATTAGCAGGTTTTCTCAGTGTGTGTGATTAACTGGTTTTCTCAGTGTGTGTTATTAACCCTTTCCCGACTATTACCCCCAAAATCCACGTTTTTACACACGTCTTGTCCCAAGCGCTTCTGAATAATAATTATGCGAATGAATGAATCTACGATTGTATCACGGCCTAGGAAACAGGAAGAGTCGTTTCCCTTGTTCTTCCTGTTTTGAAATCCATTCAACGGTTCAGAAATAATATAAATTTTTCGTGACTTCTCAATATTGTATAATCTATTCGCAAAATGGAATCCAGCCACGATTTTCTTGAAGATTGTGCAGGTATGTCTGCCGATTATGACAGTGTTATTGTGGATATAGATAGTGATTGTAAGATTACAGAGGCAGGCTGGAATTTTGACGAAGAGGACCCAGATTTCTGTAGTGTCAGTGAAACTGTAGACAAAGACATGTATGTTTGGAGTCCTGAGACAACCCCTGTAGTCGTTGAAGGTGTTTTTGAGAATTCTGGGCCAGCCAGTACATGATCTTCGAGAGTTCAGAACCGTTTGACTACTTCAGTCTCATTGTAAATGAGGACTTTTATCAGTCTGCTATGGAACAAACTAATTTGTATGCCACTCAATGACAAGAAAAGGCAGGTAAAAGTGGATGTTTACTGGTCACCTGTGAGCACTCAGGAAATAAAAATTTATATTCGTCTTGCTATACTCATGGCTATGTTCAATTGCCTGAAACTGCCATGTATTGGAGCACAGATGAAGATCTCTATCATCCCGGAGTATCACAGTGCATGGGAAAAACTAGATATGCAAAAATCTCCCAATATTTTCATCTCAATGACACCAGTAAGCAGAAGCCCATAGGCCACAAAGATTACGATCCACTGTACAAGGTAAGACCGTTCCTTGATACGGTGAGGAAAAACATATCCTCATGTTTTTCTGCTGGCAGAGATATCAGCATTGATGAAGCCATGATTGCCTACAATGGTAGACTAAAGTTCAATGGCTCGGAACGCTGAAGAAGAAGAAGATGACATCACGTAAGGCACCCGGTGGCAGACAAGATGTTCAGATACCCACAACAGTGGCCGCCTACAACAGATCAATGGGTGGAGTGGACAGGTTTGACCAGCTGTCCTCATATTACCCTGTTGGTAGGAAATCTGTGAAGTGGTGGAGATATATGTTTGCCTTTCTCCTGCAAACCTCTATTGTCAACAGCTGGATAATTTGTTCAAACTCCCATCGCCCACACACAAGGGTTGGTGATGTTGGCCATCTCGCTTTTCGGCGTAGCCTGGTTTCTACTCTCTTGAAGGGTAACATTTCGAGGAAACGGAAAGCTTCTTCTTGCCCCACAACTGTAGGTCTGGGTACCAGCAATCTTTTGGACCACAGACTAATTCGTATGGATGGCAAAAGGAAAACTTGCTACTGGTGTGCCAAGATGAACACCAAGTCTGGTAAGAAGAGCAGAGCCAGTGAGGTTGTTTTTGGATGCAGTCTTCGTCAGATATGGCTGTGCAAGGGGGAATGCTTCACAAAATACCATGAATCACTTGTATCAAAGCACATGGATATATAGTGCAGGATATTTGCTGCTATCAGGGCACTTGGAGACATAGTGTGGGACACTTTCAACATCATTTTGTGAGTAAAAAAAATTTTCTTCACATTTTTTTCCCAGTTAAAATGTTTTTTTAAACCTTTCTTTTGTTTTATTGTTTTTAATGTTGCTTTATGTTAAACTGTGTCCATTTTTCTAGTTTATTAGTCATCTAGGACATTTATATGTCAAACCAATTCGTGTATAATGACTTTACAAAATATAAAGTCATTAATTTTGCGGAGTTATTTCCCTTTTGTTAGTTATTAAAGGGCTAACAAGTTTTCTCAGTGTGTTTTTTAACTGGTTTTCTCATTGTATGTTATTAACAGGTTTTCTCAGTGTGTGTTATTAACAGGTTTTCTCAGTGTAATTAACAGGTTTTCTCAGTGTATAATATTATCAGGTTTTCTCAGTGTAATTAACAGGTTTTCTCAGTGTATAATATTAACAGGTTGTCTCAGTATGTGTTATTAGCAGGCTTTCTCAGTGTGTCCAATCCAGCGCCAGCATCTTTTCTTCACTTCTTGATTGGCTGGAATTTAGTTAATTCTCTTTATAAGCTCTGCATTAATGATTCTGTCACACTATTGTAGTCCTTCTGTTCCATGCAGGTGTCAATTAGTGACCGTAGTTTGGTAGTCATCGGTTTTGTCGTTCTCTAAGTTTCTGATCCCTTAACTTCTAGTAACAGCGGGACTTTTACTGGCCTGTGTACTCTTGTGTTTCTTCTTCCTCCTCATCATTCATTCTGCAAAGGTTTGCATTGAGGTCAGTTGAATTTATTTTAGAGATTGTCAGAAGGTTTGCATGTTGATTAACAGGTGGATTGATTTCATTCCATCGGGTTTCCTCCCATATGGCTCAGTTCTCTTTCCAGAAAGCATCTGAAAGTAAAAAATTCCATGTATTTTGTAATTCAACAGATGATGATAACAAATATATTTTTTTTTCAGTATACCCACATACAATATGTAGTAATTCAAGAGATCCATATAACACAAATATGCATTCAACAAATTCGCATAACAGATATTTCCATTATCAGATCCATGTAAGATTTTGTTCAAATAATAAATCCATGTAAGATGTTTTCATGTAACAAATTCATTTACCATGTTTTCATGTAATAAATACATGTAAGATGTTCATGTAACAGATCCATGTATCATGTTTTCATGTAACAGGTTCAAGTAAAATGTTTTCATGTAACAGATCCATGTAAGATATTTTCATGTAACAGATTCAAATAAAATGTTTTCATGTATAACAGATCCATGTAAGATATTTTCATGTAACAGATTCATGTAAGATGTTTTCATGTAACAGATTTGTGTAGTTTTCATGTAACAGATCCATGTAAGATGTTTTCATGTAACAGATTCAAGTAAAATGTTTTCATGTATAACAGATCCATGTAAGATGTTTTCATGTAACAGATCCATGTAAGATGTTTTCATTTAACAGATTCAAGTAAGATGTTTTCATGTAACAGATTCGAGTAAGATGTTTTCATATAACAGATTCATGTAAAATGTTTTCATGTAACAGATCCATGTAAAATGTTTTCATGTAACAGATCCATGTAAGATGTTTTCATGTAACAGGTCCATGTAAGATGTTTTCTTGTAACAGGTCCATGTAAGATGTTTTCATGTAACAGATTTGAATAACATGTTTTTATGTAACAGATCCATGTAAGATGTTTTCATGTAACAGATCCATGTACGATGTTTTCATGTAACAGATTCGAGTAAAATGTTTTCATGTAACATATCCATGTAAAATGTTGTCATGTAACATATTAATGTAAAATGTTTTCATGTAACAGATCCATGTAAGATGTTTTCATGTAACAGATTTGTGTAAAATGTTCTCATGTAACAGATGCATGTAAGATATTTTCAGATAACGAATTCATGTAAAACATTTTCATGCAAGAAATTCATGTAAGAGTTAATGTCATAGAACAGCTGCTGTAACAAATGTTTACACTCAATAAACCTGTTTCAATAATACACCTGTTTCAATAATAAACTGTGTACCCTTCAGGCCTACAAGATCCACTGTTTCAATAATAAACTGTGTACCCTTCAGGCCTACAAGATCCACTGTTTCAATAATAAACTGTGTACCCTTCAGGCCTACAAGATCCACTGTTTCAATAATAAACTGTATACCCTTCAGGCCTACAAGATCCACTGTTTCAATAATAAACTGTGTACCCTTCAGGCCTACAAGATCCACTGTTTCAATAATAAACTGTGTACCCTTCAGGCCTACAAGATCCACTGTTCCGGCCGCGGCCACCAACTGAAGCTGAGGGAGCAGTCAGGGGAGACAAAAATGCACAAATGCAAGATCTGTGACAAGCGTTTCCTGCAGGAATCCTGCTGCATGCTTCACATGGAGACCGTCCATCGGCACCCAAGTTGTGAGACAGACCTGCTGCGCATTCACAAGGGCCAGGACTTGGTCACTCAGCTGTATGGAGATCATGTCAAGCAAGTATGTCTTTGTTGCCTCCTCACTGAAGCTCCATGCTTTTATGTTTGTGTTCTGGCTGTTTAACTGTATTGTCTGCCATCATATAATATAGTTCCTGATCCTGTGATAGCATCAGGCGCTGTCTGACTTTGTTAATGTGACATCTAGATCAGCCTTTGTTCCTTTAGCTCTGTTCCTTTTCTCAATATCTTGCAAAATCTTTATTATAAATATTTTGTTTTGAAGCCTTGCTAATAAAATATACACAAAACTAGCAAAACAATAAATAAGACAACACCACAGAACCCCAACAGATCAGCTATTTTATTGTTTATTGTTTTGCATTCACTCACTTTGAACTCAAGTGGTGTCCACACACATGCGACTACTTCTAGTGCACTAGACTGATTCTTGTGTGTGGGTTAGCTTCCCTGTTACCAGTATCCCTTGCCATCAGGCGAACCCACTCTTGACTTCAGGGGTACTTGTAATTTACGTCCCCAAGCCAAGGACGAGAGTTCAACATTTTAGTCCAGCTGACCAGTGTAGGGGTTGAACCTGTTACATCGGTATCAGCAAACTGGATGTTTAAGAACAAGCGTTCTTATCCATTCAGCCATGCTGACCTCCAGCAGAGTAGTTGACATTTGTAATTCAGAAGAGGGGTAGGTTACACACACCGAGTCAAAGAGCAGTTATGTACGATGAATAACGTGTATACTGTTTGTCGACTAGGCAAAAGTGTCCAAAGGAGTAGACAGAAACATTCTTTGGGAAATTTTAGCATGCTGTAGATCGAATGACTACTGTTAGGCAGTGCTGTTAATCTATGAAGATAAAGAACAGTCGCAAAGCCATATCAGTTTACTATCAACACCCTGGGAAAAATACAACATGGAAATCTATATCATCATGTTCCTCTTGTACCTTGTGGTGTCAAGGTGAATCAGCTTCATATATTGTTGGTTTCCATTTGTATCAATCCGATTATGCTTCCTTCTTTTCCTTCGAGCAGTAGGAAAAATCCCCTGTTGGCTTGCTAGACCAGTCACAGGTTAAGGACAGGAAAATCTTACCAAGGGGAGCCCCCCTCCCCCCACCCCAATGACCATTGGCTGGCAGGTGAGCCTTAAGCCACTATACTACTGCGACTTTCTTCCTCCCCCACTATTTAAGTACCAATATCAGAGATTGTAATGCATGTTTTAAGATGATTTTATTACATTCCTTAGGTTGAAAGTCTCAGCAACGACACATCAGTGTCCTGTCCAGAATGTGGCAAGTTTGTGAGAAAGGACACACTGGTAGAGCATCTGCGTTTACACACTGGCGAACGTCCTTATGCCTGTCGCTTCTGCAGTAAAGGCTTTGCTGGCAGGCTGACTTTACGCCGACACATCTCCAGTCACCTCAACATGCCTCTGTTCATGTGTGACCTCTGTGGCAAGGAGTTCAAGCGCAACAGCCATCTAATCAAGCACATTCGGCAGCACGATTTTGAGAGGAAGGGGGAGAAACACACATGTCATGTGAGTTACCCATTGGAGCTGTAGTGTTGAGTTAAGCTAGGGGAATCATTTGTGTCTGTTGAGTTGTCGTTGAAGACTGTTTGGTAGATTGACTAGAATAGAAGTTTGACTTGTAGGATTGAGTTGTATTAGTAGAGTTGTAGTTTGACTACCTGGACCGAGTTGTGGCAGTAGTATTACAGTTTTATTAATTTATTTGGGATATTCTTCTTCTGCGTTCATCCAGAGATTTTTTTTTTTCCGGATGTGATTGCGTTGTGCCTGTTTACAGCAAAGCTGCGTTCTTGCGCTGTTAGGCCGACACATCCGACTTCTGCGGGCATTTGTTGACAGGTTTAACCATCCCGGGGATTTGGGATATTGATTCTCCCTGGCCGAGGGGTTAGCAGCTTTCTCCGTAACCCCGAATACTCTCCTGGTTGACGTAAGTGCATGAGAATTGGAAGCGGTTCGAGTCGTGCCAGTGACTTATGAGAGTATGGAGCCGGTCGCTCAGAAAGTCGTGGCGTGCTGATGAGCGTAATCTAGCCTAAGAATCAACATACAGCTAAAAGATACTGATGTTGACCGCAATATCCTGAAACAGGATGGAAACGGGGTGGGGGGGGGGGGGGGGGGGGGGGGGGAATTGATCTGTGCAGGTAGATTTGTAGTTTTATTAATTTAGTAGAGGTGTGTTTTAATAATATTTGGACGATTGGACTGTATCAGTACAAGCATAGTCTGAATGAATATTGTGTAGGATACTGAGTGCAGACAAGAGTAGCAACTTGATTTATGGCTTTAACTAATGGAAGAGAGAAGGCAGTGTGGCATTTGGTCCAAGCATTATATTTTAATGAGAATATAATGCGTAATGGAATACTTCTTAAATATATAAATGCAACTGGGAAACTCAGGTTTATATATTTTTAAGAAAAAAAATAACACAACACTCTTCCACTCCTTGTGGCGTATTGGGTACATGGTGCTAGGTCCATGTTTGTATGGACCTGAAGACACTCGGGTGAGATGTGATCAGTGTCACAGTGGCCATCTGTACTTCCCAAATCTTGTATAGACCTGAAGGTACTCGGATGAGATCAGTGTCACAGTGGCCATCTGTACTTCCCAAATCTTGTATAGACCTGAAGGTACTCGGATGAGATGTGATCAGTGTCACAGTGGCCATCTGTACTTCCCAAATCTTGTATAGACCTGAAGGTACTCGGATGAGATGTGATCAGTGTCACAGTTGCCATCTGTACTTCCCAAATCTTGTATAGACCTGAAGGTACTCGGATGAGATGTGATCAGTGTCACAGTGGCCATCTGTACTTCCCAAATCTTGTATAGACCTGAAGGTACTCGGGTGAGATGTGATCAGTGTCACAGTTGCCATCTGTACTTCCCAAATCTTGTATAGACCTGAAGGTACTCGGGTGAGATGTGATCAGTGTCACAGTTGCCATCTGTACTTCCCAAATCTTGTATAGACCTGAAGGTACTCGGATGAGATGTGATCAGTGTCACAGTGGCCATCTGTACTTCCCAAATCTTGTATAGACCTGAAGGTACTCGGATGAGATGTGATCAGTGTCACAGTGGCCATCTGTACTTCCCAAATCTTGTATAGACCTGAAGGTACTCGGATGAGATGTGATCAGTGTCACAGTTGCCATCTGTACTTCCCAAATCTTGTATAGACCTGAAGGTACTCGGGTGAGATGTGATCAGTGTCACAGTGGCCATCTGTACTTCCCAAATCTTGTATAGACCTGAAGGTACTCGGATGAGATGTGATCAGTGTCACAGTTGCCATCTGTACTTCCCAAATCTTGTATAGACCTGAAGGTACTCGGATGAGATCAGTGTCACAGTTGCCATCTGTACTTCCCAAATCTTGTATAGACCTGAAGGTACTCGGATGAGATGTGATCAGTGTCACAGTGGCCATCTGTACTTCCCAAATCTTGTATAGACCTGAAGGTACTCGGGTGAGATGTGATCAGTGTCACAGTGGCCATCTGTACTTCCCAAATCTTGTATAGACCTGAAGGTACTCGGGTGAGATGTGATCAGTGTCACAGTGGCCATCTGTACTTCCCAAATCTTGTATAGACCTGAAGGTACTCGGATGAGATGTGATCAGTGTCACAGTGGCCATCTGTACTTCCCAAATCTTGTATAGACCTGAAGGTACTCGGATGAGATGTGATCAGTGTCACAGTGGCCATCTGTACTTCCCAAATCTTGTATAGACCTGAAGGTACTCGGATGAGATGTGATCAGTGTCACAGTGGCCATCTGTACTTCCCAAATCTTGTATAGACCTGAAGGTACTCGGGTGAGATGTGATCAGTGTCACAGTGGCCATCTGTACTTCCCAAATCTTGTATAGACCTGAAGGTACTCGGATGAGATGTGATCAGTGTCACAGTTGCCATCTGTACTTCCCAAATCTTGTATAGACCTGAAGGTACTCGGATGAGATGTGATCAGTGTCACAGTGGCCATCTGTACTTCCCAAATCTTGTATAGACCTGAAGGTACTCGGATGAGATCAGTGTCACAGTTGCCATCTGTACTTCCCAAATCTTGTATAGACCTGAAGGTACTCGGGTGAGATGTGATCAGTGTCACAGTGGCCATCTGTACTTCCCAAATCTTGTATAGACCTGAAGGTACTCGGGTGAGATGTGATCAGTGTCACAGTGGCCATCTGTACTTCCCAAATCTTGTATAGACCTGAAGGTACTCGGATGAGATCAGTGTCACAGTTGCCATCTGTACTTCCCAAATCTTGTATAGACCTGAAGGTACTCGGGTGAGATGTGATCAGTGTCACAGTGGCCATCTGTACTTCCCAAATCTTGTATAGACCTGAAGGTACTCGGGTGAGATGTGATCAGTGTCACAGTGGCCATCTGTACTTCCCAAATCTTGTATAGACCTGAAGGTACTCGGATGAGATGTGATCAGTGTCACAGTTGCCATCTGTACTTCCCAAATCTTGTATAGACCTGAAGGTACTCGGGTGAGATGTGATCAGTGTCACAGTGGCCATCTGTACTTCCCAAATCTTGTATAGACCTGAAGGTACTCGGATGAGATCAGTGTCACAGTTGCCATCTGTACTTCCCAAATCTTGTATAGACCTGAAGGTACTCGGATGAGATCAGTGTCACAGTGGCCATCTGTACTTCCCAAATCTTGTATAGACCTGAAGGTACTCGGATGAGATGTGATCAGTGTCACAGTTGCCATCTGTACTTCCCAAATCTTGTATAGACCTGAAGGTACTCGGGTGATATGTGATCAGTGTCACAGTGGCCATCTGTACTTTCCAAATCTTGTATAGACCTGAAGGTACTCGGGTGAGATGTGATCAGTGTCACAGTTGCCATCTGTACTTCCCAAATCTTGTATAGACCTGAAGGTACTCGGATGAAATCAGTGTCACAGTGGCCATCTGTACTTCCCAAATCTTGTATAGACCTGAAGGTACTCGGATGAGATGTGATCAGTGTCACAGTGGCCATCTGTACTTTCCAAATCTTGTATAGACCTGAAGGTACTCGGGTGAGATGTGATCAGTGTCACAGTTGCCATCTGTACTTCCCAAATCTTGTATAGACCTGAAGGTACTCGGGTGAGATGTGATCAGTGTCACAGTTGCCATCTGTACTTCCCAAATCTTGTATAGACCTGAAGGTACTCGGGTGAGATGTGATCAGTGTCACAGTTGCCATCTGTACTTCCCAAATCTTGTATAGACCTGAAGGTACTCGGGTGAGATGTGATCAGTGTCACAGTTGCCATCTGTACTTCCCAAATCTTGTATAGACCTGAAGGTACTCGGATGAGATGTGATCAGTGTCACAGTGGCCATCTGTACTTCCCAAATCTTGTATAGACCTGAAGGTACTCGGATGAGATCAGTGTCACAGTGGCCATCTGTACTTCCCAAATCTTGTATAGACCTGAAGGTACTCGGATGAGATCAGTGTCACAGTTGCCATCTGTACTTCCCAAATCTTGTATAGACCTGAAGGTACTCGGATGAGATGTGATCAGTGTCACAGTTGCCATCTGTACTTCCCAAATCTTGTATAGACCTGAAGGTACTCGGGTGAGATGTGATCAGTGTCACAGTGGCCATCTGTACTTCCCAAATCTTGTATAGACCTGAAGGTACTCGGATGAGATCAGTGTCACAGTTGCCATCTGTACTTCCCAAATCTTGTATAGACCTGAAGGTACTCGGGTGAGATGTGATCAGTGTCACAGTTGCCATCTGTACTTCCCAAATCTTGTATAGACCTGAAGGTACTCGGGTGAGATGTGATCAGTGTCACAGTGGCCATCTGTACTTCCCAAATCTTGTATAGACCTGAAGGTACTCGGATGAGATCAGTGTCACAGTTGCCATCTGTACTTCCCAAATCTTGTATAGACCTGAAGGTACTCGGATGAGATCAGTGTCACAGTTGCCATCTGTACTTCCCAAATCTTGTATAGACCTGAAGGTACTCGGATGAGATCAGTGTCACAGTTGCCATCTGTACTTCCCAAATCTTGTATAGACCTGAAGGTACTCGGGTGAGATGTGATCAGTGTCACAGTGGCCATCTGTACTTCCCAAATCTTGTATAGACCTGAAGGTACTCGGATGAGATCAGTGTCACAGTGGCCATCTGTACTTCCCAAATCTTGTATAGACCTGAAGGTACTCGGATGAGATGTGATCAGTGTCACAGTTGCCATCTGTACTTGCCAGAGCATTTCTTGGTAGCCATTGTAAGCTGTGCCACCTGGGAGCTCGGGTCAGTTATTCCAGCCTCCCTGAGGGTTTGAACACATGACTGCCAAGCCAAAGCAAGCATTCTAGCCACTGTGCTACTGCAGCAGCCTATCTTCACATGGCATATGTTACAAGTTTTGTTTTTTGGGGGTGTGCATTTGCTTGCTTTTAACTCGAGTGTAGTCCACATACCTGCTTCTACTTCTAGTGCACTGGACTGATTTTTGCATGTGAATTAGCTTTCCCAATTACCCATGTCTCACACCATCAGGCGAACCCACTGTAACTTCTGAGGTACTTGTAATTTACGCCCCCAAGTCGAGGACAAGAAGTCAACATTTTAGTCCAACTGACCAGTGTAGGGGATGAACCCGCTACCTCGGCATCAGCACACCAGAAGTTTAAGAGCAAGTCCTTTTATCTTTCTGGCCATGCTGACATTAAAAGTTATATCTCTATGGTAAAACTTGTTATGACTGCCCACGCTTATTGGCATGGCACATGATGATGATGATGATAAGTTGTTAATGGCTACTTGGTGTATAATGTTGATGTTGAGTTGTTCCTGTTTATAAATATAGGCTAAATATAGAGACCACAAGTAGCCTGACTATGGAAGTCATGGCAGTAAGTGAAGCAATAACATGGCTCGAGACACAGATATTCACTAGGGCATGTTTCTTTAGCGACTCAATGAGCATGCTCAAGAGGATAGAGATGGGGTGTATTCAAAGAGAGTGGTTGCTGTCTCTGGAGCGGTCTCAGTTGGCAAAGGTTAGTTTCATCTTCGTGCCAGGGCATGCAGGAGTACAAGGAAATGAGCAGGCTGACAAGCTACTGTGGAGGGCGGACGCGCCATGGACTAGGCTGACATTCTGAATGCTCTACAAGAAGTAAGACTTTTGCGAGAACCAAGTGATGACTGTAATCTAAAACCATGGTCAGACTGCGAGAACAGCAAGTTAAAAGAGGTGTGGCCAAACAAGAGTACTACACAGGAAGCCAAAGAAGATTGATAAACCAACACAGAACTGGTGTCTTTAGCCGCTACACGCTGTGAGATTTGCTGAGGAGGGGATCCGAGCTTTTATGGACTGAATGGTTTGATGTGCAATGAGGACGATCTGTTGACTAACTAACTAACTAAATATAGGCTTGAAGAAGGCAGTTGGCAATGTAGAAAATTGTTCACCTCCTTTGACAAAGTAATCTCCTAGCTTATTTTAAGTTGTGTAGCATTTCACACCCCTGCAGAATTGTATGGATGCCCATCATCTTGTACCCATTTTTATCTGTTCCTATCTTTCTGCAGGTATGCAAGGCTTGGTTCTACACACCAGAGGAGCTAGTCCGTCACATGAGGCGTCACGGAGATCGCAACTACAAGTGTACGTGGCCTGGATGTCACTGGACATTTGTTCTCAGTGGGGAATTAAAGTCTCACATGTTTACACACACAGGTGAGAAGAAGTATCTGTGTGACATGTGTGGCTTTGGGGCCCCCACGAAAACTCGGCTGAGGAGACATGTAAAAACTCACAACAAGGCCCGCAACTTCACGTGTGACTACTGCCCATACAAAGCTACATGCAAGACACACTTGAAACGCCACATGCGCATTCACATCAACGCTAAACCGTTTGCTTGTCCGTACTGTAACTACACATGCAACACGCATGAGAACATCCGGAAGCACATTCTCAAGACCCAGAAACACAAAGGAATGAAACTGTACCCATGTAGGTTGTGTGGGGCTTTCGGCTGTGACTCCAGCAAAGAGTTCCGAGCGCATCTAATGACTGCACATGCCAGCTACTTGCGTGAAAATGCCATAGATTCGCTGGCAGTCTTCTCAGGTTTGTACAGACGTGAAGAGGATTTCCAGAAACCACAAGAAGGTTCTGAGATTCTGCAAGTGACCAAAGGAAGATTTTTCAGGTCTTATCAAAATCCAAATGCTCCAATTGAGCCTCCAAAACCCAAGAAAATAAAAAGGGTTAACAAAATGGAAGAAGTGAAGGTTAATATAGTTCCTCCTTCAGAACTTCAATCAGAGGAGGAGGTGACTGATCGCCATCATCATGTGGCCAAGCATGAACAGTTCCACCACCAGGTGGTGCAACTGCAGGAAGCCAAGCATGTATCAGTACAACCATTGTATCTCCATCAGGGCATACCCCAGAGGCAGCAGCAGCAGGAGCAGGAGGAAGCCAAGCATGTATCAGTACAACCTTTGTACCTCCATCGGGGCATTCCCCAGGGACAACAGCAGGAGGAGGAAGAATCTCTGGTAGCAGTTGAGAATGAGACCCCACATTATATCGAGGTTCCCAATATGGTCATCCACTCCTATGACCCTCAACAGGTCCAGCAGCTGGCCGGCACCACCGTCTCCTTTACTTCATCTGTCCTACAACACCATCATCACCAGCAACAGCAGCAGCCTCAACCACTGCCTGTAACTGTTACCGTGTCCGACGACAAGATTTACTGGACACTGGTACCGGAGCAGAGGGCTGAAACTGTGGCTGTCCCCGTGGCTGCAGCCGAGCCCTGGTACTCCGGGATGCCTCAAGTCCATGCTCCGACCTCTCAAGACTTACAGCAGTACAGGCCAATAGAAGTTGCAGCCAGCAGTCACGCTGGTCAGTTTCTGACCAGTTCTTACTTCTCCAACATTCCAGTGGGTGACATTCAGAATATTCCCAATGCGGTTGCTGCACCTATGTACGCAAGTGTTGTGGAAAATGTTGTCTTATTTAGTGACCCCACTAGGCAGGATGTCACTAGCAGTTTGTAGCATAAATTCTGTTAACTCTTACAGGTGACATGTATATTATAGGACCTGTGGCAGTATAGTGATTCAAACCACTAGACCCCTGTCTCAAATGTCCAGGTTTTATTTTTTGGTTTTATCACCATCTGCTATGCCAATAGGCATGAGCGGCCATGGTTCGCTATCTCACACAATCACCGGAGTCGTGGTTCGCTATCTCACACAATCACCTGAGTCTTGGGACAGATCTGTGCACTTATCCTGATTGTGTTATATAGCCAACCCATCTAGGTTCTCAATGTCCTCCTTTTGCTCTTTCCCCATCAAGTTTGCCAGTTGTCAGCTGTTTTCCAGTTGAATTATCTCCGAACAGTCATAACATCTGATGGGAGGTGCCTTGAAGAGATTAGAACACGAATCGCCATGGCAAAGGTAGCCTTTTGCAAGATGGAAAACATACTGACCAATAAAAAGATATCAATTGATATGAGAAAAAGAGTATTGAGGTGCTACATACACCCGTACTTTTGTATGGATGTGAAGCGTGGACATCTGATGGCTGTGGAAATGTGGCTTCTGAGGAAAATGTAAAGAATACTATGGACAGACAGAAAAACCAATGACCAAGTCCTACAAGAAACAAGTGAAAATCGTAAACTGATTATAAAAATTAGATGTAGACGGTCAAAATTGTTTGGTCACATTATGAGAAGAAATAAATTGGAGAACCTGGTGACAACTGGCAAGACCGAGGGGAAGAGAATAAGGGGAAGGCAGAGAATTAAATGCCTGGATGGCTTGGCCATGTGGTATGGTCGAGACAAAAACATTGAACTGACCAACGACTCTGGTGATCAAGTGAGATGGCCAAACATGACTGCCCACGCTTATCGGCATGGCACATGATGAATTAATTTCTCATCATAACGTGCCCAACAAATCTTCACTGTTTACATTTCATTTCTCCAGTCAACTTATAGTTTTCATGTGTTTCTTGTAGGACTGTCTCATTGGTTGTTCTGTTTGTCCATAGTATTCTTTTCATTTTTCCCAGAAACCACATTTGTTGCTAGCCCAGGATTACAATGGATATCAAAAATGTCACTGGGGAAGCCAAGGCAACAACAGCATGACAGTGACCAGATTACCTTTTGTATGTTGCTGACCTACCTAGTATAGTGGGCTATTGGGCTATCACAATACCCCGTATTGTTTCAACAACATGTAATAGGGATGGATGATTGCATTTGTATGTTATGTGCCAACATTGTTTTTTTTCTTTTTTTTTTCATACCATCATCATGTGCCTGCAAAATGACATAGGCGTTCATGTATCACCACAGTTCTCTGCCCCTTGTGTCCTGGGTTGATGCTATTGATGCTATTCCTCCAGGCCATCGTTTGTGACCATGCAGCATCATTTCTCCTGGTCTGCCTTTGCCACCACTGATCTTTCCAGTCTCCATTGTCTCACTAATGATTATATAACAAATGAACATTACTTGTTTCTTTCTTATGGGTGTATATAATGCTCTACTTTGATCAGCCTCTTCCAGGCACTCATTGTTAGTTACTCTGGGAGTCCAAGGTATTGGCAATCAAAGTCTCAGAAGCCACATATAGGATTTTATATTCTCGTACCTCCTTGATCCTTTGGTAGTGTTTCAGATGCCTAACATTCTCGGTCAAAGGCCAAAATTTAAGTCCGATATGTATGTTAAACATCCCTTGACAGATGTAATTTAAGGAGTAGACTACCATCCAAGGTAAATTTCACAGTCAGAAAAACTACCCACAGCAGAATATTGATTTTTTTTTTTGGGCATATCCTCTACAGGACATTGCTGTCAACAGCAGCACCTTTCAGCTGTCTGTTGATTTCTTGGCATGATTACGCTCAGTAGTTTGCCATTGCTTTCTGAGCGGCCGGCTCAGTATCCCGCAAGTCACCAGCGGGGGTTGAACCGCTTCCAGTTCTCTCCCGCTAGGAGACTGCATGATAAACGGGATTACGGAGAAAGTGTTGTAACCACTCAGCCAGTGAGACCGGCAGAATATTGATACCATGTATTATTCTGGTATAGAAAATTGATTTCTCACCTTACTTGTGGGTTTTGTGTACTTTGCTGATGGCCTTATTGTGTCATAAAGAGGAGACTGAAGCACTTAAGGAGGTATCCATGTGCAGCAGTGACAGGATTTGATAATTCACCTGTCTTGGATATAGTGTGGCAGTTTCAAGATCCACATGCAGCAGCAGTTTACCTGGGAAAAGCAAGCAAGGTTGGTGACCCAGTAGTTCATGGGTCCCAGTATAGTGTTGAAGGGAATAGACAAGATAGTATCTGGGCATGTCATAAGAAAGGCATAGCTTGAATATGTCACAGCGGGATTATGTCACAGCGGGAATATGTCACAGCGGGAATATGTCACAGCGGGAATATGTCACAGCGGGAAGGCTGGAGGTGAAGAGAGGCAGGGGGAGACCGAGAGAGCAGATGCTGGACAGTATGACATTATGGCGTGGAGGAACATCATTTTCAGAAATAATTGGCATCACATGAGACAGAGGGCTGTGGACAGGCATGATCACTAATGCCATACAGCATGGAATTAAGAGGGAAAAGACCAGATAGACTCATTTCTGCTTGATTTAGAATAGGAAAGATTCTACCACAGATTGTAACAAAAAGATGGATGATACTGAGATAGGAACGTAAAGTGTTAGACCATCATATATTCTAGGTCACTGGCATATTGAGATGCAGTGGCTAGTTCCCTTCCACAGGATATGGCAATATAAACTATAACAAAATGTATTGGTTGAGAGCCTGCAAAGAATATTGAAATACAACCTCCATATTAAACTTCATGTTTTCTTCATCTTCAATTGTTTGCTGTGCCTCTATTCCAGCATGGGTCACAAACAGAACAGTTCACTTGAGGACTATACTTTATATTGTTTTTGTGAGGTACAATATATAGTTGTGGTATCTGTTGCTTGTCTATAGAGCCTCATCCTACCCTGTTTGTTTCTTGATACTAAACTGAGAGCTATTGATGTTGCCTGCTCTAAGAATATCCATGACTCTGGTGATCATGTGAGATGGCGACACATGACCACTTATCTGCATGACACACAATGATGATTTTCTAAGTATGATTCCCAGTGTTTTCAGAATATGCTGGATCTCATATTATCTTGTTGTTCATCTTGAAACTTTGCTTTCTCTGTGGGTAAGAGAACTTGAAACCCACATAGCTGCCATTGTCAAAGCTCTCGCCCTCTTGTCTAGTGCAAACAGTCATGTTTTCATTGTCCTAGTTCCATGACATGCTGTTCAACAAGCTGACTGAATTCCGTAATACTGTCATAGGTCATTGCAGTCAACAAATAAAGGACTTCATTTCACACAAAGAATTGTGTTTGATATATGGTGCTAGCTCCACTTGTTTTAAACTAACTGAGACTTGATGAGTGAAGTGGTCAACATTATGCCATCCCCCTTCACTTCCCAGAACCCAAGTTTAGGTCGGGTCATCCCCAAGAGCTCTGATCAATGAAACATATCCCCGGCTCAAAGGAGAACCAAATACATGACCACCGGTTGACAAACATTGAATAAATGAATCCCCAGCCAGTGCTTACATTTTACCATCATATTTATCACCTTTTGCTAAATCTATGGTTTATGTGTGAATATATTGTAAAACCACTGCAGTATCTGCCATAGGATTCTCTTTATCTATTGGCTTTGTTTGTTTTGTCAGTGGCCACAAGATGGCAGAGGGTGGATTTGGTTTGTCTTCTGACATTGTTACCACATCTGTTTGCACTCTCAACATGGTATTTGTATATTGATACAGTGTAAAATGGAACCAGAGGAAGAGGCCGTCCATGTAAACGATGGGTAGAGGGAATAATGGGGAATCTGAATATATAAAACGGTTACTCTCCCCCTGTTGATGCTTTACATTGACACCGCATGGTAGAAGAGGAACAAGATGAAACGAGATAAGATGAATGGAAGCTAGATCTGATTAGACATTTTTTCTCATGATTGATTATTACCATGTGAATGTTTTATTAGTAACTTATTAATGAATGAGTGAGTCACATTACATAAATTTGGCCCCTATTACATCATGATAGCCCCTTCAGTCATGCATCCTGGGTAAATGTGCTCTGTGAGCAGAAAGTGCCAGCCATGTAGTGGGGGTACTCCTTGTGAACGAATTGTGTTCATTGTGTTCCTGTGCTTGTTCGTGTGGTCTCCGTTCACCAGTCTCAGGATGATTCCTCACAACTCCACATGTTGTGGTCAGTAGTCTGTTTCTTCCAGGTGGTTGTGTCAGTGCCTGACATGTTCACGTCGTACTTGTAGATGTCTGTGAATCAGCTGTGAACATCCCAACAGCCAGTTAATGCCAAGCTATCGGCTTCTACATAGTGTGTCACTCTATTCATTTATTATTACTTGAATGTCATGTCAGATTCATCATCATCATGTGTCCTGTCAACTGGCATATATCCACAGATGTCAGTCTGTGGTGTTCTAAATCATTTCATTACGGTGAGCTGTGTTGTGGTAAACGCTGCCAAGGCGGCCAGAGGAAACGCTTTAAACACACTGAAGATCTCACTAAAAGCTTTTGGAATGCATCATGACACTTGGGAGACTGCTGCCAAAGACTGAAATCCGTGGCGTACATCCTTACGCAAGGGTGCAGTCACTTGTGAGGCAACCAGGACTGCAAGAGCTGTGAAGAAAAGGCTGGACAGAAAAACCATTTCATGAGATCCCCCTCCTGGAATGTCAAGCATTCTTTGCCCGCATTGTCAAAGAACATTTTCAGCTAAAATAGGTCTTATCAGTCATCTTAGAACTCACGGCTCCATACTTTCAACCCCACTGGATTAAATGCATGGTCATCATCATTCTTGATGGACAAACAACAGATCATTTCCACTTATGGTATTCCTCCATGCCACTGTTTGAGTCAGCTCAGCATCATTTCTCTTTGTCTGCCCCTCCTCTTCTATAGTCCATCTTTCCAGTCATCTTGATGTTTCAAATGCCTTTTAATCATGACATGACCTAAATTGCTGTTGACCGCCATCTTATATTAGTATATAATGTTGTACTTTGATTAGCCTTTTCCAGGCAATAGTTGATCATTACTCTGGCCACGCAAGGTATTGCAACATTTGTCTTATAAACCACATCTCTGTTAACTCCAGGCTCTTCCTAATTGGTCATATTAGTAATTTGAAGTGTCAAAGATATATATAAGGAATCTATGACAATTGATAAGAAATTTACTTGTTCCTGAAAAATACTGCTCATGAAACATGGAGGAAATTGGAGGAAAGGTACTAGTCATAGGTGCTGGAACTTCGGTTACTCCTCCCCCATGGCGCCTAACAGCATAAGTGGAAGACAACAAAGAATGGACAGGCTATGGTACGGCCACTCTTACATGAAGATGGAAGACAGTGGAAAACCTCGACTATGAACACATCCATTGTGGCATCCCAACAGTCCAGAAATGGGGTAATGGGGTAGAAGAAGAGGGAAAAGAAGTATCACAGAGTATTGTGTCACTAGACACATGCGTCACGTTGATAATTTATTACAGGATTATATTTTCAATTTATACATTATTTTACTGGGCAGTCATGTCCAGTTAGTAATTGTTTGCTGGGTTAGTGTGGTCCCATAAATGTATTGTTACTGAGTAAGTGGGTGGTGTTAGTAATTTATTACTGTGTGAATGTGGAATGTGTGGTTGTAATATATTAGTGTGTGAATGTGGGATGCTTGCTTCTTATCTATTACTATATGAATGTGGGATGCTTGATTCTTATCTATTACTATGTGAATGTGGGATGCTTGATTCTTATCTATTACTATGTGAATGTGAGATATTTGGTTCTGATCTATAATTGACCTAGCTGAATAGGGCAACGGAAGTCTTTTTATCAGTTATTGAGACAGAAAGATATGGTTGTGATTGTGTGTTGATAATTTATGATTGTTTTAAATTGCTACAAAAAAAGCACAATCATATGTATTTATTTTGTGTGTTGTAATGTTTACATGATTATGGCAGTGAAGTGAGTTACTTCATATTTGTCTTTTTACTCTAGTGTTTTCACACATGTGTGGGTGTGAGTGTGTCTGTGTGTGGGACTGCGAATTTGGGAGGTTTTTGTATATCTGTGTAGTGTGCCTTTTTGTGCGTAAAGTAGTGTTGTGTGTAAATAGTACATTTTGTGTTCATATTGTGCGTCTTGTATGTATTTATATGTTAGGTTACCTTCTAAGTTTTGTATGTATGTATTTATATGTATCGATACATGTTATATGTATATAGACAGATTTTGTATAAGTGAATATTTTATTTGTCTGTGTATGCAGTATTTTTATGTGTATATGATACACTTGTATGTATATTTTAATATGAATAGTAAAACTGGTGTGTGTGTGTGTGAGCGTGTGTGTGTGCAGTATTTGGTGTTATTTGGCAGGTTGTGTGTATGTACATTTAAATATAATCTGTATGCCTTTTACACACACTCACACATCTTACATTGGTGTATGACTTAATTTGTATGTGTGTATGATACATATGATGTATATGGTAACATTTTTTCAGTGTAAAGATTTTTATTTGCATACACAAGTAGGTATGTTTGGTTTAGTTTAGTTGATGGATCAATGTCACGGCACATGGGTGCAGCCCATAAGTGCTCCGTTCTACTCCTAACTCAAGCCTGAGTCCGGAGAATCTCAGCTCAGTGCATTAACTCCGTAGCACCGGCGAGGATCCTGAAATACTTTGGGTAGAATTTTAACTCGAAATTTTGCCAGGGCAGGGCCGTTAGGCTATTCTTTTTCCATTTCCAACTGCCAAGGGATTGTTTTTATGTGCGCAACAATACACATGGGTGTCCGATTTCACTACCCAGAGACCAGGGGGGAATTTTGTTACTAGAAGTCCACGTGAAAACATCCCGGACCTCCAGCACTTGAGGCAGACACCATACCTGGAGACCACTCAGCTCCCTTAAGTTAGTATGTTTATATATGTACACTGTTTCTGTGTACATAGATGTATAAATACATCACCCAGGGAGTGCAGGATGGTCTATACAAATATAGTTCTAGCACCAGAGAGCTAATGTGCCTCAAGGTGTGGGAAACTGTCCGTGACTTGTGTGTACATGGATATATGGTGTGTGTACATGGATATATGGTGTGTCTGTACATGGATATATGGTGTGTGTACATGGATATATGGTGTGTCTGTACATGGATATATGGTGTGTCTGTACATGGATATATGGTGTGTGTGTATTTTGTACATTCTGATGCAAGTGTAGTATGTCTTGCCCATGTGTTGCTGGGGAATATAAGGGAAGCAAAGAATAGCACCACTGTAGCCTACCATGCCTGTTGTAGGAGGCAACCAAGGAGGGGTGGAGAGGGACTGGCTACCTAACCCCATAGTAAACTGTAGCCACAACATCCAACCAGGCAAGGTCAAGTCTACAAGGGGCTGCTTTTGAGTTGGTTGAGGGCCTATATGATCCATTGGAAGATGAAGTGCAGAAGAAGATGAAGTGCAGAAGAAGATGGAGTGCATTTTTTTATGAAGTGCAGAAGAAGATGGAGTGCATTTTTTTATGAAGTGCAGAAGAAGATGAAGTCCAGAAGAAGATGGAGTGCATTTTTTTTATGAAGTGCAGAAGAAAATGAAATGCAGAAGAATATGAAGTGCAGAAGAAAATGAAGTGCAGAAGAAGTTGAAGTGCAGAAGATGCTTGTAAATGTTGTATGTTCTGTGTTCACATGTTGAACTTGCGTTTGTGTGCCTGTTGTCTGTATGATTGATAGCTTTTTATGCACAAAGCCTCCTGTGTGTTTTATTAATATATCATGAATTCTGTGAAGCATAGGACACCTCAGTAGGCAAACAATCCAGTTGACACAGCAGGCAAATAATACAATGTACAGGTGTACAGAGCAGGAGACATTGTTTGTAAACCAACTTAACATGTCCTCACAGCCTGTACGACAGGCAGTCGTTGTATACAGCTGCTTTGGATTGATATGGAGACAGATTATTATTCTGTTTGAGGCTTGCTGTTACTGAGGGGGAGTCATGGTGGTATAGTGGTTGCCTACCACACAGTGGTCCTGGGTTCAACCCCCAGCAGTGCTGGGATTGTTTCCAGTCCAGGTGCCTGTGGTGTTGACGCAGCCTCAGAAACATTGCTCAGAGAAGAAGTGTTGAGGGATGGAGTTGTTCACTAAAATCCCCATGATCTAGCATGTTAGAGCAGTCTGTGTCATGTGGCTACCTAGACCATTGACTAGACTGGTCACACCATGGGCCATGTCTCCCAGTGAACTGAGTTGAATCTCTGTGATGATGTCTATTTTATTTTTAAAGTTGCATATCCCTTACAGGACATCGCTGTCAACACCAGCATCTTTCAGCTGTATGTTGATTTCTTGGCAAGATTACGCTCAGTAGTTTGCCATTGCTTTCTTAGCGACTGGCTCACATACCCCGTAAGTAACCAATGCGATGTGATCTGCTGCCGAATCTTGTGTAGCTGTGTTCCTCATGTAGATATACAGGATTACGGAGAAATCCATTAACACCTTCACCAGGGAGACCAGCCAAATGGCAAATGGTGTTTTCATACAAGTGTATTGTATGTTATTGAAATATCTGTTGACTGGATTGAGTGGAATCAGGAGGAGAGAGTGAGGCCGATGCTGTGCAACTCACCTTAAATCCAGTTTATACACGCAAGTCATATTGTGGTCTCATCCCACCCAGTCAGCCTCACCTGTTCTCACTATAACAGATGTTTCCCACCTCACCCAGCTATCACCAGCAACCCCCAAACCTACTCTGAGACTGGCAGATGACGGCAAGTTCTTGTGTGGCAGTGGTGAACAATTCACAAAGATATTCGAGTCCACTTTAAGTGTGTGTGAATTGTTAGTCTACCTTGTGATAAAATTGTATTTATATATATTTATATAAGAGGAGCTGCTGGCTGAATGGCTAGAATGCCAGATTTTCCTTTGAGAAATCCAGGTTTGAATCCTCGGTAAGGTGTGGAGTTTTTTTTCTGTTGGGGGAAAAAAGAAAACTAACCTGTACACTTCGCAGCGACTGCACTAGATAGGCAACCTTAATTCCTCAGGCTCAAAGACCCCTCCCCTCTTGCCATACACCGCAATGTACTATATTGGCAGTAAATGACAATGACAGTCTTTGTTTTCCTACTCATTTGCTCTTAGGGATGTCTGGTCAATGGCCTGGGTTCCGAGGTCATTCCAGCCTAAAATGATTACCAGAAAATGTCTTGGGAGGTCAAGGTAACCAGTGTGATACTGGTCACATCAGCTGTTGATTGGCGATCAGACTAAAACACTGTATACGCAGCACACTCATGGGGTGAATAGGGGCTCTTTACTGAACTCAGGGTCTGCCTGGTGCTGAGCTGACAGCTGCAGTCTGTGGACATGACACTCACATGGTAGAGGTCTCTGGAAGCGGAAGTTCCTGTAGTCAGAAGGACATCTGTTGGCCACTCCTGTGTTCTGTATGTGTTAAAATAGCCGTCCCTGGCAGAGATTGTGTCAGTGGGGAAGCTGACATGTCTGCATCAAAGCTCCTTATGTTGGGTGATTCCCCACCGGTTGAGAACCACTGTACTAGTCAAAGATTGTTTCAGTTTGGTTTGAGGTGTAATGATGGATGGATCATGTGACAGACAGACACAGATGTTAGTTGGTTAGTTAGTTGTCACGGTTCCAACTTCGCAGCACCAGGTCGTCCCCATTATACTCTATTCCTGTGCTAGTGAATATCACATAAAATGCTCTTCACTGCCTCCACAAAATTACAATTCATCTTATAATGCCATTGCCAGAATGACAACACAAAAGTCCTCCACAAAATTACAATTCTTCTTATAATGCCGTCGCCAGAATGCCAACAAAAGTCCTCCACGAAAATACAATTCGTCGTCGATGTGTACACAGCCAATGTACAATGTGGACATTTAGTTTTGATATGCTTAGAAATCTGCAGAGGTCAACCGAAGCTGAATTTAGTGCAGTGACGTTGATTTTGTTCTATTGTGATTGTCTTGTTTGCATTATAAAAAGAATCCTTTCTCACCCACTCATATTCTTTCCTGGGTCTAGTTACCTGGCAATAGAGCATGCTCGCTCTCTCTCTCTCTCTCTCTCTCTCTCTCTCTCTCTCTCTCTCTCTCTCTCTCTCTCTCTCTCTCTCTCACTCTCTCTCTCACTCTCTCTCTCTCTCTCACTCTCTCTCTCTCACTCTCTCTCTCTCTCTCTCTCTCTCTCTCTCTCTCTCTCTCTCAATCACACATGCTGTGTTGTTTTATAGGCATAAAGAATAATCAATCATGCATGGCATGTTGTTTGGTAGACGTAAAGAATAATCAATCACACATGACAATGTTGGCAGACATAAAGAATAATCAATGACACATGACATGTTGTTTTATAGACATAAAGAATAATCAGTCACACATGGCATGTTGTTTGGTAGACGTAAAGATTAATCAATCACACATGACACTGTTGGCAGACATAAAGAATAATCAATGACACATGACATGTTGTTTTATAGACATAATTAATAATCAGTCGTACATGACATGTTGTTTGGTACACGTAAAGAGCAACACATGTTGTATTCATTACGGATTCAAAGAATATGCTTAGTAAGGTGGAGAAAGGAATGTTTCGTGTGGAATGGCTCTTGTCGCTTCAGAGGTCACAGATTGTGAGAATTATATGGATATTTTGCCCTGGCCATGCAGGGGTATGGGGGAATGAACAGGCTGATAGGCTAGCAGGAAATGCACCTCTTGGTGGTAGTTTGCCTATGGACAAGGGGGAGGTGGTCGTGCTCTTGTGGGACCAGGTGGAGAAGGCGGAGGAACAGATTGAGAACCCATATGTGGAAAGAATGAGATTGTGGAGGATCGGCAGGGGTTCTGGAAGAATCTCAAAACAGAGGGAAGACCAGGAGAACTTTTAATCCGATTGCGGTGGGAACGATTAGTAGTATGACTCTTCGCTGGTTGTTGAATGAGGGGACGGAGCACGTATGGGAATGTCCTGAGTGCAGTGATGTCGGTTCTTAACTCAGCTCAACGCAACTTAAACGTAAAGAATAATCAGTCATGCATGACATGTTGTTTGGTAGACATAAAGAATAGTCAGTCAAACATTATACAATATTGACACAAGGAATTGTACTTTAGTTAGCAGACTGTTCTTGTCTTGTGTTTAACTCTACAGACTGTTCTTGTCTTGTGTTTAACTCTACAGACTGTTCCAGTCTTGTGTTAACTCTACAGACTGTTCTAGTCTTGTGTTTAACTCTACAGACTGTTCTAGTCTTGTGTTTAACTCTACAGACTGTTCTTGTCTTGTGTTTAACTCAACAGACTGCTCTAGTCTTGTATTTCAGTAAAGTGTTCTAATCTTGTGTTTAACTCAACAGATTGCTCTAGTCTAGTGTTTAACTCAATAGATTGCTCTAGTCTAGTGTTTAACTCAATAGATTGCTCTAGTCTAGTGTTTAACTCAACAGATTGCTCTAGTCTAGTGTTTAACTCTACAAACTGCTCTAGTCTAGTGTTTAACTCAACAGATTGCTCTTGTCTTGTGTTTAACTCTACAGACTCTTCTTGTCTTGTGTTTAACTCTACAGACTGTTCTTGTCTTGTGTTTAACTCTACAGACTGTTCTTGTCTTGTGTTTAACTCTACAGACTGTTCTTGTCTTGTGTTTAACTCTACAGACTGTTCTTGTCTTGTGTTTAACTCTACAGACTGTTCTTGTCTTGTGTTTAACTCTACAGACTGTTCTTGTCTTGTGTTTCACTCTACAGACTATTCTTGTCTTGTGTTTAACTCTACAGACTGCTCTAGTCTTGTGTTTAACTCTACAGACTGCTCTAGTCTTGTGTTTAACTCTACAGACTGTTCTTGTCTTGTGTTTAACTCTACAGACTGCTCTAGTCTTATGTTTAACTCTACAGACTGTTCTTGTCTTGTGTTTCAATCTACAGACTGTTCTAGTCTTGTGTTTAACTCTACATACTGTTTCTAGTCTTGTGTTTAACTTTACAGACTATTCTTGACTAGTGTTTAACTCTACAGACTGTTCTAGTCTTGTGTTTAACTCTGCAGACTGTTCTTGTCTTGTGTTTCAATCTACAGACTGTTCTAGTCTTGTGTTTAACTCTACATACTGTTCCAGTCTTGTGTTTAACTCTACAGACTGTTCTTGTCTAGTGTTTAACTCTACAGACTGTTCTAGTCTTGTGTTTAACTCTACAGACTGTTCTAGTCTTGTGTTTAACTCTACAGACTGCTCTAGTCTAGTGTTTAACTCAACAGATCGCTCTAGTCTAGTGTTTAACTCTACAGACTGTTCTAGTCTTGTGTTTAACTTTACAGACTGTTCTTGTCTTGTGTTTAACTCAACAGATTGCTCTAGTCTAGTGTTTAACTCAATAGATTGCTCTAGTCTAGTGTTTAACTCAATAGATTGCTCTAGTTTAGTGTTTAACTCAATAGATTGTTCCAGTCTTGTGTTTAACTCTACAGACTGTTCTAGTCTTGTGTTTAACTCTACAGACTGCTCTAGTCTAGTGTTTAACTCAACAGATCGCTTTAGTCTAGTGTTTAACTCTACATACTGTTCTAGTCTTGTGTTTAACTCAATAGATTGCTCTAGTCTAGTGTTTAACTCAATAGATTGCTCTAGTCTAGTGTTTAACTCAATAGATTGCTCTAGTCTAGTGTTTAACTCAACAGATTGCTCTAGTCTAGTGTTTAACTCAACAGATTGCTCTTGTCTTGTGTTTAACTCTACGGACTGTTCTAGTCTAGTGTTTAACTCAACAGATTGCTCTAGTCTAGTGTTTAACTCAACAGATTGCTCTTGTCTTGTGTTTAACTCTACAGACTGTTCTAGTCTAGTGTTTAACTCAACAGAATGCTCTAGTCTTGTGTTTAACACTACAGACTGTTCTTGTCTAGTGTTTAACTCTACAGACTGTTCTTGTCTAGTGTTTAACTCTACAGACTGTTCTTGTCTAGTGTTTAACTCTGCAGACTGTTCTTGTCTTATGTTTAACTCTACAGACTGCTCTTGTCTTGTGTTTCACTCTACAGACTGTTCTAGTCTTGTGTTTCACTCTACAGACTGTTCTAGTCTTGTGTTTAACTCTACAGACTGCTCTAGTCTAGTGTTTAACTCTACAGACTGTTCTAGTCTTGTGTTTAACTCTACAGACTGCTCTAGTCTTGTGTTTAACTCTACAGACTGCTCTAGTCTTGTGTTTAACTCTACAGACTGTTCTTTTCTTGTGTTTTAATCTACAGACTGTTCTAGTCTTGTGTTTAACTCTACAGACTGTTCTTGTCTTGTGTTTCAATCTACAGACTGTTCTAGTCTTGTGTTTAACTCTACAGACTGTTCTAGTCTTGTGTTTAACTTTACAGACTGTTCTTGTCTTGTGTTTAACTCAACAGATTGCTCTAGTCTAGTGTTTAACTCAATAGATTGCTCTAGTCTAGTGTTTAACTCAATAGATTGCTCTAGTTTAGTGTTTAACTCAATAGATTGCTCTAGTCTAGTGTTTAACTCAACAGATTGCTCTAGTCTTGTGTTTAACTTTACAGACTGTTCTTGTCTTGTGTTTAACTCAACAGATTGCTCTAGTCTAGTGTTTAACTCAATAGATTGCTCTAGTCTAGTGTTTAACTCAATAGATTGCTCTGGTCTAGTGTTTAATTCAACAGATTGCTCTAGTCTAGTGTTTAACTCTACAGACTGCTCTAGTCTAGTGTTTAACTCTACAGACTGTTCTAGTCTTGTGTTTAACTTTACAGACTGTTCTTGTCTTGTGTTTAACTCTACAGACTGTTCTAGTCTTGTGTTTACTTCTACAGACTGTTCTAGTCTTGTGTTTAACTTTACAGACTGTTCTTGTCTTGTGTTTAACTCAACAGATTGCTCTAGTCTAGTGTTTAACTCAACAGATTGCTCTAGACTAGTGTTTAACTCTACAGACTGCTCTAGTCTAGTGTTTAACTCAACAGATTGCTCTTGTCTTGTGTTTAAATCTATGGACTGTTCTTGTCTTGTGTTTAACTCTACAGACTGCTCTTGTCTTGTGTTTCACTCTACAGACTGTTCTTGTCTTGTGTTTAACTCTACAGACTGTTCTAGTCTTGTGTTTCTACAGACTGTTCTTGTCTTGTGTTTAACTCTACAGACTGCTCTTGTCTTGTGATTAACTCTACAGACTGCTCTAGTCTAGTGTTTAACTCTACAGACTGTTCTAGTCTTGTGTTTAACTCTACAGACTGCCCTAGTCTTGTGTTTAACTCTACAGACTGTTCTTGTCTTGTGTTTAACTCTACAGACTGCTCTAGTCTTATGTTTAACTCTACAGACTGTTCTTGTCTTGTGTTTCAATCTACAGACTGTTCTAGTCTTGTGTTTAACTCTACATACTGTTCTAGTCTTGTGTTTAACTTTACAGACTATTCTTGACTAGTGTTTAACTCTACAGACTGTTCTAGTCTTGTGTTTAACTCTGCAGACTGTTCTTGTCTTGTGTTTCAATCTACAGACTGTTCTAGTCTTGTGTTTAACTCTACATACTGTTCCAGTCTTGTGTTTAACTCTACAGACTGTTCTTGTCTAGTGTTTAACTCTACAGACTGTTCTAGTCTTGTGTTTAACTCTACAGACTGTTCTAGTCTTGTGTTTAACTCTACAGACTGCTCTAGTTTAGTGTTTAACTCAACAGATCGCTCTAGTCTAGTGTTTAACTCTACAGACTGTTCTAGTCTTGTGTTTAACTTTACAGACTGTTCTTGTCTTGTGTTTAACTCAACAGATTGCTCTAGTCTAGTGTTTAACTCAATAGATTGCTCTAGTCTAGTGTTTAACTCAATAGATTGCTCTAGTTTAGTGTTTAACTCAATAGATTGTTCCAGTCTTGTGTTTAACTCTACAGACTGCTCTAGTTTAGTGTTTAACTCAACAGATCGCTCTAGTCTAGTGTTTAACTCTACAGACTGTTCTAGTCTTGTGTTTAACTTTACAGACTGTTCTTGTCTTGTGTTTAACTCAACAGATTGCTCTAGTCTAGTGTTTAACTCAATAGATTGCTCTAGTCTAGTGTTTAACTCAATAGATTGCTCTGGTCTAGTGTTTAATTCAACAGATTGCTCTAGTCTAGTGTTTAACTCTACAGACTGCTCTAGTCTAGTGTTTAACTCTACAGACTGTTCTAGTCTTGTGTTTAACTTTACAGACTGTTCTTGTCTTGTGTTTAACTCTACAGACTGTTCTAGTCTTGTGTTTACTTCTACAGACTGTTCTAGTCTTGTGTTTAACTTTACAGACTGTTCTTGTCTTGTGTTTAACTCAACAGATTGCTATAGTCTAGTGTTTAACTCAACAGATTGCTCTAGACTAGTGTTTAACTCTACAGACTGCTCTAGTCTAGTGTTTAACTCAACAGATTGCTCTTGTCTTGTGTTTAAATCTATGGACTGTTCTTGTCTTGTGTTTAACTCTACAGACTGCTCTTGTCTTGTGTTTCACTCTACAGACTGTTCTTGTCTTGTGTTTAACTCTACAGACTGTTCTAGTCTTGTGTTTCTACAGACTGTTCTTGTCTTGTGTTTAACTCTACAGACTGCTCTTGTCTTGTGATTAACTCTACAGACTGCTCTAGTCTAGTGTTTAACTCTACAGACTGTTCTAGTCTTGTGTTTAACTCTACAGACTGCTCTAGTCTTGTGTTTAACTCTACAGACTGTTCTAGTCTTGTGTTTAACTCTACAGACTGCTCTAGTCTTGTGTTTAACTCTACAGACTGCTCTAGTCTTGTGTTTAACTCTACAGACTGCTCTAGTCTTGTGTTTAACTCTACAGACTGTTCTTGTCTTGTGTTTCAATCTACAGACTGTTCTTGTCTTGTGTTTCAATCTACAGACTGTTCTAGTCTTGTGTTTAACTTTGCAGACTGTTCTTGTCTTGTGTTTAACTCGACAGATTGCTCTAGTCTAGTGTTTAACTCGACAGATTGCTCTAGTCTAGTGTTTAACTCAATAGATTGCTCTAGTCTTGTGTTTAACTCAATAGATTGCTCTAGTTTAGTGTTTAACTCAATAGATTGTTCTAGTCTAGTGTTTAACTTTACAGACTGTTCTTGTCTTGTGTTTAACTCAACAGATTGCTCTAGTCTAGTGTTTAACTCAATAGATTGCTCTAGTCTAGTGTTTAACTCAATAGATTGCTCTGGTCTAGTGTTTAACTCTACAGACTGCTCTAGTCTAGTGTTTAACTCTACAGACTGTTCTTGTCTTGTGATTAACTCTACAGACTGTTCTTGTCTTGTGTTTAACTCTACAGACTGTTCTAGTCTTGTGTTTAACTTTACAGACTGTTCTTGTCTTGTGTTTAACTCTACAGACTGTTCTAGTCTTGTGTTTAACTCTACAGACTGTTCTAGTCTTGTGTTTAACTTTACAGACTGTTCTTGTCTTGTGTTTAACTCAACAGATTGCTCTAGTCTAGTGTTTAACTCAATAGACTTGCTCTAGTCTAGTGTTTAACTCTAACAGACTTGCTCTAGTCTAGTGTTTAACTCTACAGACTGCTCTAGTCTAGTGTTTAACTCTACAGATTGCTTCTAGTCTTGTGTTTAACTCTACGGACTGTTCTATGTCTTGTGTTTAACTCTACAGACTGCTCTTGTCTTGTGTTTCACTCTACAGACTGTTCTTGTCTTGTGTTTAACTCTACAGACTGTTCTAGTCTTGTGTTTCTACAGACTGTTCTTGTCTTGTGTTTAACTCTACAGACTGCTCTTGTCTTGTGTTTCACTCTACAAACTGTTCTTGTCTTGTGTTTAACTCTACAGACTGATCTTGTCTGTGTTTCACTCTACAGACTATTCTTATCTTGTGTTTAACTCTACAGACTGTTCTCGTCTTGTGTTTAACTCTACAGACTGTTCTAGTCTTGTGTTTAACTCTACAGACAGTTCTAGTCTTGTGTTTAACTCAACAGACTGATCTAGTCTTGTGTTTCACTCAACAGACTGTTCTAGTCTTGTGTTTAACTAACTCTACAGACTGTTGTTGTCTAGTGTTTAACTCTACAGACTGCTCTAGTCTTGTGTTTCACTCAACAGACTGCTCTAGTCTTGTGTTTCACATAACAGACTGCTCTAGTCTAGCATTAATATCGTATTCAACAGACTTCTTGTCTTGTGTTGCTACCTTTCTCATCTAACCTTTTGTTTTATTTTAATTTGCATTGGTAGTTCTGTTTTTCAAAGGTCTCGTGAACGATTGATTCCCATGACAGATTGGTTATTTATGTCTTATACTCCAGTTGTACAAGTGGTTTGCTTGTTTGTGGAAATATGGTTTATTTCCTTATTGTGTCACTTATTGTCATTATTGTCTGTCTCATTTATGTTGGATATGTCGTGGTTATTATTTTGTAAATTATATTTCAGAAATCCATGTGACGTGCTTGTACTTTCTTTTCCAGTGTTAATGTCTGTTATTGTTGTGTGAGAGATTGATGGAGCTCTTGAGTTTTGTTGTCAATACCAGGATGGAGACAGAGGCACACAGAGGGGTGTGGGGGGGGGGGGGATCTTGGCACTGTGTTTGTGATTAGCTAGACACTCACCTGATGGTATGGGGTTCCATCCCCAGTTGGGCGAATTCTTATTTTTTTTTCAAATAGATGTGGGCTCTCAGCCTTAAATGGGTACAGAACTTGTCTTGGGAAGTCAAGGCGGCCGGCGAGATACTGACCACGTGACCCAGCGAGAGCCGACTGGTCTATGGGAATGTGGGTCCAGCACTGTTTGCCAGAGGCGCCTTCATGCACGTAGGAGGGCGCTTTACATGTCACTGTACAGGATACAGAATAGACCTGGCCGATGACATTGTGCTCCTGTCACACACACGTAATGCAGGACGAAGGGCATCGCCGAATGGATAAGAGCCCTCGTTCTTAAAAATTCGGTGTGTTGATGCCGAGTTAGGGGGGTTCAACCTCTATACGAGTCAGTAGGGCTAAAATTTTGACTTCTCGTCCTTGACATGGGGAAATAAATTACAAGTACCTATGAAGTCGGAGTGGGTTCGCCTAATGGCGAGTGACACTGGAAACAGGGAAAGCTAATACATACGCAAAATGCAGTCCAGTGCTACTAGAAATAGCGTGCATGGACTATGCTTGGGTTCAAAGCGAACGAGCGAAAAAAAAATGTGCAGGATAAACTAATGACGCTTGAAGAGATGTCAGAACAATCAGGTCTGAACATTCATAGAAATAAGACAAAGATAATGAGATGAAACCAAGCAAATAACATCCCGATCTCCATTGGTGAAACACCACTTAAAGGGGCGGCATTATACACCTGTTTGGGAAGCCACGTGGACAGTAATGGGGGAACGAAGGCTGAAAGCTAAAACGAAAATTAACAGCGACACCGTCAGAGAGCTGCTGTTTACTGATGATTGCGCTCTATATGCCAACTCCGAGGCAAACATGCAACACAATGTTTCAGCTTTCTCATATGCCTGTGCCAACTTTCTTGCTCAATATCAACTTGGAGAAGACTGTAGTTATGTACCAGCCAGCTCCAGGGAATAATCACACTGTGCCGAATATCAAAGTGAATGGTCATAGACTAAATGTTGTGGACAAATTCACCTATCTTGGCAGCACTGTGTCACAAGCTGCCACAATTGATGACGAAGTGAATGCAAGAATCTCCAAGGCCAGCGCGGCCTCGCCCTTTGGCAGACTGTACAAGAATGTATGGGACAGAAATGGAATAAGCCTGCAAACAAAGTTGAAAGTCTACAAAGAAGTTTGTATTATCCACTCTGCTATATGCTTGTGAAACTTGAACTGTTTATCAGCGACACGCTAGGAAATTAAACCACTTCCACACAGTCTGCCTTAGGAAGCTACTGAAGATTAAATGGCAAGACAAGATCCCAGACACTGAAGTCCTAGAAAGAGCGTCCATGCCCTGTATCCACACTTTACTTAAGAAGAATCAGATTCGCTGGGCTGGTCACTTAACTCGCATGTCAGATCACAGGCTCCCTAAACGAATTTTTTACGTCGAGTTGCCTTGTGGTAAACGCTCCCAAGGCGGCCAGAGGAAACTCTTTAAAGACACTGAAAATCTCACTGAACGCTTTTGGAATTCACCATGACACCTGGGAGACTGCAGCCAGAGACCGAAATTCGTGGCGTGCATCATTATGCAAGGGTGCAGTCACGTGTGATACAGGACTGCAAGAACTGTGAAGAAAAGGCAGGACAAAAACCATTGCAGGAAATCCTCCCCCAGAAACGTCAAGCATTCTTTGTCCACATTGTCAAAGAACATTTCGAGCCAAAATAGCCATCTTAGAACTCACGGCTCCATGCTTTCAACACCACTGGATGTAATGAATGGTCATCATCATTTTGATGGACAAACAACAATGGGGGAACAGATAGAGATACTAAAATAATACACAAGCCAAGAGGAGCTTTCATAGCAGTGGGAAATTTGTGAAAATTAAAATTAGCACAAACTTAGAATTGATAAGTCTAATGTTAAATCGGCACTATTGTAGGGTCAGAAACATTGAGAACAGCTAAAAGGATTACTAATAAGCTATGAACAATTACAAATCACAAAAATTCAGGGATATCGAGTAATAACCATGCAGCACACAATAGGCAAGCTGCTGGAGAAGTTAATTGCCAGAAAAATATCAAGCCAGCTAGAGAAGCAAGGTGTTTTTCCACCCACCCTGGGAGGGTGCCGTCCAAAAATAGAAACCTGGACCAATGCAGCAGTTTTTGCCCATGATGTCTATAGAGGTTTCCACTCAGGCATTGAAACCTTTGCTGCAGCGATTGATCTTGAGGACGCGTACAACAGACTACCATTGGATTCTTTTAATGCTTCAACGTCTTGAACTCAAGATAATTCCTTCCTCCTTAGTTGGATCGCTGCAGCCCTCTTCCAACGGAAAGTAGTTTTTAGATGTGGCAAGTTGGACTTCGGAACCAACAACAATATACCCTGGCCTACCACAGGGATCACCATTATCTCCGGTGCTGTTCAACGCTTACAGCTATGAGAATCAACAGCTAGCAGATCACTGGACCGGGGAGGACATTGTCATATGCCGACGATGTTTTAGTGTATCGTCAGGGTAAGGATAGAGATTAGGTTGCTGTGGGACTACAAACCGAACTCAATCGTATAAGTACTTGGTGTGTTGAAGCTGGGGCATCATATTGTCAACACTCCAACACCAACTGCAAATCTGTGTTCAGAGACTGGGAAGAAAGCAGGCAATGGATTACCTAGGGATACGTTTTGATCGAAGCCTTGCTTATAATAAGCACATAGACCAGACGATAACAAAGGCCAAGCGGGGTTTGGCTGCGATGCGGGTTATGGCGGCAGCAAACTGAGAGCAGCACCATCTATGTCTTCTATACGAGGGGCTGGTCATGTCTGTTTTGGAGTATGCGATGGCGTTCCTGACTCTCAGCCGTAAGCAGATAGAAAGGATGGAAAGGATACAGAACGAAACTATGCGCATTATTCTTGGATGTACGAGGGTAAGCTAATAAGTAAGCCACAAATGGCCACAAAACGATTGGATAAGTGCATCAATGTTGGTGGAAATTATGTTGAGAAATAAAGTGACAATGTATGTATAAAAATAAACTGGTTTCAAGTTGTTATCATATTTAGTTATTTTTCTACAGCCATTTGTGGCTTCCTTATTGACTTCCCCTCGTACAATAGATACAGCATGCAGGGCGATGCGCTACCTTCTTGATTTTCCAACCATTGAAGACAAAATACAAATTTGCAGAGCACGTACCTACCTCAGAGTTAACGCAAACACACAACATCCACTGCATAGTGAAATTATGAAGGTGAAGGGCAGCAGGTTAAAAAGAGGAAGGTCGTGGATGAGTCAAGCCGAAGACATTCTTCAACAGGTGTGTTCCCTTGAGGACTTAGAACTTGGCGAGGAGTGGGTACAAGTGCCAACAGATTTCTGTACGTCTTTTTTTCAGTTTGCATCCAACTAAACTGCTGTGGAGGCGGAAGTACAAGCGTTGATTTTTGAGAATTCGTTAGACGGTGAAGCTGTCATTTACACAGATGGGTCGGTCGTCCGACATGTGAGAAGCCCATGGGCCTTTACGGCTCAAGCCGGAGGGAGAATTGTGAAGGAGGACACTGGTGCTTTTGTTGAGACCACAAGTAGCCTGACTATGGAAGTCATGACAGTAAGTAAAGCAATAACATGGCTCGAGACACAGACATTCACTAGGGCATGTTTCCTTAGCGACTCGATGAGCATGCTCAAGAGGATAGAGATGGGGTGGATCCGAAGAGAGTGGTTGCTGTCTCTGGAGCGGTCTCGGCTGGCAAAGATTAGTTTCATCTTCCCACAAGCGCATGCGGGAGTACAAGGAAATGAGCGGGATGACAAGCTCACAGGTAAGGCTATTGTCGAGGGCGGACGAGCCATGGACCAGGCTGACATTTGAATGCTCTACGAGAAGTAAGACTTTTGCGAAAACCAAGTGATGACTATAAATCTACAACCATGGTCAGACTGCGAGAACAGAAAATTAAAAGAGGTTTGGCTAAACAAGAACACTACGTAGGAAGCCAAAGAAGACTGATAAACCAACACAGAACTGGTGTCGTTAGCCGCTACACGCTGCGGGATTTGCTGAGGAGGGGATCCGAGCACTTATGGTGGTTGGATGGGCAATGAGGATGATCTGTCTATTAACTAACTAGAAATAAATGAAATAAATGGGGAGAACCGTTGAGGCCACTAAGACAATTACATAAATAGACACACATAGTATTATTTGGTGCTCACACATGGAGAAGAAGGAAATAGAGACTAGAAGACGCACTAGACAACATTAAATTTGAAAGCTATAGTTACCGACCGGGATCGAACCTGTCACCTCCAAATGACGACGGCGCCTCGCTGCAGGAACAAGTGTACTTCGACGTACGACCAACTAGACACTCCATTGATTTCTTGTATTTACAAGGCGCGTTGTGTGTGTGTGTGTGTGCGTGTGTGTGTGTGTGTGTGTGTGTGTGAGAGAGAGAGAGAGAGAGAGAGAGAGAGAGAGAGAGAGAGAGAGAGAGAGAGAGAGAGTTACATTTGCGAATACAACATATGCTTTAATATGCACATGATAATTATTTGGGTGGCGCATTAGGGATAGCCACTATCAAAGGAGAAGTAAGGTGCCTCCTTCCCTCCACCAGCCATCCCTTAGGCAAGGTGGAGTATCCGTTTACCCGCACCCCCACCCCCGATCAGGGTTACATGAAGCCATGTGTGCACGTGGTGGTTGAAGTTGAAGAGCAGCCGACTGATTGTTGTAGGTTATGGTCTCCAGTTTCATAACAGTAGGGAGAAGATCTCTTTTTTATGGGAGACATAGACAATCATCTTTTGCATTTCATCGAAAATCAGAGAAACGGTGTAAATGGGTGCTCCATAGGAGTAGCCTCGTCCGTTCGGGGTAGTCATGTGCACCAGGTGACACCAGACCGTCATCAGGCGACTGAGTGCAAAAGATTACCATAATTGAAAGTAGGAACATGGAATGTTACAATTATGAGTGGGGGTGGAAAGGTTGAACGAAATGAGAAGACTGAATATGAACATGTTATGTATACGAGAGACTACATGGAAAGGAGTGGGCATTATATCATCCGAGGAATATAGCATAATCAAAGTATCTTCAGAGCATCTTTACATCAGATGGCCGAGACAAGAACACAGATCCACGACTCTGGTGATCGTGTGAGATAGCGAAACATGACCGCCCACTCTTACCGGCATGGCACATGATGACTCAAGAACAGACACAATGTTTTTAAATTATAAGGACCTCTTGGTCTTGTCCCACTGTGTGCCTTTCTACATTTTGGTTATAGCCGAATTGCTGTGAAACAATCTAACGTGCTGAATATTGAGGATGTTTTTTTTTTTTTTGGTTTGGCGGTTACCCCAGGCAAGCTGGTTCCCCGCCTCCTTTTGTGTATGTGTGGACCCTTAGTCTCACTGTGAGCTATTGCCAACAGTGGTCCACCAGGCCCACATCTAAGGTGAAACTATGTGATGAGTTTTTATTTGATCATCCCGGACCCCGACCAGACCAGGCGCACTACTTTGGGGGGGGGGGGGGCAGCAAATGCGCCTGATCCTAGCCAAAGGACCGAGAAGGATCATCCCGGCCTCCGACCAGACCAAGTGTACTACTGAAAGCCAGCAATTTTTTTTTAAACGTTTATTATATACAAAAACAGTGTCTATTTACATTAGCGAGTACAGCATTGATAGTCTTGGCGTGGTATAAGTACATACATATTATTGAGTATTATAGGCCTTTAACAAGCCTGTCAAAATTTGTCGATTCGGGCACCTATGCAGTATGCAACTTAAATGATGAAACATTTAATGAATAGTCCCGGAAAGATACAAAACTGTGTTATAAAATTCTCAGGCATGTAAAATAAAGCTGTAACTTTTATAAAAGCTTAAAAGACAACTTACAATAATTATATTATTATTTATAATGGATATAAGTGTTATTAATTTCTGCAAAGTTTTATAATCATTAAGACAAATACTATAACTTTAAAAAAAATAATACAATAATTAACATTCAGTAATGTCCCTTGAAATAAATGTCATACTGTTATGTCCCTTTTCATTGTTTAAATACACGTTTTCCTTTTAATGTGGATTTATTTCGGACATTTCTTCTTCTTCTACTTCTTCTTCTTCTTCTTCTTCTTCTTCTTCTTCTTCTTCTTCTTCTTCTTCTTCTTCTTCTTCTTCTTCTTCTTCTTCTTCTTCTTCTTCTTCTTCTTCTTCTTCTTCTTCTGCTGCTGCTGCTGCTGCTGCTGCTTCTTCTTCTTCTTCTTCTTCTTCTTCTTCTTCTTCTTCTTCTTCTTCTTCTTCTTCTTCTTCTTCTTCTTCTTCTTCTTCTTCTTCTTCTTCTTCTTCTTCTTCTTCTTCTTCTTCAGCATTCCGAGCCATTGAGGTTCTTTGCTGCAGATACAAGTCGTCTCCATTCGTCTCTCTGGTTGACCTTCTCTTGCCAGTCGTTGATTCCAAGTGCTTATAGGTCTGTATATATATATTATCTCTCCACCGTCTTCTTGGTCTACCTCGGGGTGTGCGGTCATTTATATCTTGAGTGTAAGCGAGTTTTGTTTCCCTACTATCTTACATTCTTTCTATATGCCCCAGCCGTTGCAGTCTATTAGCCTTCATGCTACCAGTGATTAGCGGGGACTTAAACAGATCATAAATGTCTTTGTTGCAGATACCCAAGGAATTATGTGGGAGCTACGGTGATGTTACTGGAGAGTTTTGGTCATAGACCATAACTTTAGGAAGGGAGTAGTAGAGGATGGAAACACACCACGGTGTGGCTAACGCAGTACTGGGGACCGAGTATCCACCGGAATAAGTGGACAACTCTGCAGCAGAGCAGAGCAGAGCAGGGCACTCGCTTGTCTTGACAGTCGGAAATGGCTGTCAAAGGCAGAGGTAAAATACCACCATGTGGATATGGAAGGCAAGAGGAAACCACTACATTATCTTCTCAAGATTTCATGGCAACACAAATTTTAGAGATAGTGAAAGACGTTAAAGGCTGTCTTGGGACATCCTGGTCCGTTAGGGACAGTCATGAGCCACAGGTGACACCACACCGTCATCCAGCTACTGATAACAAAACCATAATTAAACTAAATAAATTTAGAGTAGGAACATGGAATGTTAGGACATTAAATGAACTGGGAAAGTCAAACAATGTTCTAAGAGAAATGGAAAGCATAAACATTAATATACTAGGCATAGGGGAGATGAGATGGAAGGGATCTGGCAAATTATAACTGACAAACACACAATAATTTATTCTGGGGGGATACACATGGAAAAGGTGTAGGAATAATCAATCAATCAATCATGTGCCATGCCGGAAAGCGTGGGCGGTCATGATTCGCCATTTCACTCGATCACCAGAGTCGTGGATCAGCTCAGTGTTCCTGTCTCGTCCATGCCACGTGGCCAAGCCATCCAGATATTTTCCTCTCGGTCTTCCTCTTGGTCTGTTCCCTTCGATCTTGCCAGTTGTCACTAATTTCTCCAATCCATTTCTTCTCATAGCATGTCCAAAAAAGTTTGACTGTCTACGTCTAATTTCTCTAATCAATTTACGATTTTCATTTGTCTCCTGTAGAACTTGGTCACTTCTGTCTGTCCATGGTATTCTTTGCTTTTGCCTCAGAACCTACATTTCTGTAGCCATCAGATGTTTTTCAGCTTGACTGCACATTGTCCAAGTTTCACATCCATACAAAAGAACAGGCTCTATGTATCCCCTCAACACTCTTTTTCTCGTTTCAATTGACATCTTTTTATTGGTCAGAATGTTTTTCATCTTGCTAAAGGCTACTTTCGCCATGGCGATTCTTGTTCTAATAAGAATTCTGTAGGAATAATATTTGATGAAAAAAAAACAACCAAATCAATTAATGGTGTATTTCAGATAGAGTTATAATGGTAACAATCAAAGGCAAACCAATATGTATACATATTATATAAGTATATTCACCAACAACTAGCAGTAGTGATGAAGAAATACAACAATTTTACGACGAAGTAGAAAGGGCGATAGCTCAAATTGGACCACAAGAAATAAAAAATAATACTAGGAGATTAAAAAAAAAACATTTACTGGAACTAAGTAGCAGCAATTAAAATAGGAAATAAAGAGGGCAGTTACGTACAGATAAAGCTAGGAGTACAACAGGGGTGTGTCTTGTCACCGGATTTCTTCCACCCTCTATAGCGAAGTAATAATGAGAGAGATCAAAGAGAAGCCAGGAATACTAATCGGAGGTTATTATATAAATAATATACGCTATGCAGATGACACGGTATTGATGGCGGATGATGCGACTTACCTACAAAAATTGTTGGATATTGTAGTAACAGAGAGTGCAAAGAAAGGATTCTCCTTGAATATCAAGAAAACAGTAACAATGGTGATATCAAAGAAAATGGTGACACCAAAATGTGACATAGAAATAGAAGGGGAAATTCTTAACCACGTGGATAATTTTAAATACCTAGGGGCATTTATAACATAGATTAATAGAAGAACAGGGCAGGCAAAATCCGCATTCCAGAAAATGAAAAGTATTTTATGCAATAAGTCACTATCAATGAATGTTAGAAAGAGGGTGCTGAAATGCTATATTGAAGCAGTTTTGCTGTATGGCAGTAAATCTTGGAATGCAAATGAACACATTAAGAAGAAATTAGAAGCACAACGGAGATGTGAAGAGAAGAGAGACAGTGGAGAACATCGTGACAACTTGAAAGATCGAGTGGAATCGAGGCAGAGACAGACCAAGAGAAATGATGCTGGGTGAATTGAGACTGTGGCATGGAGGAATATCATCAGCAAAGCTGATCCAGAACAACGAAGATCGAGATCTGTGGAGGGCCATTAACGCCTACGCCAGCTGGCAGGGCACTTGATGATGATAACGGTGATGAGGTTTTATAGAAGAATTATGAGGACACCGTGGTCGGATAGAACGAGTAAAGAAGAAATCTCGGAAGAAGCTAACTCACAAAGAGAACTGGTTACTCACATCACAAGAAGACAGTCCATATTATTTGGGCATGTTATGGGAGAGCTGGAGTATGTTGTCAAAATGGGACAGTTTGGAGAGGTGGAGAGGCAGGAGGAGAACAAGAGAGAAAATGATTGTCAGTTTGACATCATGCCATGGAGGAATATCAGTATCAGAAATGATTGACAAGACAAGAGAGAGGAGGCTGTAGGAAAACATGATCAACGATCACCAACACAAGACCGAAGTGTCTATTAAAAGACAAATAATGATAAAAGGTATTTTATTTAATAAGGGAGGTAGCCGACTTAATTCGTACAATTCTTGTCCAAGTTAACAAAGGTCTATGGTCTAACACAGTGGTTCTCAACCTTACTGGCTCATGCCCCCCTTTACCATATGTTCAGAACGTCATTCCCCCCTCTCTTCGTACTTCCTACCTATAAATCCCCCCCCCCCCCCCCCAAACAGTATACGTAAAAATGGAAGCTACATTTAATAACACATACTAGAACAAGTCTAGACGTCTACATAAAACGTGGTTTGTGCGTCTACTTGCGTTATAAAATTAATTTCAGAAGGGCGAAGGTACATAACCATAAAGTATGGAGGGAAAAACAATCTCAAGTAATCGGTTCTTGTATTAACGTGATCTTGAAATAATCTTCAAGGAAGCCCTAAAATTCCCCCCTAGGGGGAAATTCCCCACCGGTTGAGTACCACTGGTGTAACGCGTGTCAGTCGCTCCTAGCAAGGATAAAGATTCAGATAAGTACCTTTAATTAGTTTAATATTGTCATGTAGTGTGTTTCATGCAGTTTTGCGTCGGTTTGTGTTTGTTTGTTCTGTGCTGACAAAGGCTTTGGCCGTATCGTCCAATTTGTTTCTTGTAATCGTGTTTTAGTAGAGCTCACAATCTACTTCTCGTATTTTGGTGATTCATTCATTGTCCAGGTGAAACAGTGAATTTAGTTTTCAGAATAACTTTAAAATGAGGAATAGATTAATTTTCTAAACGAATGCACAAATAACTTTGTAAAAATGTTTGATATATAAAACTAGGCAGTAGAAATAGTGCACATCAATCTGCGGTGTACTGTACATATATTAGGCAGTTATTGCTGAAGATACGTGTACTAGAGATAATGTTTACAGTGTTTAAATTAATGCTTCAACAGACTTTATCGAGGCTGGGGAAGAAGTCAGTGGCCAAACTGACACACCCTTTAGTGTTATGAATAAATTATGTGCCAGCGGATGTCCAAGAAGAAGAAGACCTGCCACAGAAGCTACCAAACATTTTCATCAGCTGGCGTAGGCGAGCATGTCTTTCCACAGATCTCGGTCTTTGGTGTTCTGGATCAACTCTGCTGATGATATAAACTCCATGCCACCGTCTCAGTCCATCCGGCATAATTTCTATGGTCTGCCTCTGCTTCTTTTCCCCCACTGATATTTCCAGTCGTTTGGTTTTTATTTCATTACATGAATACAGACCGGTCTCCGTGGCGAAGGTGTTCGTAATCCCGTAAACCCGCGTTCGAAACACAGCTAGGCGCGATTTGGCAGCAGACCATGTTGCGCTGTTTTCTTTTTTACGAAAAGGTATGGGTGCCTTACGTTCAGAAAGCAATGGCAAATTAGTGAATGTAAAACTTGTCAAAATATCAACAGCAGCAAAAAATATGCTTTTGTTGACCCCTAGCGTCCTGTAAAGGATATGCAACTAACTTTTAACATGAATAAAGATTGTTGTTTGTCTGTTTCTTATAATTTCTTCTTCCATTAGAGTTTATAGCTTAGTTTAGTTTAGTCAACGGATCAACATCACGGCACACGGGTGTAACCTATAAGTGCTCCGTTTTACTCCTAACTCGAGCCTGAGTCCGGAGAATCTCAGCTCAGTGCACCAACTCCGTAGCACGGGCGAGGATCCTGAAATACTTTGGGTATATTTTTAACTCGAAATTTTGCACGGGCAGAGCCGTTAGGCTACGCTTTTTCGATTTCCAACTTCCATGGAATTGTTTACGTGCGCAATTTCTTCCTCTTCTTCTTTCGTTCGCATGAATTATGTCTATAAGTGCAATGTTGTCTTTTGTATGAATCTAACAGTCTTTTTTAGTTCACTCAGAGGTCCATAGAGTTTATCTTCCACTGCTGTCTCTCTAGACCAGAAGGTTCGCCTGGATATGTTGTAGTTTGGGCAGTCCTGGAGTATGTGCTCTGCTGTCTGTGACGCTAAACCACATGTGCACATGGCTGAGTCACCGATCTTGAATTTTATATACATGTGGTTGCGTAATCTATTGTGTCCTGGTTTGAGGCGCAGAATAATGACCTGTTCTGGTCTGTCCATAAGGTGGTAGTCGTCTTAAGTAGATGTTGGTGGCCTTCTGACTGATTTGATCATTCTTTTCTTTTGGTTGTATGTAATGGGCCCACCAGGCTGTTCTTCTTTTGCTCCTTTCTTAGGCAAGTGATCAGCTCTGTCTTTTCTGGGTACTCCACAGTGGGATGGTATCCACTGTATGGTGACCGTATGCTGATTGCTGAATTCAGAAAGTAGTGTCCTTAGAATTGGCAATTTCCCGGACAGGAGCGCCTCTAGTACTGATTTTGCATCTGTCAATAGCACCACAGGTTGTGTACCATGGCTGGTATTTAGTCATTTCTCTGTTGCTGTCTTGATTGCCTCAATTTCAGCATCATAGTTATGGCAGTACTTTCTTGTTGGAACTCTGGCCGTGTCCCTAGTATTATTCGAGTATTCTATGTACACTCCCGCCGGTCTCCATGGTTTAGGGGTTACACGACTTTCTCCGTAATCCCGTATACTCTCATGAGTAACGTGACGTGCGCGAGAATCGGTAGCGGTTCTCTCCGCGTCGGTAACTTAGGGGTATGTGAACCGGTCGCTCAGAAAGCAATGGCAAACTACTGAGCGTAATCTTGCCAAGTAATCAATAATCAGCTGAAAGATGCTGATGTTGACAGCGATGCCCTGTGAAGGATATGCGAACCAAAAAAAATGTACACTCCCGCTCCTTTATTTCGAACAGCATTTAGTGCTGACCCATCTGTGGGTATTCTTCATCAAGGAAGCTGAGAGTGGCTGTTCTGCACTGCACACTGTTCTGTTCTTCCTTGTCAAATATTCCTCTCACTGTTGTCTGGATTTGTAGCGGTAGTCTATGGTCATCTTTCCATGGGTTCGCTCTGGAATAGTTGTCAGGGGGATACCAACTGTGGGAAGATCGGTGGATTCTCTGCAGAGACGTTTGGCCTGGTGGATAAAACTACTTCTTTTCAACAGCCCCATAGCTATATTTTCAAATCTGTTCTTCATAGAGTGGCCTGGCAAGCTGAGGAACTTTTCTGCTTGTATTAATGCTTGCTTGCTTGTGTTCGTTGGCTGTGAACTCCAGCGTGAAGTCCTGTATGTCGGATGAAGACATCCTGTTGACAACATCAGTGTGATGTCATACAGGACCTGAGGTTTGCGTGAGTATCCGTTGTCCCATGTCTGACTTAATGGTGTGCAGACTGGTGGTTCCTCGCCGTGCAGGCAGACACTCTCCGACTTCGGAGGATGCTTGTATTAGTGTTTTCGTATCTCTGCGCTCTCTCAGTGCTTGTGTCCTCCCCCATTTTCTCCATTGCTACTATAGAGATTGATCTCATCTCTCCTGTGGTGACTCTAAGAGCTTGATTTTGCACCTTGTCCAGCTCTTGTAGTGTGGGTTTTTATGCTGAACACCACGCAGTTGACCCGTATTCCAGGTGTTGTCGTATGCTCTGTTGATAAACTTTGCTAAGTATTTTCCCACTGGCTCCCCATGTGGTTCCACTTAGCTTTCTCATGATGGATATTTTCCTTCTGGCTTTTTCTACTGCTTTTTTTTAAATGTGTTTTCTCCACGAAAGCCTGTCATCAAATTTTACTCCAAGGTATGTTGGTTCTTTATCTTCTCTTAGGGGTGTTCCATCTATCTGGATGATCCCTGCCTTTGGTTTCGGAGAGAGGGTAAATAGAGTGCTCCTGCACTTGTCAGTGTTGATGCTGACACACCATCTATCCGTTCATGCAACAAATGTATGTGTAGCTCTTTGTAGCGATATGGTGGCCACTGATGCATGTTCATTTGTGCTCCACAAAACCAGGTCACCAGCGTACATTGCCGCTTTAATTCCATCCAATAGATTAGCAACAAGATCATAGATGAAGATTAGAAAAAGTGTGGGGGACAAGACTCCACCCTGAGGAACACCGTGACGCAATAGTACTTTCTTGCTCTTGAGTTCGTCTATCTGTACTCGGGCTCTTCTGTTGTGCAAGTATGCTTTCACCCATTTGTACATTCTTCTATTGACTTTACAGTTTCTCAGTTTCTTCATCAGACCTTCTTTCCAGACTTTGTCAAAGGCTTTCTTAAGATCTATCTATGCTGCAAGTACCAACTTCTTCTCTTGGAATGCATCCTCAATGTCTTGAGAGAGGTAGGTTGTCTGATCTTCCTTAGAGTAGCACTGCCTAAAACCAGTCCGTTGTGGCACAAGGATGTTTTCACGTTTAACGTATAACGTAGTCTGTGATTGATGACGCGCTCCATTATTTTGCAGAGACAGCTGGTGAGGCTAATTGGTCTGTAGGTGGAGGCAATGGAACTACCTTTCCCTGATTTTAGGGCGGGGGGGGGGGGGGGGGGTATCATGATTGCTTCTCTCCAGGCTTATGGAACATTGCCTAAGGTTCAGGTGTTATTGAAGATCTGTAACAGCTTTGCTTTGGCCTCTGTTCCTAGGTTCCTGATCATTCCATTGGAGATACCATCAGCTCCTGATAACTTTCTCATTGTAAGTTTTGATATGGCAAGCTCCAGTTCACTGATTGTGATAGGTGCCTCCATAACCTCATGCAGGATAGCATTCTGTCTTGTATGTTGCCATTTCTCTCGAATCTCTTGTTGCTTCTTTGGACTAATTTCGATATTGTTATCGTGTGCGAATGAGTCCGCAAAATGGTCAGCTGCTTGCTTTCCCGTTAAGATGTTTCCGTCTTTATGTAGTGCAATTGTTGAGTTTCTCCCTGTGCTATCATCGTTAAGTTGTTTTATTAACTTCACAACTTCCTTGTATCTCCTTGCTCCGTGCGCAACAATACACACGGTCGTCCGATCTCACTACCCAGATACCAATGGAAATTTGGTTACTAGATGTCCACATGAACAAATCCCGGCCCTCACCAGGGCTTGGACCCGGGACATCCAGCACTCGATTCAGACACTATACCTCGAGACCACTCAGCCCCTTCCATTAGAGTCTTCCGGTCAACCGTTGTTTGTTTTTCTGGCAATCCAAGGTATTTGCAACATTCGATTAAGGAACTACATCTCCATTGTTTTGTTGTTCCTAATTTGCACATCCACATTCCACGATTCACTGCATCACGGTAAAACCGGCATCGCATTTCAGTACTCTTTTTCTTACATTCAATGATTTTGACCTATTGCTTAAGGCACTTCATTTTCTTAAATTCAGGTTTTGCTTGATCTATTCCGCTCTTAATCTCCGTCACACATATTCCGTCTCTCTCTCTCTCTCTCTCTCTCTCTCTCTCTCTCTCTCTCTCTCTCTCTCTCTCTCTCTCTCTCTCTCTCTCTCTCTCTCTCTCTTCCTACTTGCTTCTCTGTGCCTACATATTCCAACTATATTGCTGGTTTTCTGATTTTAACACAACCACTGGGTGATTTGATCCTCAAATACGTTGTATAACAATCAACCTTACTGCCTCTATTTCAGAGGGAACAGTATGAGTGAAGCCTCGTATTTGTAGACCTACCTACTCCACATACCTCATGTGGTATGTCACAGGCAGTTTTCCAGCCTCTCTTTATTTTATTTTATAGTTAATTTTTTACTCTCTCTCTCTCTCTCTCTCTCTCTCTCTCTCTCTCTCTCTCTCTCTCTCTCTCTCTCTCTCTCCTAATAATCTTGCTTCTCTGTGCCTACCCACACCATGTGTATTACCAGTGGTTGGGTCTTATGCAGCCCCTATAAAAAAAGCACTGGACGATTTTGATTTTTAAATACGGTGTGTAACAATCAACGTTACTGGCTCTAGTTCATAGGGAACAGTATGAGTGAAGCCTCGTATGTGTATACCGACCCATCCACATTCCTCATGCGGCATGTCGCAGACAGCTTTCCAACCTCTCTCTCTCGCTCTCTCTCTCTCTCTCTCTTTCTCTCTCTCCCCCTCTCTCTCCTTACATCTTGCTTCTCTGTGTCTACCTACTTCACGTGTATTGCCAGTGGTTGGATCTTATACAGCCCCAATAACTCAAGCACTGGGCGAGTAGATCCTTAAATATGTTGTAAAACAATCAACCATACTGACTATTTCATAGGGTACAGTATGAGTGAAACGTCGTACGTGTGGACCGACGTACTCCGCATAACTCATGTGGTATATCACAGGCACTTTTCTCTCTCTCTCTCTCTCTCTCTCTCTCTCTCTCTCTCTCTCTCTCTCTCTCTCTCTCTCTCTCTCTCTCTTCTTACATATACTTTACACATGCCCACATACACTAGCATTTTGTCTGTTGAGGTGTGTCTAGGTATGTATGCGCGTTCACGCATATCAGTCCACCTAGACTGTCGTAAGTTATCCCTTCTTACTTTAGTGTCGTCCCTGGAGTGAGGGGAATCAACACCCACATTTTTATTACCCAATATTATTGTCCTAGAGAAACCACCAGACTCCGTCCACAAAACTCCGTCAGGTCTGTCGACACCTCTTTCTTACTCTCACTCACCCCTAGATCATGCCCCCTCTCACTCTTCCCCAACACAACATACTCAACAACTCTAGCTCTAACAAATAAATACAAAATAATTTATTAAGCAAAGAGTATGTGTGTGAGAAGTGTGTGTGTGTACTGTGTAGAATGTGTGTCGAATATTCTAGTGTGTGCAAACTTAGACCAAGTAGCTGAAGAGCCCAGCCCGATCATCCCGGAAAGGATCACACCACATCTTCATTCAGTCCACATTACTCTCACCAAGGAATGTGTCCCTCCTGCTAGATGTAGACTTCCACCGGTCGCTGCTTGATCACTCATATACCTAGTCACAGTCTGACACTGATCCTGCCTGGATCACACACCGTTATTACATGTCCCTATTGTTCTGAGACTTATAACATCCTTGTCTAGTGAGGACACGAAAATACTGTTCCTTGAACTAAATGTAATTCCTGTCTAAAGTTTCTACTGCTCACAAGATCACTGTTTTAATAACTTCATAATCAGTTTATACTGTTCTATTCCCATGTGATGTGGAAAAACAGTACCTATTAGTCTTTTCACCTGTTGTGTGAAAACATAATACCCACTGGACTTTTCCCATGTGGTGTAAAAAAAAAACAATTCTATTGTTCTGTTCACATGTGATGTTTGAAACATTAATCTCACGATTTTTCCTTCTCCAAAATGATGCGGAAAAACCAATCTCTAGTATTCTGCTAACGTGTGACGTTTGATAAATACTCTCACGATTGTTCCTTTAAACCCCTTTCATCATGGGCCCAGTGCAAAAGTTGCTGACTAACTGCCTGCACTAAGGTCTCCATTCTCAGTGACTTGAGTGACCTAAGGGAACCTGTAAAAGAGATAACAATACACTTGGTGAGAGCACCTGTCCCTGACCTCCATTGGATGGGGGTAGGCTGACATCCTCACTCAGATACATGACAGTGAACCAACTCTGTCATGGGCAGAGGAGCTCTTCACTCCGGTCTGCGGTGGGTTAAGACCAGGACAGAGCAAAATGCAAAGTGTAGACCCCCAGCAGACCTCACTGGAAGATCCCACCATTGGACATTCTCCCCATCCCCAATCTCCCCAAATATCATCCCATTTCACTATTCCCCATCAGCGGAGCCACCTGCCTTCTTACACTAGTTAATCTTAACAATGCGACTGCCTATTGTCGCTGATATTCCTTGACTACCTAACCACAATGCAACAACACTATGATTATAGTTCTAAACTATATTTCTAAGGTATTCCACATTAATTATAGCTAGATGCAATCCTTAAAATACCTTATGCCGTCTTGACTCAATATCTGAATCGAATTCACAATTTGCCATTAAAGACACATGTTAAGCAAAACCGAACACATGCGATTCTATTCAACACGGATCGAGCCAGCTATCACTTCTGCCTACTTCAACTGTTTGAGCTACACTAGCCAAAAACAATCATGTTTTTGTCACCAAGAGCTGGGAGTGTTCTAGTGAAGTTCTTTTGATGTCAACACATCAGATGATTCCAAGGGCAGACTATCCATTTCAGAATAAGATCTTATCTCCCTTGTTTTTAATCAATGTCACCAGTGGTCTCTCCCTGTCCTGACAACCAACACAGCTAGCGTCTGTCTTTGATTCCGCTGATCGGCAAAATAACCTTGACATATTTTCTGTCTACCCAAAACTTCTCAAGGTCCACGGTGCCGTTTGATCTACCTGCCACTTGTAAACAACTACAGCTGTTACTCTGACTGTCCTTGGTATTTTTGACATCTGATTGTAACTTGGAGTGAATTCACGACATAGGCCCCTCTTAAGAGAGTAGTCCATCTCACTCTTTTCCACTGCAAGTTCAATCCAGATGATTCATTCCTCTTCTTCAGGAGCTGGATGTCTTGACAAGAAGTCCGCTCCAACATTTTCCTTCCCAGGAATATATTCCACTGTGAAATTGTAAGGTTGAAGTAACAACGACCACCGCATCAAACGGGCGTTGAGCTTCTGAGAAGTAGCCAGGAACATCAAGGGCTGATGATCCGACTGGACCCGAAACTTAACTCCATACAAATAGGGCTGGAATTTTTGCACGGCCCATACGAGAGACAAGCACTCTCTCTCTCTCGACGGTCGAATAATTCCTCTCAGCCTGGAGAAGTTTCTTACTTGCGTATGCCACAGGTTTCAAAACCGAAGCATCGTCTTTTCCTTCCTGTAACAAAGCTGCCCCAATCCCAATCCCACTCGCATCCGTTCTCAACACAAATGGTTTGGAAAGGTCAGGGAGCTGTAATACAGGCTTGCTGACCAAGGCCTCCTTTAACTGACTATAGGCAGTCTCACATTCTGGTGTCCAAATGATTTGGTCCGGGAATCCCTTTTTCAAGGTTTCCGTCAATGGAGCTCCCATTTCAGTAAAATGTGGGATGAATTTTTGGTAAAACCCACATAACGAGAGAAAGGATCTCACATCCTTCTTCGATTTTGGCCTTGGTGCATTTCTGATTTTTCTCCAGGTTCTTTTCCTCTGGGACAATTTGTCCTGGAGTGATGGTGTGACCTAGAAATTCCAGAGTCTGGTAACCAATCATGCACTTGGTTGGACGAGCGGTAAGCCCTGCTTCTCTGAGTCTATTAAACACTCTCTCCAAGGATTGCAAGTGGTCATCCAAGCTGTCACTGGAAATCAGAATATCATCCATGAATGAGATGATGGACGGATCCTGTAAAGGATCTAGTAAAGTCCTCATCATGCGTGTAAACACACTAGGTGCATTGCTGAGTCCAAAGGGCATGACCTTGAATTCGTAGTGTCCACTGGGTGTACTGAAGGCCAAGCAGTGGTCGAATCTCCGGTTTGACTGGTATCTGATAGTACCCCCGACTCAGATCCACCTTTGAAAAGTACCGAGCCTTATGGAGCCTAGCGAATAACTGAGTTGGATTCGGCAAAGGTTCCACCTGAAATTGTGTATGACTGTTCAGAAGTCGGTAATCTATACACAACCGGTGTTCTCCACTTGGTTTGCGTAACAAAACTACCCCCGCATTGTATGGGGATGTGGATGGCGCAATCACGTCATCCTCCAGCAGTTTTTGTATTTCCTCCTCCAGGGCCTTTTCTTTAGAGAATGGCACTGGGTAAACCTTTTGGCGAACAGGCTCTTGGGTGGTCAACGTCATCTCGTACTCCACCAACCTCGTTCGTCCTGGTTTATCAGTCAGTATCTCCTGATGAGACTCGAGAACCTGGGTTATCCTTTCCCTCTCCTGGGAAGTCAGATCAGGGTTCACTTGCACATCCCTATAGGTTTCCTGGTGTACCAAGGGATATTCCCTGCCCTCGTTGGTTCCCACTTCAGTCTCCACTGCAACTGCCATTGCCATGAGGTGAGCTGCTTTGTCTCCGGGTCTCTCCTCGTATTTCCGCAGGAGATTGATATGGAAAATCTTCGACTTTCCCCGGATCCGGATCTGATAGTTGGTTCTGGATATCACCCTTTCCACGGGAAATGGTCCTTGCCAACCTATCTCCAGTTTGTTGTTTCCCGTTGGGAGTAGCAACAAAACTTTGTCTCCCACCTCTAGAGATCTGTCTTTAGACCTACGGTTGTAGTAAGCCGCATGTCTTTTTCTGGCCTTTTTCAAGTTTTGATTTGCCAGAGTCCATCCCTTGTGAAGTTTTTCTTTCAGTTCCTCCACAGTATTTATAGGAAGAGATCACCTCTTCTGACGTCCCCTCTTCAGTCCAAATCCTCAACATGGCTTCCAACGGTCCTTTGATTGGACGACCAAACAGCAACGTAGCGGGTGGTAGTCCTGTTGAGCCATGAGGAACTTCCCGATAGGCAAAAAGTGCTGCTGGGATATATTCATCCCACCTATCAGGTTTTTCCTGTGCCAGTTTCCTGAGCATTGTCATCAACGTGCCGTTGAAACGCTCTACTTGTCCATTGGCTTGAGGGTGGTAAGGGCTGGTATGTATGTGGTTAGAGTGGAACACCCTAAATACCTCCTCCATGAGTTTTCCACAAAACTGGGACCCATTGTCCGTCAGAATTTGATCAGGAAAGCCTAATCTGGTAAAGGCCTCCATCAGTGCGTCCGCCACTCGTTTCGAGTCAATCGTGGTCAACGGTATGGCTTCACCCCACATTGTACAGCAATCCACCATTGTGAGAATATACATGTTCCTCTTCCTCGTCCTGGGAAGTGGACCCACGATATCGATGGCTACCCTCTCGAAAGGAGAGTTCATGATGGGCATCTCACCCAAGACCACCGGTGCTGTCCAGTGTTTCGGTGCCACCCTCTGGCACTCAGGGCATGACTTCACATACCGACGCACATCATCTGTCATTCCCGGCCAATAGTAAGTGGCAGGAAATTCGCTGCATGGTGGCGGCAATACCCATATGTCCACTAAAGGAGATGGTATGCCCCATATGAAGAATCTGGGACCGGTGAGCTTTCGGGACGACCAACTGACCGTATAGGTTGTCTCCCCTTCCTGCTCTCCTGTAGAGTATCCTATTCTTCATGTAGTACTGCCCCCGTCCTGGTGGATCAGCACTTCTCTGCAGCTTTTTGTAGCAAGGACGTAAAGTAGCATCCTCACTCTGGGCAGTTCGTAGCTCCCCCGGCATTGGGTTAGTCACAATTGCTTCTGCCTCTTCCGTTCTCGTCTGAGAGCGAGTCTGTATTGCTCCCATATGGATTGGCTCTCCTGGGCATTCCCAGAAAGACATACCGGCAACCGAGGATGACGGGAAAAATGGGATCGGTCAATACAGCAGGCCTTGATTGTGCCGGTGACATACCTTGACCGAATCTCCACATTAGCAATGGACAATTTCATGGCAACAGCACTCTTCTCTTCAGGCTGTATCTCCATGGTCTCAACTGTGAATTGTTCTGGATGTACCAGATCCGCAGAAATCACGGCCTCCCCGTCCAGTCCTGAGTCGTACAAACACTCCACTTGACGACCGTTAACCTCTACCAATTCCACTACAGGTGGTTTTTCCTGGTCTGGAGTCTCTTCCTCGGCCTCGACCTGTTCAGTGGGCTCCACCTTAGGTTCCACTGGGCACACGACGAAATGAGAGTCTCCTGACTTTCCCTGCAGTCAATAGCATTGTGCGTGTTTGACTTGCAGTTTTTGCACCATTTCCCTGTCCTAGATTTCTAGTGCCGGACTTGAGTGAGCTCTCCTGGTGGCGAGCTTCCTTGTTGACCTTGGCATTTTCAGTGACAACCTCCTTGGAAGTCACTTGACATGCTGCGAAGTGAGGGCTCTTAGCCTTCGATTTGCAGTCCCTCGTATTGTGAGAGGGTGATTTACAAATTGAACACCATTTCTCCGACCACTGTCGTTTTGGTGTAGAGCTTAAAGTGCTCTTGCTTCCCTCCTTCGTCTTCTCTGAACTATCCTCTGATTTTTGTACATAAGGTTCCCCCTTTTTGGTTCCTGAGTTTTTGGCTTTCTTCTTGTCATGTTTCTCCTGACTTTTGGTGTTGGTGGAAAGGTTTTCCCCTGCCTCCCCATGTACCTCGACGAACCGTTCTGCTAATTTTGTCACGAGGTCAATACGTTCCGCTCCTTGTTCTCCCAGGAATGTCCTGAGAGGTTTCGACATTTGCTTCTTCAGCTGGTCGACCACCATGAGCTCTTCCAGACTCTCATAGTCATGTGCGAACCCAGCCAAATCCATCCACTTATGGAGATAGGATTTTAGACGCAAACTGTAGGCGGCAAACAACTCCCCCGGTTCTCGTTTCGCTGCTCGAAATTTTTTCCGGTAGGTATGTGACGTAACCTCGAATCGTTTCAGCAGAGCCGTCTTCAATTCGTCATAATTGTTCTCATGTCCTGGTGGCAGGCGAGAATAAACCTCGTAGCCGGTCCCGCGTAATCCCTGGGATAGCTTCAGACATCCATTTGTCACGGTCCAGACCCATAGCAACAGACATGGCCTCGAAGCGTTGAAGGTACTGGTCAATCTTCTCCTTGTCCTCCTCGTAGATTGCTAGAGGAAACTTCATAGCATGGTAACTATGTCCACCTGCTGGGATTGAGCCTGGGATGGAGGAACCTCCAACTGCTCCCTCAGTTTCCCCATTAGATTGTCTCTTAAGCTCGAGTTCCCTGCATCCGGTACTCGTGCTCCCTTTTCTGAGCTTCTTGCTCGGCTTCCCGTTTCTTAGCTGCCTGCTCAGCTTCAATTTCCAGCCTTCTCATGGCTTGCTCTGCTTCAAATTTCTTAGCAGCTTGTTCTAACTCCATCCTTCTCAATTCCAACTCGGCCTTTCGATCTTCCCTTTCTGCTTGACGAAACTTCCTCTCCACCTCCTGTATGTAATCTGTTAGGGCAGAACCCGACAAACCCATTTCTTCCCCTTTTGCTCTTAGTTCTGCCGTAGTTAGTTTAGGAGTGGCCATTTTTCAGAGAGGTAAGTCAGCAGATAGAGTGCAGATTATCTCCAAGAGGAATATATATATATAATGAACAATTACAGTTAATCTATATAATTAAGACCACAACTACAACACAATCACTCAGTGACAAGAGCAGAATCAGGACCACAGACCTATGCAGACGTGTGAAGTGTGAACAGGTAAGATATGTGTCTTAACCCCTATCCACATTCACTCTAGCTGGATTCTCTCTCTAACAATATCTCCGTCCTTTAACCTAAAGATCTCGTGTCTAAAGATCCCCGTTGTCAGAAGATCCCGCTGTCAAAGATCACGTTTACGAGAGATCCCAGCTGTCCAAGGATCACGTTTACGAGAGATCCCACGGTCCAAAGATCACGTTTACGAGCCCCCAATAAATGTCGTAAGTCTATCCCTTCTTACTTTAGTGTCGTCCCTGGAGTGAGGGGAATCAACACCCACATTTTTATTACCCAATATTATTGTCCTAGAGAAACCACCAGACTCCGTCCACAAAACTCCGTCAGTCTGTCGACACCTCTTTCTTACTCTCACTCACCCCTAGATCATGCCCCCTCTCACTCTTCCCCAACACAACATACTCAACAACTCTAGCTCTAACAAATAAATACAAAATAATTTATTAAGCAAAGAGTATGTGTGTGAGAAGTGTGTGTGTGTAATGTGTAGAATGTGTGTCGAATATTCTAGTGTGTGCAAACTTAGACCAAGTAGCTGAAGAGCCCAGCCCGATCATCCCGGAAAGGATCACACCACATCTTCATTCAGTCCACATTACTCTCACCAAGGAATGTGTCCCTCCTGCTAGATGTAGACTTCCACCGGTCGCTGCTTGATCACTCATATACCTAGTCACAGTTTAACACTGATCCTGCCTGGATCACACACCGTTATTACATGTCCCTATTGTTCTTAGACTTATAACATCCTTGTCTAGTGAGGACACGAAAATACTGTTCCTTGAACTAAATGTAATTCCTGTCTAAAGTTTCTACTGCTCACAAGACCACTGTTTTAATAACTTCCTAATCAGTTTATACTGTTCTATTCCCATGTGATGTGGAAAAACAGTACCTATTAGTCTTTTCACCTGTCGTGTGAAAACATAATACCCACTGGACTTTTCCCATGTGGTGTAAAAAAAAAAAACAATTCTATTGTTCTGTTCACATGTGATGTTTGAAACATTAATCTCACGATTTTTCCTTCTCCAAAATGATGCGGAAAAACCAATCTCTAGTATTCTGCTAACGTGTGACGTTTAATAAATACTCTCACGATTGTTCCTTTAAACCCCTTTCATCATGGGCCCAGTGCAAAAGTTGCTGACTAACTGCCTGCACTAAGGTCTCCATTCTCAGTGACTTGAGTGACCTAATGGAACCTGTAAAAGAGAGAACAATACACTTGGTGAGAGCACCTGTCCCTGACCTCCATTGGATGGGGGTAGGCTGACATCCTCACTCAGATACATGACAGTGAACCAACTCTGTCATGGGCAGAGGAGCTCTTCACTCCGGTCTGCGGTGGGTTAAGACCAGGACAGAGCAAAATGCAAAGTGTAGACCCCCAGCAGACCTCACTGGAAGATCCCACCATTGGACATTCTCCCCATCCCCAATCTCCCCAAATATCATCCCATTTCACTATTCCCCATCAGCGGAGCCACCTGCCTTCTTACACTAGTTAATCTTAACAATGCGACTGCCTATTGTCGCTGATATTCCTTGACTACCTAACCACAATGCAACAACACTATGTTATAGTTCTAAACTATATTTCCTAAGCTATTCCACATTAATTATAGCTAGATGCAATCTATAAAATACCTTATGCCGTCCTGACTCAACCTCTGAATCGAATACACAATTTGCCATAAAAGACACATGTTAAGCAAAACCGAACACATGCGATTCTATTCAACACGGATCGAGCCAGCTATCACTTCTGCCTACTTCAACTGTTTGAGCTACACTAGCCAAAAACAAATCATGTTTTTGTCACCAAGAGCTGGGAGTGTTCTAGTGAAGTTACTTTTGATGTCAACACATCAGATGATTCCAAGGGCAGACTATCCATTTCAGAATAAGATCTTATCTCCCTTGATTTTAATCAATGTCACCAGTGGTCTCTCCCTGTCCTGACAACCAACACAGCTAGCGTCTGTCTTTGATTCCGGGAGACCGGGAGAGCATTCTGAGTAGAACCCAGTCAATGACATATCTTGGCGTGAGGCTTGATCGTAGCCTGTCCTTCAAAGATCATGTCGACTATGTCATAACGAAGGCTCGAAAAGGTTTGGCAGCAATGAGAGTCATGGCGACTGCCAATATCGAGCAAAGACTGCTATTACTTCTGTTCCAAGGACTTGTGCTTTCACGCATCGAGTATGCCCTGGCCATCCTCACTGTCAGCCCTACACAGATTGGAAGACTTGAAAAGGTACAAAACGAAGCCATGCTCATCATTTTGGGCTGCACGAGAGACACCAGCTGTGTAGCAATGAGATATCTCCTTGACTTCCCGACAATGGAACACAGGATCAAGATCTGGAGAGCTCGTGCATACTTAAAAATAAGTGCAGATGAGCAGCACCCTCTGCATGACGCTGTATTCAGAGAAAAGGGTGACAGGCTAAAGAGGGGCAAATCATGGATGGGTCGGGCGGAAGATGTCGTCGGACAGGTCTGCAGTCTTACCAGTATCAACCCCGGCAAGGAATGGGTGCCGGTGCCTCCAGCTTTTAAGTGTACCTTCTCCTGCATTATCACACTCGACAGACGCTGCAGAGAGCAGAACCCTGCCGCTGTCAATGCAGAGGTTAACGCGCTCATCTATGATCACTCAGATAGCCCCGAAGTGCTCATCTATACAGATGGATCTGTTGTAAAGCAGCAGAGAAGTGCGTGGGCATTTACAGCCCGTTCAGCGGGCCGAACCGTTCAAGAATCCAGTGGTGCCCACTCTATGACCACGAGCAGCATGACGATGGAGGTGATGGCAGTTACACAGGCTTTCATATGGCTGGAATCACAGCATTATACCAACGTGTGTGTACTAAGTGATTCAATTAGCATGATTCAGAAGGTCGAAGCTGGATCTGTACGTAGACAGTGGACTGAGTCGCTGCGGAAGTCTGTTGTCCGCAAAGTCACCTTCATCTTCGTCCCGGGACATGCGGGAGTCGAGGGAAATGAACGAGCTGATAAATTGGCTGGCTCTGAACCCCCTGTAGATGGCCAGCCCATGGATCGTGCCGATGTCATTAACGCCCTTAAAGATATGGCGAGAACAGAGGATTTTGACGCCAGTGATTCCACTATCGCTTTCCAGGATGAAAGACCTGGGAGTAAGAATCGGCACAGCCAGACGCGAGAGGTACATCGGGAAAACAAAGCGCCTCGTCAACCAACACAGAACTGGCACTATTAGCCACCGGACGCTGATGCATATGCTGGGGGGAGGATCTGAGCACCTATGGACATGTCCGGAGTGCAACGAAGATACCCCAACTGATAACTGATAACTGATAACTGATTTGATTCCGCTGGTCGGCAAAATAACCTTGACATATTTTCTGTCTACCCAAGACTTCTCAAGGTCCATGGTGCCGTTTGACCTACCTGCCACTTGTAAACAACTACAGCTGTTACTCTGACTGTCCTTGGTATTTTTGACATCTGATTGTAACTTGGAGTGAATTCACAACACAGACTTTAAGACTCTCCCCTATAATAACACAATGGGGTTTTGGTTAGTACCACCTTCAATCTTGCGCGCCTCATACTTCACTAATACTTCCACTGTGATTGCTCTGATACCCTTACCAGACCAGTTACCGTCCTCCTACCCCCCCCCCCCTTTCATTCTATGTGCTCACTGAACCGTAACACCCAGCACCGGGTATCAGAATACATCGGAGATTTCTTAGTCACTTACAGATCCGAACGGTGAGGTGAGTATGAACCTTTTCTCTATTAACATTTTTTTCCATTAAACATTTTCTTCAACTAACATTCTTTTCAATTAACATTTTGATTTATTTGGTTATTTCGGGATTTGAAATTTAAATATTGAGCACAACCCACTACTGGCAACGCTGATCGTATTCTGGTATGAACCTAAGGCCTATCCACGTCAATATGGAAGCACTATACTCGAGTTTCGCCCTCGTTTGAGCTCGTCAGTAGTGCATATCCCTGACCGGATCCGGAAACAAGCCCCGGATCACTGGCGTGTGAAGCGGGTGTGTAACCACGCGGCACACGTTGGACACACAGCCAAATTATCATAACAGAATATCACAACGTCACCCATTGTAGGCTATGCTCAAGATTGCCCAATCGCCGCGACTGACGTCCGTCAATCGATGTGGACCCGAAACGATCAGGACTTCTCACTGGCAAGGAACACCAGGCCTCCTAAATCCAATGAGCAATAATCAAATTGATTAATTTGGTTATTTCGGGATTTGAATTTAAATATTGAGCACAACCCACTACTGGCAACGCTGATCGTATTCTGGTATGAACCTAAGGCCTATCCACGTCAATATGGAAGCACTATACTCGAGTTTCGCCCTCGTTTGAGCTCGTCAGTAGTGCATATCCCTGACCGGATCCGGAAACAAGCCCCGGATCACTGGCGTGTGAAGCGGGTGTGTAACCACGCGGCACACGTTGGACACACAGCCAAATTATCATAACAGAATATCACAACGTCACCCATCGTAGGCTATGCTCAAGATTGCCCAATCGCCGCGACTGACGTCCGTCAATCGATGTGGACCCGAAACGATCAGGACTTCTTACTGCGAAACTCGAGTATAGTGCTTCCATATTGACGTGGATAGGCCTTAGGTTCATACCAGAATACGATCAGCGTTGCCAGTAGTGGGTTGTGCTCAATATTTAAATTAACATGTTGTTCAATTCTCATTTTCTCTTCATTGCTTCCATTTTTCCATGTTTTTGTTCTTCTCGTCCTGTCGTCACCTTCTGATGTAGTCACAAGAGATCTCCTTGACTGTATGTTGTGTTTGTGAATGTGTTTGTTTGCTGATGAAGGCTAATCGTCGCAACGTTCTGTATGTGTCTTAACTCTGTTATGTAAAGCTGCACTACTTTGTGTCATTTTATATTGTTTAATGTGTGCATTGCATTATTTGTACCTTTTCCTTCAATAAATTCATACTGTCCCTCGACAATTTGCATCCTTATTTTCCTTTTTGCTCTTCACTTTATTAATTATGAGTAGAAGTTTTGTGACGTAGTTTATAGGCTCATATACGGAAATATTAACATGCAATTGCTCCTGAACTATTTGGTAGTAATATAAATACAGATTTCAGCATACCGCTAGGAATGTATCCACTGTTGTAAATTCCATTCAACATTTTAGTTAATATTTCTACTCCACATTCCCCCACTACTACTAATTCTTCTACTGAGATTCCATCTGGCCCAGCTGTTTTTCTTTTCATCATGTTTGATAGCGTCAGTTTCTTCTTCATTTAGAATAGGTGAATCTTCTGAGATACTTTCTTCTAAATCGCGTTTCGTATAATGTATTCTACGTACAAAGCATGAATTATCAAATATATCAAGGCACTAGTACTTAGGCTGTTCCAGCTAATTGTGTGCAACCTGAAAAACGTCATTTTAAATTTGTAATTACCTAATTTATAATTTTTTTTTCGTAATTTGTAATTACCTATCCGGTCTCCGTGGCCAAAAGGCTTCCGAACGCGGTTAGTGAGCCGCTTACCAGGCGTTCGAAACGCCGATTTGTGCAGCAGACCGTGTCGCGTTGTATTATAACATATTGGTAAGGAAGCCAGTCGATCAGAAAGCAATGGCAAACTACTGAACGTAAAATTTGCCTAATACATCAACAGGAGCTGAAAAATGCTGGTGTCGACTGCAAGGGGTATGCAACATTATTTTTTTTTAAAAAATTACCTAATGCTCCACATTCGACACAATATCAATATCAATGACTGTGTTTTAAGAATGTCCATCAAAGTACAATTAATTTATTCACTCCAAATGATATTTAACTCTACAAAATGCGCCTGACGTGACGCAGCGAAATATGCCAGGCAATAAATCGTGCAACATATTGTTTGTGGCATCTGTGTGTAAATAACTTTTTTTTAAACGTCGCATTCCGTTGCAGGACTTTGCAGTCATCCCTAGGTTGAATTTCTTGGCTATTTTACGTACATCAAAGGCAATGCCATTGCTTTCTGTACGATAAGTTACCGTTGAAGTCCAACTTAATGGTGGTGTAGGGATTGAACCACCTACCCCGCCAACAGCTGCACCGGTAGTTTAAGAGTGAGAGTTCTTACCCTTCCGGCCAGGTCAGCGTCTGTCAGCTACTGACTTCTGCTAACGCAGCTCTTTCTCCGCCGTACAGCTTTCTGTTGTACTCATTCCATCTCTCAATAGAGTACCTTCTTCCAGTAATGCCTTTTCTATGTTTGATTTCAAACATCCTATAAATCAACAAGGTTCCGTCTCCATAATAAAGGTTGGCTCCACTGGATCTACAACACTGCCTGTCTCTCGTTTTCATTGTAGATTCTGTCAGACCGCTGTTCGTCCATCTTGTGATGTTATCTTCGCACTTATAAGGTTGTCTACTTCTTGCCTTCAACCTGACCCTTCAGTGTGTGTGTGTGTGTGTGTGTGGGGGGGGGGGGGGTGGTGGGTGCGTGTTTGTTTGTGTGTGTGTGTGTTGGTGGGTGCGTGGGTGCGTGGGTGGGTGCGTGCGTGCGTGCGTGTGTGTGTGTGACATTTGCGAATACAACATATGCTTTAATATACACATGATAATTATTATTGTGGCGCAGTAGGGATATCCCCTATCAAAGGTGAAGTAAGGTGCCTCCTTCCCTCCACCAGCCTACCCTTGGGGAAGGTGGAGTATCCGTTTACCCGCACCTCCATTCCCGATCAGGGTTACATGAAGCCATGTGTGCACGTGGTGGAAGTTGAAGAGCAGCCGACAGATCGTTGTAGGTTATGGTCTCCAGTTTCATAACGGTAGGAAGAAGATCTTTTTTTATGGGAGACATAGAAAATCATCTTTTGCATTTCATCGAAAATCAGAGAAACGGTGTAAATGGGTGCTCCATAGGAGCAGCCTCGTCCGGTAGGGGTAGTCATATGCACCAGGTGACTCCAGACCATCATTAGGCGACTGAGTGCAAAAGATTACCATAATTGAAAGTAGGAACATGGAATGTTACAATTATGAGTGGGGGTGGAAAAGTTGATCACATTAGGAACGAAATGAGAAGACTGAATATGAACATGTTAGTTATACGAGAGACTACATGGAAAGGAGTGGGCATTATATCACCCGAGGAATATAGCATAATCCAAGTATCTTCAGAGCATCTTTACATCAGATGGCCGAGACAAGAACACAGATCCACGACTCTGGTGATCGTATGAGATAGCGAAACACGACCGCCCACGCTTACCGGCAAGAACAGATACAATGTTTTTAAACTCTAAGAGCCTCTTGGTCTAATCCCACTGTGTGCCTTTCTACATTTTGATTATAGCCAAATTGTTGTCAAACAATCTAAAGTGCTAAATATTGAGGTTTATAGGCCTTTAACAAGCCTGTCAAAATTGAAATGCCGAAATCACGAACAATTGCAACTAATATGACAAAAATTTAAATGAATTATCGAGGAGAAATAAAAAACTGTGTTATAAAATTCTCAGGCATGTAAAATAAAGATGCAACTTTTATAAACGCTTAAAACACAACTTACTATAATTATATTATTATTTATAATGGATACAAGCGTTATTAATTTCTGCAAAGTTTTATAATCATTGAGACAAATACTATAATTTATAAACAAATAATACAATCCTCAACATTTAGTGATGTCCCTTGAAATAAATGTCATACTGTTATGTCCCTTTCCACAATTTAAAAACACTTTTTTCCTTTTAATGTGGTTTTATTTCGGACATTTCTTCTTCTTCTTCTTCCTCATCTTCTTCTTCTTCTTCTTCTTCTTCTTCAGCATTCCGAGCCAATGAGGTTCTTTGCTGCAGATACAATCCGTCTCCATTCGTCTCTCTGGTGGACCTTCTCTTGCCAGTCGATTCCAAGTGCTTGTAGGTCTGTATATACCTCGAGGTCTACGGTCATTTATTTCCTGAGTGTAAGCTAGTTGTGTTTCCCTATTATCTTCCATTCTTTCTATATGCCCCAACCATTGAAGTCTATTAGCCTTCACGATACCAGTGATTAGCGGGGACTTAAACAGATCATAAATGTCTTTGTAGCTTCTTCGTTTCCACTATCCACTGTGTGTATCCCTAATGGGCCAAAAGATGCGTCTTAAGACTTTGTTCTCAAAGGTTTGTAACAAGGCTTCGTCTCCTTTAGTTGTACTCCAGGTTTCAGAGCCGTACAGCACAACTGGTCTGATCAGTGTTTTGTATATTGTGATCTTGGTGTTACGAGATAGCGCATTTGATTTTAGCAGATGTTGTAGTGCATAGTATATCTTATTTCCAGAGTTGATTCTAGCTTGTATTTCTGCCCTTATTATGTTGGAGCAGTTGAAGATTGTACCCAGGTATTTGTATGTTTCCGTTCTTTTAATGATCATATTATCTATTTGTATGTGGCCAGAATAGTGGGAATAAAATTGTACGACAGAATCACCAATGGGAGCTTATGGAGAGAAGTCAGCAAATCCCAGTGAACAGGAGATGAAGAAAAGATTCTGGCGCTGGATAGTACAAACACTGAGAATACATGAGGACAATATAGCTAGACATTCTCTTGTCTGGAACCCACAAGGCAAACGAAATAGCGAGAGACTTTACAACACATGAAGAAGAGAATTACAGACAGAGTTTAATAATATAGAGAGGACATGGAGGAAGCTGTAGGAGATAGCAAAAAATATGACAGCTTGATGTGGTTTCGATGAAGGCCTATGCCCCAATGAGGAATTAGAAGTGAGGACAGAAGATGATGAGGTAGGGATTTTTGGAAGGCAAAGACACAAACAACGGCATATACATCTTGAGAACATTAACAGAAAGATTAGAATGAACAGAGATCTATATTTGTGCTTTATTGTCTACACTAAAATATTGGGTGAAGTGAAAAATGTAGAAATAATTAGAATGGTGGACATTTTAAATGCTGATGGTGATAAAGATCTCAGAATAATACAAACATGTATTTGCAACAAAAGCAGCTATAACAATTAATATCCAGTTCCACATCCCGATCTGTTCAATTTGTACAATGAAATAATAGTAAGGAATATCAGTTGGTGGGCTTAATATAAACAACCTGCGCTATCTGGGTGTCATGGTTTTTACGGCTGAAAATGAAACGCGGTTACAAGAAATGATAAGATATAATTACAACTAAAAGACAAAATAAAGCGCTGGATCTGAATAACAGAAAAACAAAAGTAATTGTCATTGCATAGAAAACATGTGTACCAAAATGCAACATAAAAGTGTAAGGAACACAGTATTTAAGTATGTGAATACTTTAATAAAAGCAGAAGGGAGATGTATTAAGGAAATTAAATGTCGAATAGCACAAGCAAAGGCTTCATAAGATGAGGAATATTCTCTGCAATTTATCTGTTTTAATTGAGATGAATAGCATAGTTCTCAAGAGCTTTATTGAGCCAGTCCTGGTGGAATACCCAAGGAATTATGTGGGAACTACGGTGATGTTGCTAGAGAGTTGTGGTCATAGACCATAACTTTAGGAAGGGAGTAGTAGAGGATGGAAACACACCACGGTGTGGCTAACGCAGTACTGGGGACCGAGTATCCACCGGAATAAGTGGAAAACTCTGCAGCTGAGCAGAGCAGGGCACTCGCTTGTCCTGACAGTCGGAAATGGCTTTCAAAGGCAGAGGTAAAAGACCACCATGTGGATGTGGAAGGCAAGAGGAAACCACTACATTATCTTCCCAAGATTTTATGGCAACACAAATTTCAGAGATAGTGAAAGACGCTAATGGCTGTCTTAGGACATCCTCGTCCGGTAGGGACAGTCGTGAGCCACAGGTGACACCAGACCGTCATCCAGCTACTGATAACAAAACTATAATTAAACTAAATAAATTTAGAGTAGGAACATGGAATGTTAGGATCTATTAGATAGATAGATAGATAGATAGATAGACAGACAGACAGACAGACAGACAGACAGACAGACAGACAGACAGACAGACAGACAGACAGACAGACAGACAGACAGACAGACAGACAGACAGACAGACAGATAGATAGATAGATAGATTAGATAGATAGATAGATAGATAGATAGATAGATAGATAGATAGATAGATAGATAGATAGATAGATAGATAGATAGATAGATAGATAGATAGATAGATAGATAGATCCCCGCAACAGACTAGGCGAAGCCGGGCCGGGTCAGATAATATATATATATATATATATATATATATATATATATATATATATATATATATATATATATATATATATATATATATATATATATATATTAAAAACAATAAGAGTGTTGTGTCTTTTAACGTGGCCGAAATATTTAACGAGCCTCTTTTTCTATTTCTTTCATTAACACCTGGTTTAAGCAACACCCTAGAAGATTATGGACATGGAGGAGTCCTGATAGCAGGATCAGAAACCAGATTGACTACATTCTGATTAGCAGAAGATTTAGAAACGCACTAACAGTAGCAAAAACAGTTCCCAGTGCTGATTGTTATCGTGACCACAGACTACTTACAGGAAAATTGAGGATAAAGCTGAAGAAAGTTAAGTGTATAACAGGAACCACTAAATATGATTTGTTTACATTGAGTAATGACAAGGAACTACAAAACAAATTCAACGTATAAGTACAGAACAGATTTGATATATTGTCTGATCTAGAGATATTATTCCAGGATGTGAATGATCAATGGGAAATGTTAAAGAATTCAATCAATTTGGCTGCAGAAACAACTATTCCAAAATTAAAGAAGGTGGGTCGTAAGAAATGGATGACTGAAGAAATTTTACACCTAATGGAAACAAGAAGACTCAACAAAAATAATCCTGCCAAATATGAAGAAATTCACAGACAAGTCAGAATATTATGTAGGAAGGCAAAAGAATCATGGCTTGAGGAAAAGTGCTTAGAAATTGAAAAACAACACAACAGTCAAAATACCAAATTAGTGCACAAAAGAATTCAGGAACTTACTAATAAAAGAACAAGTACATCAACAGGCTGTCTAAAAACTAAAGATGGCAAAATCATAATAGAAAAAGATCAGATTCTACATGTATGGACAGATTATGTGAAAAACCTGTATAATGATAACAGAGAGGAACAGTATGATATTAGATTTAATAATGAAGGACCACCAATTTTAAAGATGGAGGTTCGAAATGTTCTTAAGCGTATGAAAGCTGACAAGGCCCCGGCGCAGATAACATCACAACAGAAATGATTTAAGCTTTAGAAGAATTTGGACTAGAGCAAGTCACCAGACTGCTGAACACATTATATGATACTGGAGATATACCCTTCTGAATTATGTAATTCTGTATTTATTGCAATCCCAAAGAAATCAGGAACCTTGGAATGTGATCAACATAGAACAATTAGTATAATGAGTCACATCACAAAGATTTTGTTACGAATTATCATGCAAAGAGTGAGGAAGAAAATACAACCTGAAATAGGGAAGAACAATGTGGGTTTGTAGAAGGAAAGGGTACAGTAAATGCTGTGTATATGCTGCGAACAGTTATTGAACGTGCTATAGAAGTAAACAAGGATATACATCTTTGCTTTATTGACTACACAAAGGCTTTTGATAGAGTTAGACATGTCAACATGGTGGATATGCTTGCAGATCTACAAATTGATGGGAAAGACATTAGACTTATAAAAAACATATATTGGAAACAACAAGCTGCCATAAGGATTGATAATGAAGTGGGACAATATCAACCTATTAAGAGAGGTGTTAGGCAGGGATGTGTAATGTCTCCAGATCTTTTTTCCCTATACAGTGAAAATATTTTCAGAAATGTAGAAGACATAAATGGAATCAGCATTGGAGGACGAAACATAAATAACATTAGATATGCAGATGATACAGTATTGATTGCAGACAATGCACAGGATCTGCAACAATTAGTAGACGCGGTTGTTGTCCACAGTGAGCAGCTGGGGTTGGAATTAAATTGTAAGAAGACACAGGTTATGGTCGTCACTAGGAAGAACAAAGTACCACAATGTAATATACAAGTAAATGGGAATATTCTTCAACAAGTGAATCGGTACAATTATCTTGGAACAGTCATAACATCTGATGGGAGATGCCTTGAAGAGATTAGAACAAGAATCGCCATGGCGAAAGTAGCCTTTAGCAAGATGAAAAACATTCTGACCAATAAAAAGATGTCAATTGAAACGAGAAAAAGAGTGTTGAGGGGATACATAGAGCCTGTTCTTTTGTATGGATGTGAAACTTGGACAATGTGCAGTCAAGCTGAAAAACATCTGATGGCTGCAGAAATGTGGTTTCTGAGGAAAATGCAAAGAATACCATGGACAGATAGAAAAACCAATGACCAAGTACTACAGGAGACAAATGAAAATCGTAGATTGATTAGAGAAATTAGACGTAGACAGTCAAAATTTTTTGGACATGTTATGAGAAGAAATGGACTGGAGAACTTAGTGACAACTGGCAAGATCGAAGGGAACAGACCAAGAGGAAGACCGAGAGGAAAATATCTGGATGGCTTGGCCACATGGCATGGACGAGACAGGAACACTGAGCTGATCCACGACTCTGGTGATCGAGTGAAATGGCGAGTCATGCCGCCCACGCTTTCCGGCATGGCACATGATTGATTGATTGATTCATTAACTCTCTTTTCATTTCTTTTTTATCTAGGATCTCTGTTCTTCATTGTGTTTGTTTCCATGAAAACGACATATTCTTCTGTAATCCAAATCTCCAGGGCCTCTGTTGACTTTCTAATTGCTTGTTCATTGTCCAGGCTTCCGCGCCATATGGCAGTGTTGAGTATACATACAATTGTTTAACTGCTTTTTCATTGTCCAGGCTTCTGCGCCATATGGCAGTGTTGAGTATACATACAATTGTTTAACTGCTTGTTCATTGTCCAGGCTTCCGCGCCATATGGCAGTGTTGAGTATACATACAATTATTTAATTGCTTGTTCATTGTCCAGGCTTCTGCGCCATATGGCAGTGTTGAGTATACATACAATTATTTAATTGCTTGTTCATTGTCCAGGCTTCTGCGCCATATGGCAGTGTTGAGTATACATACAATTATTTAACTGCTTGTTCATTGTCCAGGTTTCCGCGCCATATGGCAGTGTTGAGTATACATACAATTATTTAACTGCTTGTTCATTGTCCAGGCTTCTGCGCCATATGTCAGTGTTGAGTATACATACAATTATTTAACTACTTGTTCATTGTCCAGGCTTCTGCGCCATATGGCAGTGTTGAGTATACATACAATTATTTAACTGCTTGTTCACTTGTCCAGGCTTCTGCGCCATATGTACAGTGTTGAGTATACATACAATTATTTAACTGCTTGTTCACTGTCCAGGCTTCTGCGCCATATGGCAGTGTTGAGTATACATACAATTATTTAACTGCTTGTTCACTGTCCAGGCTTCTGCGCCATATGACAGTGTTGAGTATACATACAATTATTTAACTGCTTGTTCACTGTCCAGGCTTCTGCGCCATATGGCAGTGTTGAGTATACATACAATTATTTAACTGCTTGTTCATTGTCCAGGCTTCTGCGCCATATGGCAGTGTTTAGTATACATACAATTATTTAACTACTTGTTCATTGTCCAGGCTTCTGCGCCATATGGCAGTGTTGAGTATACATACAATTATTTAACTGCTTGTTCACTGTCCAGGCTTCTGCGCCATATGACAGTGTTGAGTATACATACAATTATTTAACTGCTTGTTCATTGTCCAGGTTTCCGCGCCATATGGCAGTGTTGAGTATACATACAATTATTTAACTGCTTGTTCATTGTCCAGGCTTCTGCGCCATATGACAGTGTTGAGTATACATACAATTATTTAACTGCTTGTTCACTGTCCAGGCTTCTGCGCCATATGACAGTGTTGAGTATACATACAATTATTTAACTGCTTGTTCATTGTCCAGGCTTCTGCGCCATATGTCAGTGTTGAGTATACATACAATTATTTAACTGCTTGTTCACTGTCCAGGCTTCTGCGCCATATGGACAGTGTTGAGTATACATACAATTATTTAACTGCTTGTTCACTTGTCCAGGCTTCTGCGCCATATGACAGTGTTGAGTATACATACAATTGTTTAACTGCTTGTTCATTGTCCAGGCTTCTGCGCCATATGACAGTGTTGAGTATACATACAATTATTTAACTGCTTGTTCATTGTCCAGGCTTCTGCGCCATATGACAGTGTTGAGTATACATACAATTATTTAACTGCTTGTTCATTGTCCAGGCTTCTGCGCCATATGACAGTGTTGAGTATACATACAATTATTTAACTGCTTGTTCACTGTCCAGGCTTCTGCGCCATATGTCAGTGTTGAGTATACATACAATTATTTAACTGCTTGTTCACTGTCCAGGCTTCTGCGCCATATGTCAGTGTTGAGTATACATACAATTATTTAACTGCTTGTTCACTGTCCAGGCTTCTGCGCCATATGACAGTGTTGAGTATACATACAATTGTTTAACTGCTTGTTCATTGTCCAGGCTTCTGCGCCATATGACAGTGTTGAGTATACATACAATTATTTAACTGCTTGTTCATTGTCCAGGCTTCTGCGCCATATGACAGTGTTGAGTATACATACAATTATTTAACTGCTTGTTCATTGTCCAGGCTTCTGCGCCATATGACAGTGTTGAGTATACATACAATTATTTAACTGCTTGTTCACTGTCCAGGCTTCTGCGCCATATGTCAGTGTTGAGTATACATACAATTATTTAACTGCTTGTTCACTGTCCAGGCTTCTGCGCCATATGTCAGTGTTGAGTATACATACAATTATTTAACTGCTTGTTCACTGTCCAGGCTTCTGCGCCATATGTCAGTGTTGAGTATACATACAATTATTTAACTGCTTGTTCACTGTCCAGGCGTCTGCGCCATATGACAGTGTTGAGTATACATACAATTATTTAACTGCTTGTTCATTGTCCAGGCTTCTGCGCCATATGACAGTGTTGAGTATACATGCAATTGTTTAACTGCTTGTTCATTGTCCAGGCTTGTGCGCCATATGACAGTGTTGAGTATACATACAATTATTTAACTGCTTGTTCATTGTCCAGGCTTCTGCGCCATATGACAGTGTTGAGTATACATACAATTATTTAACTGCTTGTTCATTGTCCAGGCTTCTGCGCCATATGACAGTGTTGAGTATACATGCAATTGTTTAACTGCTTGTTCATTGTCCAGGCTTCTGCGCCATATGACAGTGTTGAGTATACATACAATTATTTAACTGCTTGTTCATTGTCCAGGCTTCTGCGCCATATGACAGTGTTGAGTATACATGCAATTGTTTAACTGCTTGTTCATTGTCCAGGCTTCTGCGCCATATGACAGTGTTGAGTATACATGCAATTATTTAACTGCTTGTTCATTGTCCAGGCTTCTGCGCCATATGACAGTGTTGAGTATACATGCAATGTGTGTTTGCCTTTGCTGAATTTGAACCCAAGCCTAGTCCACACGTGCTACTACTTTTAGTGCATCGTACTAATTTATGCGTGTGGATGAGCTTTCCATTTTACCAGTGTCCCTCGCCATTAGGCGATCCCACTCTAACTTCAGAGATACTTGTAATTTACGTCCCCAAATCAAGGACGACAGGTCAACATTTTAGTGCAACTGTCAGGTGTAGGGGTTGACCCCGTTACCTCGGCATTACCGGATGTACGTAACATTTGACAATTCTAATTTTTAATGCGTTGTCAATCTCTATAGAAAAAAACATGGAAAAATAAAATAAATTCTGGTTGTTTACATGTAAATATGTCAAATGAATTAATTGTAGCATTACACATATGTCACCAACACGTCCACATGCAACGCTCTGTAAATACACGTACACAAATACTGAACACACGGAACGCATGTAACAACACGAACAATACAAATGCAATCACTACCCTTTCTGCATTGTAAATATTAATATGATCACTACCAACCATTATTACTAGTAAACCCCTTCATCCCCACCCCCCGCCCCCCCCCCCCCCCCCACACACACATTTCCCACCATTTTGATACTGTTGTTGTTGATGCTGTGCAGCCCTCGCCGGTTGGTTCCAACAAGTTTACTGCCATTGTCATCGTTACCGAGTGGTGGTGATGGTATCAACGGGTTTGAAGCCGTTTGGTGAGGGGGTGGCAGGGGAAATAATAACGGTGCACTATCACCTTGTTGTTGCTTGTAATGTTTCCTTACAACCATTTCAAATGTAAAAATGCTCCAATGAATACAATGTTGTAAATTTGCGCATATGTCACCTATACGTCCACATGCAACGCTCTGTAAAAACACGAACAATACACATTGCAACAGTTTTAACACTCAATAAAAGGTTTTTTGCTTTTTTAAATCAACAATTCTAATCTTAGCCCCACAAGCACAAATCCCGTAAGAGATTGCTTGAAGACAGCACATATTACAGAAGAAACAAATAATTCGATTTAAACATAAAAGATATCACAACTGTAAATGTGTTTATTGAAGGTATTAATAATCTTATAATTATATTATTATTATTGCTACTACCATTGGTATTACATTTCTCATTATTATATGTGAATGTGCAAAATGAAATATATTGGGGGGGGGGGGGGGGGGGGGGGGGGGTCGTGGTCAGGTTTAAATCCTTCCCATTGTATTTGACGCTCAGACACTATCACAACTCTAAACCAATTATCTCCCTGGGAACAGGTCATTCCAATTCCAATTCCAATTTTCAAAACATAATTTCCAAATTCGGCCTCGTTCAACCTGCGTTTTTCAGCTGTGGTTATTGTTGAGGTCCGCGGTTTTTATGGTTCATTCACCCTAATTCTTGTCTTGTGAGTTCTCTCTCCGACTGATTATGTTGGTTTGTGTCTGTGACTTCACCTGGGAGGTCGTTCGTCGGCTATCCTTTGTGCTTGTTTGCTCTTGTGGTTCTCTTTGTTGGTGTAGGCTTCTGGCTCATTCCTTATAAGGACTTTTTATTTGGTCTTGTTGCCTCCATTTTTGTGTAGTTTCTGTAGGAGCTTTTCGACTTTTCCGTTTTCCTCCTTGCGCCTGTTTTCACTTTCGAGTTTGAGTTTCTGCTGCCTTTCGATTTTTTCCTCCGCGGTCAGCCATGGTTTCTCTCTCCGTCTTCTATGTAGTACGAGTAGTCGGTAAAATCACGTTCCAAGTATGTAGTTGGGTATTCTACCGGTCTCCTGAGTTTCTTGGGTTTCTTCTTTTCTCTTCATACCAACACCTTTTGAATTCCTGGCGCCTGAGTTCCTCCACTCCTTGCGTCTGCTAGTAGCTCCTCCAAGGTAGGTTCCCGTGGTCTCTCCGTGCCGTCATCAGGGTGCTCATCTCGGTTTTCTTCGGATGTCTGGCGAGATATTTGTTTCCCTTTGTCTGCCTCGGGCTTCGCGTTTGGGCTGCTGGCTGTGGCTTGCGGTTCAGGCTCGATCTCTTGGTTTTCGTCTTGCGGTTTCTCTGTGAGTTCTTGTATGGTTTCTGTTGGTTTGTTTTGGAAGATTTCCATTTCAGCTCTATGTAGTTCTCTTTCGGTCTTGATCATTTGTAGGATTTCTTCGCTCTCCTTCTTCGTCTCGGCCATGCGTTCCATCTCTTGTTTGATATTTTGCTGTATCTCCTTCATTTCAGCAAGCAGTTTTTCATTGTCGCTGGTTTGTGACGGTGTTAGGAGTAGCTTGACTTGCTTCTTTAGCTCGTCTATTTGGCTTTGCAGTTGAGCTCTTTCCGCTTGTAAGCAACCCGTGGCTGTCTCGCATTTCCGAATTGCTTCGTTGTATGATGTATCTGTGGTGATGGCGATCTTTAAGACGTCTCTGTGTCTTTGCAGGTACGGACAGCCCAGGTATCTTGCTCCATGTTTGCCCAGGCAGTTGGCGCACTTTCTTTTGTTGTTGGGTGCTCGGAAGTCGGTGTCAAGCTTAGCCAGCGGACACTCTTTGAAGACGTGATGATCGGCGCAGTATCGGCAGATTTCCGTCTTACTGCGACACGTTGCTCTGCTGTGGCCGGCCTTCTGACATCTGGAACATTGAGTGATTTTTGAGATGTATCTCTCTGGCTGATACATTCTCTTGTTGATTGATACTGTGGTCGGCATTTCGCTGCCCTCCGATGTCCCCACTGCCAAGGTTGTAAGTATCTTGGAGTAGGTGAGGAGCCCCTCCCCCTTCAAGAATCGAATGTGAAGATTCTCTTCTCGTAGCTGCTTCAGGATTTCTTCATCTGTCAGCTCCACTTGAATCCGCTTGACAACCCATCGGACTGTTTTTGAGTCGGTTTTCCTGACTCTGGTGTCTTTCTCCTCCTTCTTCTCTGCTGTCTTGGGTCTTGTCTGTGGTGGGCTGTCGATCTTCTTCAGTAGTAGCTGTAGTTTCATGTTCTTTGTTACAGCTCGCAGGTAGGCTCTCCACGGTGTTCTTCTTGTCGGCTCCCACTCTGCACATCTTGGATACCGCGTTTTTCTTGGTCAGGTCATGGACTCTAATTGCTATTTATAGATCTCCGCTTCTTCTCCCCCAAAAAAGAAATGCCACGGACATTTACACGGCACTAGAGCGTCACTATGTAATTTGCTATCAGGCCAATAAAATCGAGCATGGGATCCTTCACCTCTGAAACTATGTGACCTAGTAATTATAGGGAAGCCACAATTTAATGGGAATGATAATGTAAAGGTTATTATCCAAGCTCACGGTAATCAATGCACTGCTATCTCCAAAAAGCACGAGATAGATCATGATAGAAGGTGTGTGTGTGTGTGTGTGTGTGTGTGTGTGTGTGTGTGTGTGTGTGTGTGTGTGTGAAAAAGACAAAGAGAGAAAGAGAGATGGACTGGTGAGAGAGACAAAGAGAGAGAGGGGGAGATGGAGAGACAAAGAGAGAGAGACAGAGAGGGAGAGAGACAGAGAGGGAGAGAGACAGAGAGAGACAGAGAGGGAGAGAGACAGAGAGAGACAGAGAGGGAGAGAGACAGAGAGAGACAGAGAGAGACAGAGAGAGACAGAGAGAGACAGAGAGAGACAGAGAGAGACAGAGAGGGAGAGAGACAGAGAGAGACAGAGAGGGAGAGAGACAGAGAGAGACAGAGAGAGACAGAGAGAGACAGAGAGAGACAGAGAGAGACAGAGAGAGACAGAGAGGGAGAGAGACAGAGAGAGACAGAGAGGGAGAGAGACAGAGAGAGACAGAGAGGGAGAGAGACAGAGAGGGAGAGAGACAGAGAGAGACAGAGAGGGAGAGAGAGAGAGAGAGAGAGAGAGAGAGAGAGAGAGAGATGGACAGGTGTAACATGCATTCCGCTTGTGGAGGTGGAATTGAAGCAATGCATGGAACCAGACGGCCCTAATTCCTCAGGCTCAAAGACCCCTCTGCCATACACCGCAAGGTATATTGGCTGTAAATGACAGTTGACAGTGACAGTATATGCATACATTTGTTTTCTCCAAGCATGTGACTCTTAACACTAACAAACGGCAGCGCTCTGTAATATACACAAACAAAATAAACACCATTACACCTTGTAAATATACATTGCTTTGTAAAATAAACGGGGGGGGGGGGGGGGGTCGTTAAAAGAGTGTCCGTAAAAGAAAGGGGACATAATATTTGTTTTACTGTTAACAAGGGATATGACTCCTCAGAATTTGTTTTGGATAATTTCATTAATATTACGCTGTTGATTAACTCATACTGGAATTTGATACTCAAATGTTATCATGAAAGTTCTAATATAAGGATTATAAGTGGTGACGTATTTTGTTTCTTTATCACTTATATTTTAGATTTAGTATAATACAATATACTAACAGTATAAAATACCTGCTCGACTTTGAAGTATATTTGCCTTTTGGCAGTTTAATATATACTACTCTGGTTTCTCTTCACAACGTATAAATCTTTCGCCTTTAGAGTCACTTTACTCTTTTTGTTACTCTTGCTGCTACCCCAACTGGTTGGTTCAAACATTTGTCCTGCCTGTACCATCATTACCCTTTTCTTTGCATTCAGTATTTACCTTATTATCCTTAGTATCATTAATGTTATAAGTATCAGTGATATCATCATTATTATTTTACAACTTCATCCCCCCTAGCATGAGGCTTGGGTGGGGTGAAACCAGTTGAGGAGAGAGTAGCGAGTGAGAAAAAAATGTAAAGACTTCCCCTTTTCCTTGTATTCAGTATTTACCTTATTATCCTTATTATCATCTTTATTAATTTACAACTTCATCTCCCCTAGTGCCCCCTTTGCGTATGGTTTTGTTGCCTTTGCTACCACCCCCACTGGTCGGTTCAAACATTTATCCTGCCTGTACCATCATTAAGAGTGGGCATGAGGCATTGGTGGAGTGGAACCGATTGATGAGAGTGTGGCAAAGTAAACAAAAATGTAAAGATTTCCCTTTCTCCTGGTCACCCCCTTTGAATCATGTGAGTGAGTGTTGAATGAATGAATACAAAATCACATATGGTTACCAAACCAATGATATGGTAAAGATTTTTGTAAAAACAAATGCTTGGGGAAATGAGGAAAAAAAAAAAACAACTCCTTTTACTCCAACTATTATTAAAAACTGCAGTTTTACAGTTGTAGGTACCTGCTATGCTATGTTAACACCATTCCAAAGAAAATCATCTTAGCAAATGGAATCACAATTTGTAAAAAGTTTATCATTTTCATAACTATTATTACCATTGCTGGTTTTTATATTGGCTGTTATTACCCTCAGTATGTCTCCTCCTGTCATTATTATTATTATCATCATTAGTAATAAACCAAAACCCCTTTCCAATGCGCCCCCCCTCCCCTTGCTCATGGATTGTTGCTGCCTTTGCTGATACCCACACCGGTTTGGTTCAAATATTTATCCTGCCTTTACCATCATTGCCCAGAGAGGGGAGTAGTGGCATTGGTGGAGTGGAACCAAATTGGTGAGAGGGTGGCAAGGGAAACAAAATGTAAAGATTGTAACAATTTGTGCTAATATTGATGCTTGTTTACTTTCTACAATAAGTTTTTTAAAAAAAGATGAAGGGAAAAAATGAATAAACCCTTACACATAAGACCAAAGGAAAAAAAAAAATAAAAATAAACAAGGAGAAAAAGATAACCAACTCCTTTTACTTCTGCTATTACTGAACATTGCATGTTGCAAGTATATGTAAAAAAAAAAAAAATAAGCAAGGAGGAAAAAAAAGATAACCAACTCCTTTTTACACCTACTATATTATTAAACAGAGCAGGATGCAATTGTTATTGTATGCACCAGCAATATTTTAACACCATTTCTAAGAAAACCATTTTAGCAAATGGAATCACATGTTTGGAAAATGTGATCCTTATCAAAACAAATCCTACCATTGTGTTTATTAATATTAGCATTGCTGTCATCACCCTTCTTCTTCTTCTTCTTCTTCTTCTTCAGCATTCCGAGCCATTGAGGTTCTTTGCTGCAAATACAATCTGTCTCCATTCGTCTCTCTGGTGGACCTTCTCTTGCCAGTCGTTGATTCCAAGTGCTTGTAGGTCTGTATGTATATTATCTCTCCACCGCCTTCTTGGTCTACTCGGGGTCTACGGTCATTTATTTCCTGAGTGTAAGCGAGTTTTGTTTCCCTATTATCTTCCATTCTTTCTATATGCCCCAGCCATTGTAGTCTATTAGCCTTCATGATACCAGTGATTAGCGGGGACTTAAACAAATCATAAATGTCTTTGTTACTTCTTCTTTTCCACTCTCCACTTTGTGTATCCCTAATGGGTCCAAAGATGCGTCTTAAAATTTTGTTCTCAAAGGTTTGTAACAAGGCTTCGTCTCCTTTCGTTGTACTCCAGGTTTCAGAGCCATACAGCACAACTGGTCTGATCAGTGTTTTGTATATTGTGATTTTGGTGTTACGAGATAGCGCCTTTGATTTTAGTAGATGTTGTAGTGCATAGTATATCTTATTTCCAGAGTTGATTCTAGTTTGTATTTCTTCCCTTATGATGTTGGAGCAGTTGAAGATTGTACCCAGGTATTTGTATGTTTCCGTTCTTTTAATGGTCATTGTCATCACCCTTAGTAGTTTTTATTCCTTGTCATTATTATTATAAGATGTATTTCATGTAAACACCATTCCTAAGGTAATCAATTTAGCACATAAAATCACATGTTAAAACTATTATTTATTTATTATCATTGATTGAGTCTATCACTAGTCTCAGCACTGTTTATTCCTTGTCACTATGATATTTATTTATGTATTTGGTTGTTACTCTGCATTATTATCATTGTAATGACTATTAATATATATGGCTTTGTAAACGCATATACTATCACATCCCCCTTTCCCACCCTTTTGATACTGTGATTGTTGTCTCTGCTGCCACCCTCACCGTTTTGCTTCAGTTCTGCACCGCCATGTTTATCATCACCGAGGGTGATGGTACTTGGTAGGAGTTTTTTGGAGCTGACAGGAGAGCGGGGCGGCAGGGGAAAAAAAAATAACAGCCCGCTACCATCACGCTTTTGATTTAAAATATTTCCTTACAACAATGTCAATGGAGAAATGTTTAAATGTATAAAATATTTGTAATTTTTGCGCATATGTCACCTACACGCCCACATGCAACGCTCTGTAAAAACACGCACACAAATACTGAACACACAGTACGCATGTAACAACACAAACAATACAAATGCAACAACTACCATTCCTGCATTGTAAACTAGGATACTCCTCGACAACCCCCCCCCCCCCCTTCCCCCCACCTTTTCGATACTGTTGGTTTTGATGCTGCTGCTACCTTCACCGGTCGGTTCTAACAAGTTTTTACTGCCATTTTCCTCATTACCAAGTGGTGATGATGGTATTGGTGGGGTTGGAGCTGACAGGTGAAAGGGTGGCAGAGGGAAAATAATGGTATACTATCGTCTTGTTGTTGTTTGTACTCGTTCTTCGTTACCCCCCATATCAAATGTAAAAATGTTGAAACAAATGTTGTAAAAATTTGCGCATATGTCACCTACACTTCCACATGCAACGCTCTGTAACAACACGAACAATACAAATGCAAATTCTTAACACTCAATAAACGTTTAAAAAAAAAAAAAAATTTAGAGTCACTTTACAGCCAACATTCTACCAGACATGCATACAGGCAATACAAAGACATGAACAGTTAATACAGCAAACAACACACACAATATACAAACATTTAGTTAGAGAACAAGCACCATCACTAAGACTTAGGATTAAAAGAGGACACAAATACTTCATGACTGACTTCACATGCACCTTTTCAAACCAAAATATCCAAAATATTCCAGCAAAATATCAGACATGCAAGGAAACATGCAGACAGAAACACCACACATAGAGACTACTTTCCAACAACACTACACACAACTATTCACAACAGAGACAGTCGACACACAGATACAAGACAACTTCTTACAGTACACAAAGAAATTATCTGACACAGACAAAGACATACTGGACACAGAACTGACACTGACAGACATAACAAAGGCACTAAGCACACTAAACAAAGACAAAACTCCAGGACCAGACGGTTTGACAGTAGAATTCTACCAACACTTCTTTCCTATTCTAGGCAATCTTCTCCTCAAAGTCTATCAGGAAGCCTTTGACAAAAAAAATCTTCCGGACAGCTGCAACATGTCTTACATTACACTCATATGCAAGGATAAAACTGACAAAACACAACTGAAGAACTACAGACCAATTTCCTTACTCAACACAGACTACAAGATACTCGCCAAATCACTCACCAACAAACTTAAACCTTTCATGCCAACACTAATACACCCAGACCAACAGTGCAGTGTCAAAGACAGAAATATACACAAACACACACACCTCATTAGGGACATTATTAACTACACACATGGAAAAGACTGTCCATCCTCCATCTTATCCTTGGATCAAGAGAAGGCCTTCGACAGAATTTCCCACACTTACCTACATAGGACACTAGAACACTGTAACATAGGAGAGTACTACAGGCAGTGGATACAGATCTTGTACAAAAATCCTGAGAGCAGAGTGTTGGTGAACCATTCACTGACAGCTAGCTTCAGGCTCACGAGATCTGTAAGACAAGGATGTCCCTTATCACCACTCCTGTATGTGCTCACTCTAGAACCTTTATTAGAGAAGATAAGGCAAGACACTAGTATTAAAGGAACCTTCCTGCATGGGATAGGAGAGCAGAAGCTCATCGCCTATGCAGATGACACTGCCTTCTTTCCCACCAGCAACACATCAATAAGGAATATACTCCACACCTTTACCCATTTTGGAAAAGGCAGTGGAGCCAAAATTAATGTACAGAAATCACAGATAATGGGCCTGGGAAAGTGGAAACAAAAGGCTGATTTCCCTCCAGATCTGAAACACATAGACACCATGAAGCTGTATGGGATCACATTTCCATGCGATCCCACAGAAACACACAGACAGACATGGCACGCACTTACCGAACAGATCACAGACATGTTACACAGGTATAGGTACAAGACATCCACAATATTTGGTAGAAGCACAATAGTCAACACATACATATTACCCAAAATAATATATTTAGCGACAGTACTGGACCCTCCTAAACAGACCGTCACAAACATAAACAAACAAATCAGACGCTTCATCTTCACCAACACGATACACAGCATTAAACACAAAACTCTCATACAAGACAGGAAACAAGGCGGGATTTCACTACAGGACATCCAGACAAAAATACTGTCACTTAGAATCAGTCACATAGGTAAAATCATCAGACACCCAGAACAGAACAGACTAGCACTATACTACATAGGCCACAACATCAAACATCTCACACCTCTTAACAATGCAACTGCACACTACCAGGGAAGACTGCCAACATTCTATCAGACATGCATACAGGCAATAAAAGGACATGAACAGTTAATACAGCAAACAACACACACAATATACAAACATTTAGTTAGAGAACAAGCACCATCACTAAGACTTAGGATTAAAAGAGGACACAAATACTTCATGACTGACTTCACATGCACCTTTTCAAACCTACACAACAAACACATAACACCAAAAGCTAGGGAGATCACATATAGACTGTTATACAGTATGACCCCCACAACACAGGTAGAAGCATACATATCCAAACAATGTCAATTATGTAGAAACAACACACAAGAGACAGAGGAACACATTTATTATACATGTCCAACAATTACTGCCACACGCGCAACACTCAAACACCTCATACAAACACACACAGGCAAACAAACCGACATATATAAAGCAATTTTTCTCAATACTATACCAATGACATCTAAGGACATACATACAAAACTACTTGTAGCACTTTCTTACTACAGACAACTTATATGGACCTGCAGAAATTTTGCCAGATACAAACACCACACATATAACACACATTTAGTTTCCTTTATGTACACGCACAAAATATCACAACTCTTTCCAGAGTTGGTATAAATGGTATACCAACTCCGGCAATTTTGGAAATTTTTGGTAATTTTGGTATACATGAGTGAGAGAAAGAAAGAAGAAACAGTGAATGAATGGTGAGTGGATGATTAAAAAGATCACATATGGTCAAAAGACCAATGGAATTCCCATTCCAATGTACTATTTATGAAATGTTTTGCTTTAAATGAACTTGTTGTGCTAAACTACCACCACAACTGAGATTATCATTTTAGTAAATAAAATCACATATCTATTATACTAATATTATTATTATTATTATTATTATTTATTTTATTATTATTAGTATTACTATTACTATCATTAACATTATTATTTTTTACTATCATCACAATACCCTTTTTATCCTTAGTATCATTAATTAAATAAGTATTAATGATATCAACCGGTCTCTGTGGCTAAGGGCTTGCGAACGCGGTTTGTGAGCCCGTATACCCGGGTTCGAAACACGGCGATGCTGGTTTTTCCGAAAAAGGTATAGGGGCCGGTCGTTCAGAAAGCAATGGCAAACTACTGAACGTAACACTTGCCTAGTACATCAACAGCAGCTGAAAATGCTGGTGTTGACTGCAACGTCCCGTAAGGGATACGCAACACATTTAAAATTAATGATATCACCATTATTATTTTACAACTTCATCCCCCATGTCCCCCCCCCCCCTTTTTTTGTTTAAGGTTTGTTGCTTTTGCTACTACCCCCACTATTTTGTTTCAAACATTTGCCCTGCCTGTACCATCATTACAGTGGTCATAGGACATTGGTGCAGTGAAACCAATTGGTGAGAGAGTAGCGAGGAAACAACATGTAAAGACTTTCCCCTATCCTTGTAGTCAATACTTACCTTATCATCCTTAGTAGCATTGATTTTATAAGTATTATGGATATCATCACTATTTATTTTACAAACTTCATCTCCCCTGCGCCCCCTGTTGCTTTGGTTTGCTACCCTTGCTGCTACCCCAACTGGTTGGTTCATACATTTGTCCTGCCTGTACCATCATTACCCTTTTCTTTGTATTCAGTATTTACCTTAGTATCCTTAGTATCATTAATGTTATAAGTATTAGTGATATCATCATTATTATTCTACAACTTCATCTCCCCTAGCATGAGGCTTGGGTGGGGTGAAACCAGTTGAGGAGAGTGTAGCGAGTGAGAAAAAAATTTAAAGACTTCCCCCTTTCCTTGTATTCAGTATTTACCTTATTATCCTTATTATCATCTTTATTAATTTACAACTTCATCTCCCCTAGTGCCCCTTTTGCTTATGGTTTTGTTGCCTTTGCTACCACCCCACTGGTCAGTTCAAACATTTGTCCTGCCTGTACCATCATTAAGGGTGGTCAGAGGGGCATTGGAGTGGAAGCGATTGGTGGGAGTGTGGCAAAGTAAACAAAAATGTAAAGATTTCCCTTTCTCTTAGTCACCCCCTTTGAATCATGTGAGTGAGTGTTAAATGAATGAATGAATACAAAAACACATATGGTTATCAAACCAATAATACTGTAAAAACTTATGCAAATACAAATGTTTGGTAAATTTTTATTAAAAAAAGAAAGAGAGAGCAAAGAAGGAAATATGAATGAACCCCTACATTTAGGAAAAAAACAAGGAGGAAAATATAACCCACTCCTTTACTCCAAGAAAAACTGCAGTTTGCATGTGTATGTACCTGCTAGGCTATGTTTAACACCATTACAAAGAAAATCATCCTAGCAAATGGAATCACATATTGTAAAAATGTTTATCATTTTCATAACTATTATTACCATTGCTGGTTTTTTATAATTGCTGTTATTACCCTCAGTATGTCTCCTCCTGTCATTATTATTATTATCATCATTAGTAATAAACCAAAACCCCTTTCCAATGCGCCTCCCTCCCCTTGCTCAGGATTTGTTGCTGCCTTTGCTGATACCCACACCGGTTTGGTTCAAATATTTATCCTGCCTTTACCATCATTGCCCAGAGAGGGGGGTAGTGGCATTGGTGGAGTGGAACCAAATTGGTGAGAGGGTGGCAAGGGAAACAAAATGTAAAGATTGTAAAAATTTGTGCTAATACTGATGCTTGTTTACTTTCTACAATAAGTTTTAAAAAAAAAAAAAGAGGAAGGGAAAAAATGAATAAACCCTTACAAATAAGACCAAAAGAAAAAAAAAATAAACAAGGAGAAAAAGATAACCAACTCCTTTTACTTCTGCTATTATTGAACATTGCATGTTGCAAGTATATGTAAAAATAAAAAAATAAAAATAAGCAAGGAGAAAAAAAAGATAACCAACTCCTTTTTACACCTACTATATTATTAAACAGTGCAGGATGCAATTGTTATTGTATGCACCAGCCATATTTTAACACCATTTCTAAGAAAATCATTTTAGCAAATGGAATCACATGTTTGGAAAATGTGATCATTATCAAAACAAATCCTACCATTGTGTTTATTAATATTAGCATTGCTGTCATCACCCTTAGTAGTTTTTATTCCTTGTCATTATTATTATAAGATGTATTTCATGTAAACACCATTCCTAAGGTAATCAATTTAGCACATAAAATCACATGTTAAAACTATTATTTATTATCATTGAGTCTATCATCACTAGTCTCAGCACTGTTATTCCTTGTCACTATGATATTTATTTATGTATTTGGTTGTTACTTTGCATTATTATCATTGTAATCACTATTAATATATATGGCTTTGTAAACGCGTATACTATCACATCCCCCTTTCCCACCCTTTTGATACTGTGATTGTTGTCTCTGCTGCCACCCTCACCGTTTTGTTTCAGTTCTGCACCGCCATGTTTATCATCACCGAGGGTGATGGTACTTGGTATGAGTTTTTGGAGCTGACAGGAGAGCGGGGCGGCAGGGGAAATAATAACAGCCCGCATCACGCTTTTGATTTAAAATATTTCCTTACAACAATGTCAATGGAGAAATGTTTAAATGTATAAAATATTTGTAATTTTTGCGCATATGTCACCTACACGCCCACATGCAACGCTCTGTAAAAACACGCACACAAATACTGAACACACAGTACGCATGTAACAACACGAACAATACAAATGCAACAACTACCTTTCTGCATTGTAAACTAGTATACCCCTTGACAACCACCCCCCTCCCTTTTCCCCCACCCTTTCGACACTGTTGGTTTTGATGCTACTGCCGCCTTCACCAGTTGGTTCCAACAGATTTTACTGCCATTTTCCTCATTACCAAGTGGTGATGATGGTATTGGTGGGGTTGGAGCTGACAGGTGAGAGGGTGGCAGAGGGGGGAAAAATGGTATACTATCGTCTTGTTGTTGTTTGTACTCGTTTTTCTTTACCCCCCATTTCAAATGTAAAAATGTTGAAACAAATGTTGTAAAAATTTGCGCATATGTCACCTACACTTCCACATGCAACGCTCTGTAACAACACGAACAATACAAATGCAAACTGTTTCTTAACACTCAATAAAAGTTTAAAAAAAAAAAAATAAAAAAAAATTTAGAGTCACTTTCAGATTCAGTCTCAGAGTCTGTCTGACTCAGAATCAGTCACATAGGTAAAATCATCAGACATCCAGAACAACATAGATTAGCCTTATATTATATAGCACACAACATAAAACACCTCACACCTCTTAACAATGCAACTGCACACTACCAGGGAACACTGCCAACATTCTACCAGACATGCATACAGGCAATACAAAGACATGAACAGTTAATACAGAAAACAACACACACAATATACAAACAGTTAGTTAGAGAGCAAGCACCATCACTCAAACTTAGGATCAAAAGAGGATACAAATACTTCATGTCTGACATCACATGCATCTTTTCAAACCTAACACAACAAACACATAACACCAACAGCTAGAGAAATCACATATAGACTGTTATAAAATATGACACCGACAACACAGACAGAAGCATACAAATTCAAACAAATATCACAGTGTCAACTATGTAGAAATAACACAACAGAGACAGAGGAACACATTTATTATACATGTCCAACAATTACAGCCATACGCACAACCCTCAAACACCTCATACAAACGCACACAGGCAAACAAACCGACATATATAAAGCAATTTTTCTCAACACTATACCAAAACCAGCAAAAGACATACATACAAAACTACTGACAGCTCTTTCTTACCATAGATATCTCATATGGACATGAAGAAACTCAGCCAGATACAAACACCGCACATATAACACACTTAATATCATTTATGTACACGCACAAAATAACACAACTGTTTCCAAAGTAAATCATATGTATTCTTCTTTAGTGTATTACAAATTTGGTAAACATGAGTGCGAGAAATAAAGAAGAAAATGTGAGTGAATGGTGATTTAGTGATTATAAAATATCACATATGGTCACTGTGGCATAACCACTATCCACCATTATTCAGTTGACAAGAATGCACGCCAAAGAGAGGAGAAAATATAAAACAATTGACTACACAAACTCAAAACTGAAACCAAAACTTAAAAACTAACGCACTATCCAAACTGAAACTGGACAAGTGACAGATGACGTCAATTCTAGGAATTATTTCATCAGCCAAAACTCTGGAGATCATTGGATAAAAAGAGACACGTGACAACGCCTCCATTTGAAAACCCGCTTAGAATATGTTAATTGCGCACTCTTTCTGCAAACCGCCTGATGAACAGACGTGAAAAGCTTGTGTGACCACATTTTCAAATAGGGACAGCAGAATGTCTAGATCCGAGGTAGGCTTGTTAATTCCTAGATTAAAGTGATGACCAGATGTATCAAGTATCAAGTAATGGTATCCAGTGTTTGTAATGTCAATTGAAATGTATTATTATAAATTAAAACCTCTGAAATGTAAAATGATCGACTGTTAGATTCTGACGACGCAAAGCCGATTCCCGGGCAAACTGACAATCTACTACTCTCTTTGAATACTACAATCTCTGATATTCTTAAAGATAGTTATTAACTTTAAGAAGTGCATCATAATACTACATTCTATTCTGGACAACTGTACGAAGTGATGATTCAAAGGCAATCTTGTGCATTTCCTCAGAAACACTGCTTAAAATGCGATCACTATCTACAGCTAATAAGACAGTTCGTGTACTAGAATAGGTGCCTCGTTTTAAAACAGACTTATCTATGTCTATTTACAATCTAGAAAGCTGAAAGAGAAATCAAATCTTTCCTTTCTCCTTCATCTATTGAATAAATAGGGTTTGCATGGAATAAATATTTATATTTATGTCAAATTTTAATTAGATAAGGGCACTCATGAACTGCATTACATCAGAAAAGTTGTGCTTCGCGGAACTCCACCACCAGAAGTTAACTTAATTCATTACTCAACATAACTTAACACACAACCCCACACACACAACTCAACACTCAACACCACACAACAACAACAGATAATGGGAGAGGAGTTATTATACAAAGAAGAAGAACAAGTTGGTTAATTGGGAAAACACAGAGAACCATTTATACACACTATAAACTCAGTTGAGTGAAAGAAATGTTATAAATGTATGTCATTTATTTACATGCATCTTGACACCTCCTCACTCTTGTCACTGTCTTACTGTACACGTCTCACCGACCCCAGGTCCAATGAGAACTTACATACAGCAGGAACCAGTTGATACAAGGCGTACACAGTGTGATAAACTCTGACCACCCCAAATTAACCCAACACTAGATTAGAGAAAAGAGGAGGGGAGGGGAACTAGTTCCTACTTCAGGAATTTAGGTTTCTTCCGACCTACTTCTAGAATATTGCATTGGTAGGATTGTATATGTTTATGTGAATTTTACACAGTGAATTCTTGGTGGCAAACCATTGGCAACCAATTGGCAACCAACTGGCCAACCAACCAAACCAGACCACAGAGAGAAAGAGATGAACCGCACTTGAGATAGAAGAAGACTTGGCCATGAGCAGTGTGGGGGAAGCCTTCAGAGACGCTACACGGGCAGAACTGAAGTGGATACATCAGTCAATGGACCCAGGCTTTTCCTAATCTTCCAAATCAGAAGGGTATCCTTATCTCGTAAGAACACACACAACACTCAGTTTCAGAACTGATACCTAAATGTAGACTCATCATATCCACACTCAACATGTACAACATTCAAATGTTTACCATGTTTTCACACTTGTTGTCATCACATATATTGATGCTTATTTGTTGATGGTCTGTGACATTGGTCCTATATGCATTTTTCTAATTTATCTTGTATAAACTACCATCGGAAAATGTATGTAAACGGCCTAGAGACACAGGCCCAGTCAATAAATGATGAACATGAACTGACCTTCTGTTGATTTGTCAGTCCAACCAATCTGTTGATTCTTCATCTTATGTGTGTACACCATGTTGTCAAGATCTATTGTGATTTGGTTATGTGTTTAATTGTTTAAAAACAAATTAACCCATGAAGAAATATTAAATTGGGAGAAAAGACTCTATGTCTATCAACTGCTCAACATCCATGCTTTCTTAACATAAATCAGGCTGAGAGAATTCTCCAGACTTTCCTCAGATAAACAGAAAGGGGGCTCAAGAGCTAAAAGAATCCTTGGAGAAGGGGCAGAATCCCAGTTAGTATATTTTATTCTCACCAGGGCCATAATCTATATCTCCTAGACTAAATTAATAAGACGAGGCCTGCAGATAACTCGAGGGTCATATTCTGGGGTTATTGAAGATAGAAGAGGATGGGCCCAACTTCTTTGATTAGAAATGGGGCATGCACCACAGTGATCTCCCACTCCCTTCAGAACATATGACAGTTACCAAGACCAATGAATAATCCCTCATGTAAAGATTTGTGGAAGTATAAATGCTATTTTATTTGCTTCAAAATGATGATTTAACCCTTATAGATAAGGGGGGAAAAAAGGAGAAAAGAAAATCAACTCCTTCCATTCCGATTTATTAAATATTGGATGCTTGCTTTAAAAGCACTTGCTATGCTATACTACCACCATTACTAAGTTTATCATTTTAGTAAATAGAATCACATATCTATTATTATTATTATTCTTATTATTATTATTCTTATTCTTATTATTATTATCATCATTATTATTATTATCATTATTATTATTACTATCGCCAGCTGCCTGGCCGAGGGGTTAGCAGCTTTCTCCGTTAATCCAGAATACTCTCGTGGTCAACGTGAGCGGACGAGAATTAGAAGTGGTTCGAGTCACGTTAGTGACTTATGAGAGTATGCAGCCGGTCGCTCAGAAAGTTGTGGCATGCTGATGAGCGTAATCTAGCCTAGGAATCAACATACAGCTGAAAGGTGCTGGTGTTGACCGCAATATCCTGAAACAGGATGGAAACGCGGGGAAAAAAATTATTACTATCAGTATCCTACCTTATTATTCTTTGAATCATTAATGTTATAAGAATTATTGATATCATCATTATTATTTTACAACTTCATCTCCCCCGTGCCCCCCTTGCTTATGGTTTGTTGCTTTTGCTACTACCCCCACTGGTCGGTTCAATCATTTGTCCTGTCTGTACCATCATTAGGGTGGTCATGAGGGCATTGGTGGAGTGGAACCAATTTAGTGGGAGTGTAGCGAGGGAAACAAAAATGTAAAGATTTCCCTTTCTCTTTGTCACCCCCTTTGAATCATGTGAGTGAGTGTTGAATGAATGAATACAAAATCACAAATGGTTACCAAACCAATGATACTGTAAAAACTTGTGTTAATACAAATGCTTGGTTAATTTTTATTAAAAAACAAAAGAAAGAGAGAGCAAAGAGGAAAAATGAACGAACCCCTACAGTTAGGAAAAAAAAAACAAGGAGGAAAATATAACCCACTCCTTTACTCCAAGTATTATTAAAAACTGCAGTTTGCATTTGTATGTACCTGCTATGCTAGGTTAACACCATTCCAAAGAAAATCATCACATGTTGTAAAAATGTTATCATTTTCATAACAAATATTACCATGGCTGGTTTTTATATTTGCTGTTATTAACCTCAGTATGTTTCTTACTTGTCATTATTATTATTGCCATCATTAGTAATAAACAAAAAAAATAAACATTTCCCATGTGCCCCCCTCTCGCTCATTGTTGTTGTTGCCTTTGCTGATACACACACCGGTTTGGTTCAAATATTTATCCTGCCTTTACCATCATGGCCCAGTGAGTGGTGGTGAGGGCATTGGTGGAGTGAAACCAATTGGTGAGAGGGTGGCAAGGGAAACAAAATGTAAAGATTTCTCCTTTTCTTTGTAAACCCCCATTCACATGTAAATGTGTTCAAGGAATGGAATATGCAGATGGATAAATTTCCTATGTTGTAAACACAAGATATCACAGACTTATCCAAAGTAAACACAGGTATTCTTCTTTATGAGTTTAGAATTTGGTATACATGAGTGCGAGAAAGAAACAGGAAAATGTGAGTGAATGTTAAATGAATGAATACAAAGCCACACATAGTTGCCAAAACAATGAGATTGTAAATATTTGTGTTGATACAAATGCTTGTTTATTTTTAAAAATAAATAAATAAATGAAGAGGAGGGGGGAAAGGTGAATGAACCCTTACAATTAAGACAAAAAATAAAAAATAAGCAAGGAGAAAAAAGATAACCAACTCCTTTTACTAATACTATTATTGAACATTGCAGGTTGCAATTGTTTGTACCTGCTATGCTATGCTAACACCATCCCAAAGTTAATCATTTAGCAAATGGAATCACATGTTTGGAAAATGTGATCATTACCATAACTATTATTATCACTGCTGTTTATTATCATTGCTGTTATCACCCTTAGTGGGTTTGCTTTTTGTCATTATTATTATTGATGTATTTAGTGTTTATTTGCATTATTATTACTGTTATCATTATTAATATATAACCATCATCTCCCATGTTACCCCCCTTTCACATGTAAATGTGTTCAAGAAATGAAACATGCAAATGGGTATTTTCCTATGCTATAAACACAAAATATCACAGATATCTCCAGAGTAAACACAAGTACTCTTCTTTAAGATATCAATTTAGTATACACGAGTGCGAGAAAGAAACAGGAAAAAGTGAGTGAATGTTAAATAAATGAATATAAAATCACATATGGTTACCAAACCAATGAGATTGTAAATATTTATGTTGATACAAATGCTTGTTTATTTATTTATTTTTTTAAAAAGGAAAGGGTAAAAATGAATGAACCCTTACAATTAAGACAAAAAAATAAAAAATAAGCAAGGAGAAAAAAGATAACCAACTCCTTTTACACCTACTATATTATTGAACAGTGCAGGTTGCAATTGTATGTACCTGCCATGTTTTAACACCATCCCTAAGAAAATCGTTTTAGCAAATGGAATCACATGTTTGGAAAATGTGATCATTATCATAACTATTATTATCATTGCTGTTATTAGCATCGCTGTTATCACCCTTAGTAGTTTTATTCTTTGTCATTATTATTATAGATGTATTTCATGTAAACACCATTCCTAAGATAATCATTTTAGCAAATGGAATCACATGTTTGGAAAATGTGATCCTTATCATAACTATTATTATCATTGCTGTTATTATCATTGCTGTTATCACCCTTAGCAGTTTTATTCTTTGTCATTATTATATTATTTATGTATTTGGTTGTTATTTGCATTATTATCATTGTAATCATTATTAATATATATGGCTTTGTAAACCCGTATACTGTCACATCCCCCTTTCCCACCTTTTTGATACTGTGATTGTTGTTTCTGCTGCCGCCCTCACCGGTTGGTTCTTAACAGTTTTGCACCGCCATGTTCATCATCACCGAGGGGTGGTGATGGTACTTGGTAGGAGTTTTGGAGCTGACAGGAGAGCGAGGCGGCAGGGGAAATAATAACGGCGCACTACCATCACGCGTTTGTTTTAAAATATTTCCTTACAACAATGTCAATGAAGAAATGTTCAAATGTATAAAATGTTGGAAATTTTGCGCATATGTCACCTACACGTCCACATGCAACGCTCTGTAAAAACACGAACAATACAATTCGCAACGATTTTAACACTCAATAAAAGTTTTAAAAATTTAAAAAAAAAATTTAGAGTTGTGACTTTATTGAGGTCGTCGATAACCTGGCCTCCGTTATGCATCCAGATATAAAGGTCGAGGATAAAGCTCGAAGAAAGGACCAGTGGACTGGAGGACTTGGCTGACATCATCCTGTCCTCCTCCTCTGACTTTTTCAATATCCGGCAAATTTTGCCAGAGACTTTGCTGACAGTGATTCGGATTTACCATGACAATGAACTGCCCATGGATATTATTAATTTACTAGACTAGCCCAGACCTGGATGTGGGGACTGAAACTACATCGGATTAAGTGTGAGGATGGTGTAACAGCTGTTGTGAAACACCCAACAGATATAATAATGTCCGAGTGTCTGATCGGCAGGATCCATTCATGGGATTGTCTGATCAAAGCAAAGACAGTGGAAAACCCAGCACCATGCTAGGGCTGCTGATAAGCCCTTTAGACTATGAATCAGAATACGAACAGCAGATGCGGCCCAAAGTGAAGGATACGAAGACATTCAGTGCATGGAACACTCCCAAATCCGAGGATGAGCCGGATTTTATGCTGTCAAAAAGCACTATTTGGAGTAGGGTGTTTGATAAAGACAATGATGATAATGATGACGGCGATGATGATGCTTTTGATTCATCATCACAGGAGGTGACTTTTCCAGAAATGCCATCATCTGATCATTGTGAGACAGTTGGAGGAGACGACTGTGATGATGCCATTGAGACTGTCACAGATATCCTTCGATCATCTGATTCCTCTGGCTATTCATCTCAGTCTCCAGATTTGAGCCCTGTATCAGCACGACCCTTGCAAAAGCTCCGAGGCGGCAGCCTGCTGACCATCTTATCAGCATCTGTAGCCACCAATGGACGCATCAGCGCCCACTCATCAGCCTCCGTAGCAGCAGCAGTATCCCGCTCATCACTAGCCGGCAATCTGTCAAACCGCCTGGCTAGCCTGCTGGGGCAGAAACGTAAGCTGTCCAAAGACAGGAATGTCCCAGTGCAGGCTTCATACCAGCACGTTTTGTGTACAAGCAACAGCATCAATGTGCACGACTACGCTATGAGCCCCGGCGCTTGCACGTATCCATCACCATCCTCTTCTACAGAAACCGGCCGACCAACCGTCTTGTCCAAGCCAATTTACAAAAGAAAGCAATTTTCCATGGATGCATCAGAAAAAGTGAAGAAACACCACCATAATCAACTAGAGAGAAACCGCCGGCAGAAGCTAGCGGATTTATTTATGGACCTTCGCGATGAAGTACCAAAACAAAGCAAAGGCATCAAAGGTTCTAATTTTTAAATGAAGCAACATTGTTTATTCGTGACTTACAAAGACAGCATAGACAACAGGAGGATGAAATTTCTAAGGAACTCCGCAGAAAAGAAGTGCTGCGGAATCAATTACGTTGTATACAAGCTCAAATATCAAGTAGCGGTTAAATTCACTTAGTCATAACTTAGTCCTGTAACTAGCAGTCCCCAGTGCCTAAGCCTTGTCTCTCATAGAAGGCTATTGGATGGATCCACCTGTGAGTGAATGAACCCATATACATTCAGAACAGTGATATGTTGGTACCTATGGCCGCAATGCCGTATTACATACATAGCAATGCTACTAACTGATGCAGGGTGGTTGTCAGATGTGAATTATGTGTTTACTGGCTTGCAAAATTGTCATGTCATATATGGTCTGAGAGAAACCTGACATATGTTTTAAGGTGTTTTCTCAATCTGTTTTACTGTCACTGCCTTTTTATTTCTTTATCAAGTTTGATTTATGGGGGATGAAATGTATGTTGTTCCCATCATTTGCCCAGCTAACACTGTTCATTGTATTAGCATTTGATGACATCATTTATCTGGTAGTTGATATGATAATATTCATCTTGTCTGTTTACAGGAAAAGCAACTATATTTGTGCTTTTCAGTCGACACATCCTTCTTCATGGCTTTTCTTGGCCAGGTTGGCCTTCCCGGATAAATTTGGTAACTGATTTCAAACTTTCGTTTGATTTAACGAGTTTACCACATAAGACCCCTTATTGGGCATATGATGCCGGGCCCATGTGTGTATAGATCAGTGGATATACTTGATGATATAAACATCACAGCGGTTAAATTCATTAGTCATAACTTAGTCCTATAACTAACAGTCCCCGGTGCCTAAGCCATGTCTCTCGTAGAAGGCTATTGGAAAGATATTGGAAAGCTTCCTGTAAGGAATCCTTCGCTTCCGAAACGTTTCCTGGTGCCCAATTTAGCCAACATTAAGTTTACCTCCAGTAAATATTCTTAAAAGGTGTTCTTTTCTTTGCCTCTTCTGTTAATTATGAAATGACATGGAGTTTTACATTTCTTCAGTTTTATACTGCCAAAATGCAGCCGGTGTGCTGGGAAATGAACAGGCGGACAGATTGGCTGGCTCTGCAGAACTTGGTGCAGTATTGATACATGACAAGGCAGACGTGGTTGCGGCCTTGTGGGAGCACGTGCACACCTCGGAGGAGCAAATGCATTACCATGGTCTGGCAAGAATGAGACAACGAGGAGTGACGAAGGGATCTTGCCGACGCTCAACGCTCAGAGGAAAGGCGAGACGGACTTATAATCAGATTGCTACTGGTACTATTAGTGTTGGAACTCTTCGCTGGCTGCTGAGGATGGGGACGGAGCACTTATGGGAATGCCCCGAATGCTGTGATATCGATTCCAAAATCAATCAATCAGTCAATCAATACTGCCAAAATTATTCATTGTTCATTTGTAAATCTGTACAGCAATCATGTTTGTCTTTACCAAGACGTATTTTTGTAAACTTTATTTGAAGTCGGTCCTTCTGTGTCACAGAATTGTAAAACTGAGTTGCAATGTCTGTATTTTTATTTTAATGTAGGCGGGTTGTAGCAAACTGAATGTTGCACTTAATGTTTCATTTTGTCCAATAATATCCCTTGTTATCATGCTTGCTAAATAGTATAACCAGTTTTCTGCTTGTCGATCATTGTAGACTAATTGCAATGTCCAGCCGGGTTACTGCCTTTAAATTTTGTTCAAAATGTCAACTTTTTAGAGACCTCGTTTTCAATATAAGAAATTTTTCTATGAACACTGAAGAATATTAAATCATAACAATCATGTTTCACAAACTGAAATACTGTGACAATATTAAACTTCAAATTTGTTTGAAACAAAAATGGTGATGGAATGCCTTTTTATGGAAGAAGTGGCAGAGGTCTGAGGTCAACTTGCACAAAGGATGGGCACTGAATATTTGACACCTTCGCATTAGCATGAGGAAGGTGAACTGGCCAAGATTTTTTGTGGTGGACAATGAAAGTGATGTTATACAAAGCGCCTCTACATGATGATACTTTTCTGAATCATATTTGAAATGGTTTCTTTTTCATACTGTCTAGTATCTAGGCATGAGACACCTAGTGTTTTTTTGTTCTTGTTGTTGAATAACATCTATCTAGTTAACGTTTGTATTTGTATGGTTTAACTCATCTATCTCACGAGTGAATGGTTTTTGAGGACAGGGTAGAAAGGGTGTTATTTGTGCACTCTAATATATTGGCCACCTACTGATGACGTAGCCGGCTCCGCGGCCAAGGCGTTACGGGCGCAGTTCATAATCCTGCTTTGTCAAAGACTCGACCACATCCCCTCCGCCAGGGAGAGCGGTCAATCCTGGAGGGACCAGGAGGAGATGCGGTGCCCGAGGCAAAAGCAGGGGAGATGAGGGAATAGTGGAAGGTTAGCCACTCCCTCATGATACACGCAGGCGGTGTGCAGAGAGTTAGCACTCTAATCACGATACCACCACACCTCATGAAGCCAGAGCACAGTTGAGTAGACACTCAACAGGCCACGTTTTGCCAGCAGCGTGCGATGTGAGGTAACACGCACGAAGGAGAAGGTCACCCCGCGTGGTGTGTAACCACGGGAGAGATGTTCGGCAGACGGGAGACTGGACTTGGGGCGTTCACATCGTTTAGAATAACGTTAGGAGTTTTGTGTTCACTAGTAGATAGAGTTAGCATAGGGTTAGCAGTTTGTGTTAGATAATTCTGTGGCTGTATATTGTGTATTGCATTAGCGACTGTTTACCGCTTGTAAGCGAGCCAACGGCAATAAAATGGACCATGCATTTTGCCTCCCACACGACTTGCAAGTTGTCTTGTATGGGTGTGTGAGAAGTACCCGATGATGCCTGTCAGTTAAGTTGTTGACAGGCCAGGGTAATTGTGGTGTCAGAAAGTGGTGCTTGGACGAAAGCGCCAAGCTAATACCCACAGTAAAGGGTAATTGTGGTTGTCAGAAGTGAAGCTTGAATGTAATATTCAAGCTACTCCACTCGTCCACGAGGCTCTAGACTAGGGTTTAATTTGTGTAGTGACGGTGATTTGTGCAGACGAGAGAAATTTTGCAAGCTAGAAATGTGCCTATCGTGACGTATTAAACTGTTTAATTGTGTTTATGAAATATTTATTTAGTCAAAGTATGTATTCATCAAAGCTGTAAGTATTAATATTCTTGTTTTCTCATATTTATTTATATATTTACCTTTTTGTTGAGAAATGAGTACCAAAAATGATTCACGGCGGAGCGATACAAAGCCAGCCGACAATATCGATTTTTCATCGCGCTGTGCTGTGACGTCAGATGATTGACAAACAGTCGTCTGGGCTCATTAGCATACAGCAATCGAGTGTGTAGAGAATTGCTAAACGGCTGCCCGCCTGAATCGGTACGTTATATCATTTATTATTTATTTATTTCAACTACTAAAGGAATATATTTATTTATTTAAACATTATGATGTTATTTTTATTTCTTTAAAAGCAGATATGCATATTTTTGGTCATATTTTCTCTGTGTTTACCGTCACGATGGAACTATTTTTTGGCCAGGCAGATGATACTTGCCTGCACAACACGTACAGAAATTAAATAGATTAGTAACGTAAGGCAATAACTGATAGAGCAAAGACAGGACATTGACATTTAATTTATTTAATACATATTCTAGTTGTTCGTGAACCTGTCTGTCATTGTCTAAGTCATTGTCCTTAGGGGTCTGGGTTAACATATCGTGTAATAGGCCTGATTACTACGGCCCTGCATATCAAAGGGCGAACTACACCTGATTACGGCCCTGTGTACCAAATATAGTTTGCTGGTAACGACACGTGCCTCCACCCGAAAGTACCAAGGTGACCTGTGGCAACGGAGTTCCGTTCCCCGATCCTCGGGAACGTTAAAGCTGAGTACACTTATATATTTTGGCATGCAATTTGATTAATAGTGCATCTCTTTTTCAGCTTGTAACGCATTGACATATTTGTATACTCTGTTTTTCTGCAAGATAAATCTGGGCAGGGTATAAACAGAAAGCACAACTGATAGTGATCAGATAAGAACAAACATAAAATATCAAAGATAAATAACTGATTAAAGTCATCATTGCCTATCACTGTTAGCCAAGTACTAAAGTAAGATGGCAACTTTATCAGATTTCATAAAAGCAGGCAAAGAACTAGAATTAACAGGAAAAGAACTACAACAATATGCAGATCAGAAATTTAAAGAAGCAAAGAGCTGAAAAGCAAACACGAAAAGAGAATGCGGAGAGGAATGAACGCGCACGAGAAAGAGAAGAAGAAAGACAACATCAAATACAATTAAAACAACAACAGCTAGAACATGATAAGACAGTTAAACAACAACAGCTAGAACATGATAAGACAGTTAAACAACAGCAGTTAGAACATGAGAAGGAGATAAAACAGAAAGAAATAGAATTAAAACAAAGGGAGTTAGATCTAAAGGAAAAACAGATTCAAGTAGAATCAGAGACACAGTTGAAAATGAAAAGCATGGACGTAGAGTCACACTCAGAGATCTCTGCCACTAAACTAAGAAGTCAACAAGAGGAAAATAAGTTCAATAAATACAAAAATATTATCAAACCATATTGTAAAGAAGACTCAATATCAGCATGGACAGAGAATGTAGAATATCAATTTAAATACCACCAAGTTCCATTAGAGATGTGGGCCCCAATTTATACAAAAAATCTCAGTGGTGAGCCCCTTAAAGTAATAGAAACTATACCAACAGAGCTTAGATCTAGCTATCAATACATCCATGATAGGATTATGCAGCACTTTTTACTTGATGCCCCTGGGTATCAAGTTCAGTTCTCAAATCTAAAACCTAAACCTAGTGAAACCTTTATTGATTATGTTTCAAATGTACAGAGTGTACTAAACAGGTGGCTTAAAGCAGCTAACATAGGAAAAGACTTTGATAGATTAAAAAACTTAATTACTATGGATAAGGTTATATCCACCATTCCTTCTCCTTTTGCCAAATTTTTGCAGCAGTCAGACATTGAAAACATAGAGCAGTTTGAAAAGAAAGGATCAGCATATTTTTCTTCTAACAGAGATGTGTTTAAGACCTCAAATGACTCTGAAATAGTTTCCTTTGTCAAAGACCAAACTAAAAACTACCAAAGTAATAGGAAACCTTATCAGAAATACGATAAGAAAGATAGGAAAATGGAAAAATGTATCCATTGTCACCTTTTACATGACACTTATGCTATGTGTGACAAATCGCCAAATTATCCGGCGCATCTTGAAAATGTGATCAAGAAACAGCAAAGTAAAAGATCTGCATACAGGCGTGCAATCAAATGTTTTTTTTTGTTCCTGTTATGGCCATTATAGTAATAAGTGCCTTGGCCGGCAGCGTATGAAAGCCAGTAATGCCATTTTGATTGACACCTCTTCAGATGGTGGTAGTGAGAATGAGTCTGAGAGTGAAAGTGACTTACCTAATAACCAAGCAGAAAATGTTTGTGGTGCATACGATATGTTGAGCTTCGACAGCTGTGAACGATGTCACCAATTCCATACAGACGCGAAACTAGAATGTGGACATACAGTACTATGCTCATCTGAGAGTGTAAACGCAGCAGTAGCCTCCAGAGGCAATCTTGTGTTCCACAATGCGATGGTCAATGATGTAGCATGCCAGTGTTTGCTGGACAGCGGCAGTACCCTTATTGGTCTTCGGAAAGAACTGGTGAATCCGGGTGATTACACAGGTGATACTGTCAAATGCCGTACCTTTTCGGGTAACATTGAAATCTACCCTTTGGCAAAAGCCCAGATTGACTCTCCTTTTCTCTCTGGTACCTTTACCTGTGCAATACTGAACAACCCTTGTACTGATTTAATTCTGGGGTGCTTACCCCAACTAAAACATTGTACGATTGATGAAATAGTTGCATGGGAAAAAGTAAAGGCAACTATTACAACAGCCAAAACAGACACTTCAAAACATCATAACATATTACAAGATGAGACACTACTGATGCTTTCTACAACCAGCACAGATGACACAAACAAACAGAAACTTTTACACCACCAGAAATCTACTCTTAATGTGTCTCCATACTTAAAATTGTTAAAGGTCAAAGCCAGAGTGACCAAAAATGCATCTTGTTTATTTAGACGTAAGAATGGCATTTCAACTACAGGTCATGCTACTGGTAACCATGAACAGGTGTTACCTGAACAACACCGGTTAACTATGCCAAAATATGCACATAAAACACCGGTGACTGGTCATCTTGCATACAACAACACCAGACCAGGTTTTTTCAAGAAGATAAAATTATGTTTTCATAATGTATTTGCGTGTAATGTCTGTCAACAATTGGTACAAAAGTTTAAGGGTAGACATCCTACAACTGAAGTACAACCTTCTATACTGGCTCCCAAGCCATTTGATAGAGGAAGGGTCAGTTCTACCACAAACACACAAACAACGGTGCAAGAACCAGTGATCTTGAACTTGATCAAGACAGATTTAGGCTACTTCCATACCAACGAAATGGCAACGACTATTCAAGGTGGTACATAACCATGGTACATGTTGACTATGAAATATCGATAAACATACACTTAGAGATATTCCATGTCAACATGCGTAAACTTTACTTTTCAAGACAACAGACAGAAGTAGAGACAGACGAACATATTGCAACAACACCTAAGTGATCAGACGACAGACATACATAGCGCAACTACACTAGTTAGTGAGACTGGCAAATCCGACGAGGGGCATACATGTAGTGAACTTATAGAATACACATGAATAAATCAGAATACTGATGACTGGACAATACACCTACTGAAACTGAGACATGCCTTTGACAGAGTGCGACTCCTCGGTCTCACTGTCAAACCAAGCAAAGTCAAATTATGCCTAAAATAAATTCATTTTTGGGTCATGTCATTTCTCAAGTCCAACTGTAGACTGACCTGAAAAGTAGTACCAAAATTATGAATCTGACCATGTCTAACAGAAGGAAACAGGTCAGAAACCTTTTGGGATTAGTAAATTACTCAGAAATTACAATTATATTTTCCAATGTCTTAAAATCTTCTGGAAATGAAATGTGAAAGATGCATTATTAATTTCTGCATTGTCAAAATTGAAAATTCTTTTTAGTAATGTTCCCATCCTCCGCTTTCCTAATCCTGGGCTCGTTTATTATCTTAGGACAGATGCCAGCAGGATCTCCATCGCTGCAGTCCTAGGCCAATTTTATGAGGGCATCTTCCATCCAATTTGCTACGTGAGCCGTAAGATCACACCTGCCGAGTCCAGATATTCGATAGCAGAACTGGAAGCCCTCAGCGTCATCTATTCAGTGAGGAAGCTCCATCGATTTCTGGCGGGTGTACACTTCATTGTCCAGACAGATAATTCTCCCATTACGGTCATCCAAACTGGGGTGCACAGAAACGACCGGATATACAGGTGGTCTCTGATACTTCAGAACTATACGTTTAGTATAGAACATATCAAGGGTAAGGACAACATTCTGGCTGATACCCTCAGTAGACCATCTGAGGTAATAATACCTGAAATCCCACATAATAATGTAGAGTGATAGTTAGTACATGAATACAGTACAATATGCTATGTAAAATAGGTTACATATACACCCATTGTGTGCTTAAGAGTGTACCAAGTACAACGAACTATCATGTGTCCGTAGACATTAACTTAAGAACTGTGCTACAGAACTTAGATACTACCGTGTGAATCAGGACAGCTCATTTCCAACTAAGCTCCAGTCCGGTGTATCATTTGTGTGAAATGTAGAAAACAGTGTCAGAACAGTGCTTAATTTCAGACACATAAAGACTAAGCTACGACACCAGCGAATCTCTACACGTGCACTACCGATGAACATTATTATGACCGTAAAATGTATTTCAGATACCCAGGCAAATTATGTAGTTATATTGTGCCTATACCAATATACAAACATGAAGGCAACTACTAACCTGAGAGAACTGAATACCATGTATATAAACTTAATGTGATATGTAAGATAATATTTTAACATAGTGATAGATGAGAGATAGAATTAGGTAATATAATAATTCTCATTTATTTAAATAGTATAGTTAGTACAGTAATCAACCCAGCTATTTAGCTTAAAATATTAGGTTAGACGTAAAAAAATAGGTAATTACAAGCTAAAGTAAAATTTTAATAGAAATAGTACCATTTAGAGTGATACATTTCATTTAGCTTTAGTTTAGGTTAGTTTATTCCATATTATGGAAAACCATACCATCGATCAAACATTACCAGTAATTAGTAATATCATTTTACATACATCATTTACATAATTTAGATTAAGAACATTAATCATATGATTCATTTTCAATCTAACAACATTAGATAGTATAGTATTAGAAAAGTACATAATTTATGTTCACATCATCCAGGTAATTAAGGTACATAACTCATATCACACTAATTACATTTAAATAGTTACATTACATCCCTTAGATTAGATAAACATAACGAGTAGGATAAACAAATAATATAATTAACATAATAGATCTTAGGTAACACATTAAATACTTAGTTATAAAAGGAGAATAGTTTATTATAATATAAAATATGATACTTTAGGTTAGTGTAACATACTAGATGATGAGATCAAAGGGACAAGCCATCAACCCTGTCTCGCCCATGTAAATATAATGTACATATATGACTCGTGCAATGACTAGCGCACAGTCATGAGGCTCAATCATCTCAAACTGAGCCAAACGTGTACAGTCTCACTCCAAGGTTTTTAAATAAGCAGAAGAATAAGTATGGAGGGATGAGTGATGTGTGATAGAAGTAAGGGTGAAAGGAGTATGACAGAAGTGTGAAAGTGAGAATGAATGAAAGATAGACGGGAGAGAATGCAAGCAGTCAGCAAATTCTTCTGCTGCCTGCCACGACTTTTAATATTTGTTTGCGTTAATGTTGGTTTTCGCTAGGGAAATTGTGTTGGTGTGAATGTGTTGTCTGTCATATAGTTTAGAACTTAGATTACAGTATTTTGGGTTTCATAACAATGGAATGTAGTCACGAATCAGTGTTATACACCTGCTTGTGGCCACATTGAACAAATTATGACACTCAAAAAACTAACATACATACACAGATAAGTTAGAAATATAGGGTAGAAGTTAGATTAGTAGATTTATTACATCCAAACACGCAAACAACCAGAAAAACAAACATATAAATTGCATACACTATTTGTAGATCAAAGGCAGATAACTTTGGGGCCAGGGGACATAATAGACAACGAAGAACTAAATTAACAGTGAAATAAAGTCTTACGCGCGGAAGCGAAGGAGGTAAAGCCTGTCGCACACACTCTTGTAGAATGGTTGTTAAATATTATATGGGGGACATGAAGCAATTCATGTGTTGACCCTAAGAAAGTCAACTTTGTATGGGTAGTAAGTTAATTTACTATGTGAGGGCAGGTCTTATAAGACAACGGTCCGGTTCAGACATACCTCTGATAAATATAATATAGCATGTGAGAAGGGGCTCACGCCAACCAGGCAAGTTTGTGGCGATTGCCAGTAGCCAAGTGAGGCTTTACTACATTGTGACAATAGTTGTTAATAGTCTATTGGAAAGCCCAGAGCCAGGTTATCTAGAGTCTTTGACAAAAATTAGAGACACTAATTTTTTGTGTAGAAACCTCCTTGCGTCACAACCAATAAGTGAAAGTTGATGACGCAACACAAGAGGGGCGGGTGTGTGTCAAAGACTCGACCACATCCCCTCCGCCAGGGAGAGCGGTCAATCCTGGAGGGACCAGGAGGAGATGCGGTGCCCGAGGCAAGAGCAGGGGAGATGAGGGAATAGTGGAAGGTTAGCCACTCCCTCATGATACACGCAGGCGGTGTGCAGAGAGTTAGCACTCTAATCACGATACCACCACACCTCATGAAGCCAGAGCACAGTTGAGTAGACACTCAACAGGCCACGTTTTGCCAGCAGCGTGCGATGTGAGGTAACACGCACGAAGGAGAAGGTCACCCCACGTGGTGTGTAACCACGGGAGAGAGGTTCGGCAGACGGGAGACTGGACTTGGGGCGTTCACATCGTTTAGAATAACGTTAGGAGTTTTGTGTTCACTAGTAGATAGAGTTAGCATAGGGTTAGCAGTTTGTGTTAGATAATTCTGTGGCTGTATATTGTGTATTGCATTAACGACTGTTTACCGCTTGTAAGCGAGCCAACGGCAATAAAATGGACCATGCATTTTGCCTCCCACACGACTTGCAAGGTGTCTTGTATGGGTGTGTGAGAAGTACCCGATGATGCCTGTCAGTTAAGTTGTTGACATGCTTACAAGTGTTCGACACACAACTGCGGACGATATGGCAGCAGACTGTCTTGCGTTGGTATTTTACTAAATGGTATGGGTGCCAGTTCACAAACAATGACAAACTACTGAACGTAAACTTGCCAAGAGATCACAACAGCAAAAAATGCTGGTGTTGACTGACGTCCTGTAAGGATACGTAACTAACTTTATTTAAACTGATGATGTACAGTTCTAAACATTGACATAGCTAGTTTCTCTCACACCTGAGGTTTGTGGAACAAATCCTGAGTGAAGGCAATATACTCCCTGCAAAGTATTGTCCATGAGGCAGCTTTCTGTCAGTAAACATGGCATGGTGTGTAAGTCCTTCCAGTGCTTGATTAGAAAGGGTTCAACCAATACACACGTCAGTTCGACTTCAAACTTGACTTTGTTCAGGAAACTTCAAACCTCTGAACCTAATTTTGCCTAGGGAATCAAACTGTTTTGGGTTTATGACAATGTCCCACAAAGGAGATTTAACATGTAAAGGTTTGGTAGTGCACAATGGTGATTTGGTGTATGTTACATGCTGGAGAAGGTTACCGTGTAAGGGCTGGTTGTTACTGTAATACGATGTATGCGGTCAGCGGCGGTGCGCTATCAACAAATATATAGTGAACAATAGCTAACTGCTTTGTTATTTATATGAGTTAGATTTTCCTTTGAAAGCTGGTAAATATCTATTTTGTATAGCACTTTGAAAGCTGTGTTGCCAGTTGACAACAAATTTGTGCTCATTTCTCCCTGACAAAGCATTATGCAAATTTTACAACTTTGAAGTTCTAACAACACGTTATGCCGTGTGTTTTTTTTTTTTTAGCAGATAGACTTCTTTGGGACTCAATTTTTGTCTGAAGTAACGATTGCTCCTCAAGGAGTTAAAAACACAGGTGCACAGTTATTACAGGAGACGACAAGGAGCGCTCTGCAACCCAAAAAAGGAAGTGCCCCATTATATACGGATCTACACTCCTGGTATTACGAACAATAATCACAGAGTGTTGATCACGATGCCGGGGAGAAAGACCAATTGTCCAGCGTGTGGCCAAAACAACCACTGGGCAAATAAATGCCCTAGTCGACGACAATCGATGACATCAATAGCAGCAGCAGTCAGTGTACAAAGCCAAGAAGATTTCCCACCACTCGAAAGAGAAACTCCTCCACAGGGAAAGATTGAACTGACACAAACTTTCAGTAGTCAAATCAACACACAAGAAGACAGGAACACACAAGAAAATGACACACAAGAAATCAATCCAAGGAATGAAGACTCTGACGGTTTTCAAATCGTCAGCAAACCAACGAAGAGAAAATGGGCTAACAGAAGACTACTGCAGTCAAAACACAGCGATGACACAGAAACAGACAACTTATAACTGATAAAGAAAGAAAAAGTCAAAGCTACTATAGGCAAGACAAAGGAAACTGTGAACAAGAACAACAAGAGGAGACACAAGTACAAGACGAAGACGACACATACAGCATACCAGACACTCTCTTGGTAGACACCGACACAAGTGATAAGAATGAAGATCAAGATGATCCTCTCACACAAACTTTTGCTACTAAAGACTTGCTCGCCTAAATGTACCCATCATGGATAACAACTTTGCGTATGAATCGATATACTTATTATATCTCAGTTATTTGTTTTTACTTAAATTACAATGACTAATGATTTAGTTATTATTATATTAAACATTTGTGGTATACGTACAAAATTACAACACATCATCACACTAATAAACAAAGCACAAACCAGACTTTATACTACTACAAGAAACAAATATATGTTCAAAAACATTCGCACAACATATAACCACACAGCTAGGCCTCAAACATTCATGCTTTAGTTTAGGCATATACAAAATTGGGTCAGGAACAGCTATTCTGCAGACATCAGACAGGTGGGATATAATTAGAACACACACGCATGACTAGGGACGAATCTCCATAATACATTTAGAAAACACTATACATACATACACCATAGTGAACATACATTGCACCACCAAATTACAATCATCAACCAAATTTTTACCAAGAATTAGACACCCTACTTATACAAACATACAGAGGACAAAATGTTGTCCTTGCAGGGGATTTCAATTTTGTACTCTCAGATTTGGATATCGTAGGGGGAGGCAAAGCAGGAATCAAGACACAATTAAGGAGAAATGACAGAAATGGAATACATCAATTGGATATACTACAGAATACCTTAGACACACACAATTTAGCAGACGCTCTCAGATACAGAAACCCTAATAACATTGCAACAACACACAAAAATATGGCTTACAATAGATCAGCCAGACTAGACAGAATATACACACCTTCAATACACACACACAATACACACAAAACACCTACAAGAAACATTACAATATACAGATCACAAAGCAGTACTAACACATATCACTACAGACACTACAAGTGCTAAGGCCATCAAAACTATCACCACATTGGAAATTAAATAACACACTACTCCAAAACGCAGGTTATGTAAACACATGGACATACCTTATTCTAACATACACTAATACTGCACCCACCGACAACATAACAGATATTTGGGATCTACTAAAGAATAAAATACGATATAGAACACAACAATTATCATACATCATACACAAAGACAGACTACAACAAGAACATATCATACAAACAGCAATACAACTCACAAAACAGGACTGACACTAGAATCACAACTAGAACATCAATAGCAATACAAATTCCATGGTGCACTCCTTCGAACTAAACTTACTACCATATGCAGAAGAAAGTCCCAGCAAACAACATCTTGCAGTACAACAAAACATTTAACGTGACAGACAAATAGGAGCAATAATAGACATGCAAGGAAACACACAAACAGAGGCAACACATATACTAGAAACATTCCAGCAGTACTACTACTGACCTATATACAACAGAACCAGCCAACACACAAACACAAAATAGGTTCTTACAATACACAAAGAAACTATCTGACACAGATAGAGACACACTGGATACAGAGCTTACATTAGCAGACATAACACATTGCACTCAATCAAATGCAAAAAGACAAAACACCAGGGCCAGATGGACTCACTGTAGAATTCTACCAACACTTCTTTCCTATCCTAGGCAACTTCCTTCTAAAAGTCTACCAAGAAGCTTTTCACAAACAAGAACTCCCAAACACTTGCAACATGTCATATATAACACTCATACCTAAAGACAACACAGACAAAACACAGCTGAAAAACTATAGACCCATCTCATTGTTAAACACAGACTACAAAATTCTAGCAAAATCACTTGCAAACAAAATGTTTAAAAAATGCATGCCATCACTCATACACCCAGACCAATAGTGCAGTATTCAACACAGAAACATACACCAACATATACACTTCATTAGAGATTTCATTACATACACCCACCAGAAAGACTGCCAATCCTCCCTTTTATCCTTAGACCAGGAGAAGGCCATTGACATAATTTCACACTCATACTTACACAAAACACTAGCACACTGTAACATAGGACAGTACTATAGACAGTGGATAGAAATATTGTATAAAAATCCTGAAAGTAAGGTACTGGTGAATCATGCACTCACTGCCAGTTTCAGGATCACTAGATCTGTCAGACAAGGGTGTCCACTATCACCCGTCCTATATGTACTCACACTAGAACCACTCTTAGAAGCAATTAGACAGGACACTAACATTAAAGGTACATTTATACAAGGGTCAGGGGAGCGGAAATTAATTGCTTATGCAGATGACACCGCTTTCTTCCCTACAACCAACACTTCCATAACGAACATACTTCACACCTTCAGACAGTTTGGTGAAGGAAGTGGGGCCAAAATAAACATACAGAAGTCCAAATAATGGGTCTGGAGAAGTGGAAGAATAAAGCAGATTTCCCCCGGATCTAACAGTCACAGATAACATGAAAATATATGGGATCACATTTCCATCCGATTCCAGAAAAACGCATACATAAACATGGCAATCGCTGACAAAACAAATTATAGACATACTACATAGGTACAAATACAAGACATCAACAATTTTTTGTAAGAAGCACACTTGTAAACACCTTCATCATTCCTAAAATAATATATATAGCTACAGTGTTAGACCCCCCAAAACAGACAATCACAGACATAAACAAACACATCAGACATTTCATCTTCAGCAACACAATTGACAGTATAAATCACAAAACATTAATACAAGATAAGAAACAAGGAGGAGTAGCTTTACAGGACCTACACACAAAAATACAAGCATTAAGAATCAACCACATAGGACGCATCATCAATCATCCAGATCAACACTCGATAGCATTATACTATATTGCAATTAGATTACACAGACTTAAGAAAATAGACAAAACAACACCGCACTATTACTGCATACTACCGCAATTCTACAGAACATGTATGCAAGCAATTAAAGGCAATGAACATTTAACACAACAGACAGCCAATATTTAGTGAAATAACAAGCCCCACTACTACATCTGAGAATCAAAAGAGGATACAAATATTATATGAAAGACTATAGCTGTACCTTCACTAACTTACACAACAAACATATCACATCGAAATCTAAAGAAGTAACATACAGGACTAATTTATAATATGACCCCTACAACCGAGAGAGCAACACAGACATCCAAGCAAATAACACCATGTCAGCTTTGTAGACACAATATTCAAGAAACAGAGGACCATCTCTTCTATGGATACCCAACAATCACAGCCACTAAGACTGCATTACAACAGTTAATAGAAACACACACAAACAAGAAAACTGACGTATACAAAGCTATATTCCTAAACACAATACCTGCAACAACAAAAGACAAATACACTAAACTACTCGTAGCACTAGCGGAGTATAGACACATAATATGGTCTAGTCGAAACTTGGCCACTCACAATCACCACACAATACACCCACACATACTATCACAGATTTTTTAACAGAAAATTTCCCAGCTATTCCCAGATTAAGCAAGCGCCACTCCCATCAAGTTCCTTCTTGTTACTGAGTTTATTGGCCCAACCTAGACAGAACGATGGGAGGGTGCCCTTTGTGAGTCATTGGTCTTGTCGACCTAGGTTTGACCTTTGCCGAGGCCAGTTCAGGTAAACTCTTTGTAGTGGTGGTAATTTTGCCATCCTGTGTAGCGAATTGAACAAATTTCAATCTGTTTACTCTCTCTTTCTCTCTCTCCTCCTTCTCTCCCCCTCTTCCCTCCCCCTCTCTTTCTCCGTCTTTGTTGACCGCTTTTCCGGTCTCAGCCCAGCCCGCCACAAACAAATCCTTTGCACTTGCGATTAAGGCGAGTGTTTGTGATTCAGCAATACTATTGAACTTGCTTACAGGAAACTAAGCTTGCATGAGGTTGCCTGGAGAGTGAAAGTTTCAATTAAATGGTTTGGTGATCCTTCACCCCTGAAACTATGTGACCTAGTAATTATAGGAAACCCACATTTTTATTGGTAATGATAATGTAATGCCCAAGCTCACAGCATTCAATGTACTGCTATCCTCAGAAAGCGCGAGATAGTTCAAGACAGAATGTGTGTGTGTGTGTGTGTGTGTGTGTGTGTGTGTGTGTGTGTGTGTGTGTGTGTGTGTGAGAGAGAGAGAGAGAGTCAGAGAGAGAGCGAGAGAGAGAGAGAGAGAGAGAGAGAGAGAGAGAGAGAGAGAGAGAGAGAGAGAGAGAGGTCAGGTTTAACATGCTTTCCGCTTGTGGAGATGGGAATGAAGCGGGGAATGTGTGTTTACATGCACTATGCCATAAATGTCATATTATCATAACTGTATATGTATGTATTTGTTTTATTAACGCATGTGACATTTAACACTAACAAACGGCAACGCTCTGTAATATACACAAACAAAAGAAACAGGCATTACACCATATTAAAAAAACATATTATAGTGAAATGGGACTGGTCAGACCATTTCGTGTTGTGGAAAATTTTTCTACAGCGGTAGCGTGCCGACATTTGACCATCGGTGTGCCTCGCGCGGCCTGTGTGGGACATGTTTGCAGTATTACTTGTGACCTCTTCCCACTAGTTGTCAACCATTCAAAACAAGCTGTAGAGAATGCAGATGATAGGCTTTTGCAATTCTTCTCCAAAGTACATCGTAATTTACAGCTTAATTCCCCCCCCCCCCCCCAAGTTTTTGCATGTATGGTAGTTGTATACGGGTAGCAATGTATGGGCGATTTTGTGCATATATTTATATGAATACATGTATGTTTTTGTGTTGGGAAAAAAGTTTTAAAAATTGGTGATGTGTCATATAGAATGGGAAAAAAACTTTGTTGTGTGGATTTTAAAAAAAAAAATAAAAGCTATCAGTGTGAATGAGGATACCTGGCGGTTGAAAGTTTTTCTATTAAATTCTTTTGGGCTGCATGTGAGCAAATGATTACCCAAACGTGAATATAATGTTGTCACATTATATGAATGTATATAGTTTGTATTTGCAAATGTAAAAGGACACTGATTTTATGCAGAATAAACGTTTAAAAAAAAACAAAAAAAAGGTACTCCAGCTAAGTACTGGTGCTGAAGATCTTTGATCACCTCTCTGAGGTTCATCGTGCGCAGGCTGACCAGATTGGCCCTTTTAACTCATTTGACAAATTTGGCTTTTTTAAAACAGGTTTGGCGTCAGGAAATCAGTTTGGAATTTTGCCTTTTTTTTTGGCTTTTTAAAAATTTGAAATGGCATATGCCTCTTTTTTGAATTTGTCAAGTTAATTTTTGTCTTGTTTTACTATTTTTTTTTTTTTTAGCTAAAACAAATGCAAAAGAAAATAAAAATGGAAATTAGTGAAGAACAGTATGGATTTGTGGAAGGAAAGGGCACAAACAATGCAATTTATACATTACGGACAATAATAGAAAGGTCAATAGAGAAACAGAGAGACATATATTTGTGCTTCATAGATTATACTAAGGCATTTGATAAAGTAAAACATGATGAACTGATTAAAATGTTGGAAGATATCAACACTGATGGAAAAGATTTAAGAATAATAAAGAATATTTACTGGAACCAAGTAGCAGCAATTAAAATGGGAAATAAAGAGGGTAGTTATGAACAGATAAAGCTAGGAGTACGACAAGGGTGTGTCTTGTCACCAGATCTTTTCTCCCTGTATAGCGAAGTAATAATGAGAGAGATCAAAGAGATGCCAGGAATACTAGTTGGAGGTTATAATATAAATAATATACGCTATGCAGATGACACAGTATTGGTGGCGGATAATTCAACAGACCTACAACAATTATTAGACGTTGTAGTAACAGAGAGTGCAAGGAAAGGACTCTCCTTGAATATCAAGAAAACAGTAACAATGGTAATATCAAAGAAAATGGTGACACCAAAATGTGACATAGAAATAGAAGGGAAAATCCTTAACCAAGTTGATAATTTTAGATACCTAGGGGCATTTATAACATCAGATGGAAGATGTACAACAGAGATTAGGAGCAGAATAGGGCAGGCAAAAGCCGCATTTCAGAAAATGAAGAGCTTCTTATGCAATAAGTCACTATCACTGAATGTAAGAAAGAGAGTGCTGAAATGCTATGTAGAACCAGTTTTACTGTATGGCAGTGAATCTTGGAATGTAAATGAACAAATTAAGAAGAAATTAGAAGCAACAGAGATGTGGTTCCTGAGACGAATGTTGCGAATTCCTTGGACTGCCAGAGTAACTAACGACGACTGCCTGAAACAGGCTAACGAAACTAGAACATTATATACAACAATAAGACAGAGACAAACAGCTTTCCTCGGTCATGTGATGAGAAGAGAGGCATTGGAGAACATCGTAACAACTGGAAAGATCGAGGGGAAGAGAGGCAGAGGTAGACCAAGAGAAGTGATGCTGGATGGATTGAGATGGTGGCATGGAGGAATATCAGCAGCAGAGTTGATCCAGAAAACCAAAGACCGAGATCTATGGAGAGCCATGAACGCCCACGCCAGCCGGCACGGCACTTGATGATGATGATGAAAACAAATGCTAAACGATGTGCTTAGCGTATGGTTTTCGTACTGTACTTGTACCTGGTCCTGTTCTATGCGCACTCACCCATTGCGCAGCCACCTTACTATTCAGTTCAATTTTCAAATTCATTATACCGTCATCGCAAGTCGCAAGTATTTCTTAATATTGAGCCAATTATAATGCCAAAGTGGAAACCATCTTATACTAATCGGAAATATAATGATCAATGTGAAAAGACATTTGTGTGGCTCAAGAAATCCACCGATGATTCTGAACAGGCATATTGCAAATTGTGCCATTGTAATATTGTTCCAAGACTTTCAAATCTCGCAAATCATGATACAATAGAAAACCACAAGTGGAGCGCGCCATCTTGACAAAAATCACTTGTTAATAAAATGCCGGCTGTGTGTAGACATTTGCCGCGACTTATTTTGTTCCTCAGTCCCCTACTCATCAAAGGGTTGCCTGTTTTTGTAGACGAATGTCGGGTCTTTTTGTCATCGATCGAAACTATCAAGTTTTTTCCGTGACACTACACCACTTCCTTTTGAGAAAATTTCTTCTACTCACTGGCTTGTCCGGAGAAAAGTAATGTTCAACTTTCTAATGAATTGGGAAGAACTCAAGGCTTTGTTTTTAATTTCTGCTGAATTACAAGTATGATTCATTGTCCAGGCTTCTGCGCCATATGGCAGTGTTGAGTATACATACAATTATTTAACTGCTTGTTTATTGTCCAGGCTTCTGCGCCATATGTCAGTGTTGAGTATACATACAATTATTTAACTGCTTGTTCATTGTCCAGGCTTCTGTGCCATATGGTAGTGTTGAGTATACATACAATTGTTTAACTGCTTGTTCATTGTCCAGGCTTCTGCGCCATATGGCAGTGTTGAGTATACATACAATTATTTAACTGCTTGTTTATTGTCCAGGCTTCTGCGCCATATGTCAGTGTTGAGTATACATACAATTGTTTAACTGCTTGTTCATTGTCCAGGCTTCTGTGCCATATGTCAGTGTTGAGTATACATACAATTATTTAACTGCTTGTTCATTGTCCAGGCTTCTGCGCCATATGGCAGTGTTGAGTATACATACAATTGTTTAACTGCTTGTTCATTGTCCAGGCTTCTGTGCCATATGGCAGTGTTGAGTATACATGCAATTATTTAACTGCTTGTTCATTGTCCAGGCTTCTGTGCCATATGGCAGTGTTGAGTATACATACAATTATCTAATTGCTTGTTCATTGTCCAGGCTTCTGTGCCATATGGCAGTGTTGAGTATACATACAATTATTTAACTGCTTGTTCATTGTCCAGGCTATTGTGCCATATGTCAGTGTTGAGTATACATACAATTACTTAACTGCTTGTTCATTGTCCAGGCTTCTGCGCCATATGTCAGTGTTTAGTATACATACAATTATTTAACTGCTTGTTCATTGTCCAGGCTTTTGTGCCATATGTCAGTGTTGAGTATACATGCAATTGTTTAACTGCTTGTTCATTGTCCAGGCTTCTGCGCCATATGGCAGTGTTGAGTATACATACAATTATTTAACTGCTTGTTCATTGTCCAAGCTTCTGCGCCATATGGCAGTGTTGAGTATACATACAATTATTTAACTGCTTGTTCATTGTCTAGGCTTCCGCGCCATATGGCAGTGTTGAGTATACATACAATTATTTAACTGCTTGTTCATTGTCCAGGCTTCTGCGCCATATGGCAGTGTTGAGTATACATACAATTATTTAACTGCTTGTTCATTGTCTAGGCTTCCGCGCCATATGGCAGTGTTGAGTATACATACAATTATTTAACTGCTTGTTCATTGTCCAGGCTTCTGCGCCATATGGCAGTGTTGAGTATACATACAATTATTTAACTGCTTGTTCATTGTCCAGGCTTCTGCGCCATATGGCAGTGTTGAGTATACATACAATTATTTAACTGCTTGTTCGTTGTCCAGGCTTCTGCGCCATATGGCAGTGTTGAGTATACATACAATTATTTAACTGCTTGTTCATTGTCCAGGCTTCTGAGCCATATGGCAGTGTTGAGTATACATACAATTATTTAACTGCTTGTTCATTGTCCAGGCTTCTGCGCCATATGGCAGTGTTGAGTATACATACAATTATTTAACTGCTTGTTCATTGTCCAGGCTTCTGAGCCATATGGCAGTGTTGAGTATACATACAATTATTTAACTGCTTGTTCATTGTCCAGGCTTCTGTGCCATATGGCAGTGTTGAGTATACATACAATTATTTAACTGCTTGTTCATTGTCCAGGCTTCTGCGCCATATGGCAGTGTTGAGTATACATACAATTATTTAACTGCTTGTTCATTGTCCAGGCTTCTGCGCCATATGGCAGTGTTGAGTATACATACAATTATTTAACTGCTTGTTCATTGTCCAGGCTTCTGCGCCATATGGCAGTGTTGAGTATACATACAATTATTTAACTGCTTGTTCATTGTCCAGGCTTCTGAGCCATATGGCAGTGTTGAGTATACATACAATTATTTAACTGCTTGTTCATTGTCCAGACTTCTGCGCCATATGGCAGTGTTGAGTATACATACAATTATTTAACTGCTTGTTCATTGTCCAGGCTTCTGCGCCATATGGCAGTGTTGAGTATACATACAATTATTTAACTGCTTGTTCACTGTCCAGGCTTCTGCGCCATATGGCAGTGTTGAGTATACATACAATTATTTAACTGCTTTCATTGTCCAGGCTTCTGCGCCATATGGCAGTGTTGAGTATCATCATCATCAAGTGCCGTGCCGGCTGGCGTAGGCGTTCATGGCTCTCCATAGATCTCGGTCTTTGGTTTTCTGGATCAACTCTGCTGCTGATATTCCTCCATGCCACCGTCTCAATCCATCCAGCATCACTTCTCTTGGTCTACCTCTGCCTCTCTTCCCCTCGATCTTTCCAGTTGTTACAATGTTCTCCAATGCCTCTCTTCTCATCACATGACCGAGGAAAGCTGTTTGTCTCTGTCTTATTGTTGTATATAATGTTCTAGTTTCATTAGCCTGTTTCAGGCAGTCGTCGTTAGTTACTCTGGCAGTCCAAGGAATTCGCAACATTCGTCTCAGGAACCACATCTCTGTTGCTTCTAATTTCTTCTTAATTTGTTCATTTACATTCCAAGATTCACTGCCATACAGCAAAACTGGTTCTACATAGCATTTCAGCACTCTCTTTCTTACATTCAGTGACAGTGACTTATTGCATAAGATACTCTTCATTTTATGAAATGCGGCTTTTGCCTGCCCTATTCTGCTCCTAATCTCTGTTGTACATCTTCCATCTGATGTTATAAATGCCCCTAGGTATCTAAAATTATCAACTTGGTTAAGGATTTTCCCTTCTATTTCTATGTCACATTTTGGTGTCACCATTTTCTTTGATATTACCATTGTTACTGTTTTCTTGATATTCAAGTTGAGTCCTTTCCTTGCACTCTCTGTTACTACAACGTCTAATAATTGTTGTAGGTCTGTTGAATTATCCGCCACCAATACTGTGTCATCTGCATAGCGTATATTATTTATATTATAACCTCCAACTAGTATTCCTGGCATCTCTTTGATCTCTCTCATTATTACTTCGCTATACAGGGAGAAAAGATCTGGTGACAAGACACACCCTTGTCGTACTCCTAGCTTTATCTGTTCGTAACTACCCTCTTTATTTCCCATTTTAATTGCTGCTACTTGGTTCCAGTAAATATTCTTTATTATTCTTAAATCTTTTCCATCAGTGTTGATATCTTCCAACATTTTAATCAGTTCATCATGTTTCACTTTATCAAATGCCTTAGTATAATCTATGAAGCACAAATATATGTCCCTCTGTTTCTCTATTGACCTTTCTATTAGTGTCCGCAATGTATAAATTGCATTGTTTGTGCCCTTTCCTTCCACAAATCCATACTGTTCTTCACTAATTTCCATTTTTATTTTCTTTTTGGTTCTTCTCATTATGATTCTGAGTAGAAGCTTAGTGATATGGTTTATAAGGTTAATTGTACGAAAATCTTCACAATCAATTGCTCCTGGTCTTTTTGGTATAGCTATAAATACAGATTTCAGCATATCACTGGGTAAATATCCACTGCTGTAAATATCATTCAACATTTTGGTTAATATATCTACTCCAAATTCTCCCAATACTTCTAATTCTTCTATTGTGATTTCATCTGGCCCAGCTGTTTTTCCTTTCTTCATACGTTTCATAGCGTCAGCGACTTCTTCTTTCAGAATAGGTGGACCTTCTAAGTTACTATCTTCTGTTAATTCTGCCCTTTCTCCTTCATATAATTCTCTTATATACTCATTCCACCTCTTCATTATAGCATCTTCCTCTAATATTATCTTTCCTGTTTTTGATTTCAAACACCCTGTATTTATTCTTATTTTTTTTCCTGTAAGCTCACTGATTTGTCTGTGCATATTTTTTGTATCTTTAATGGAATTTAATTCAATTTTTTTGCATTGCTCGTTTAACCAACTTTCTTTAGCCTTCCCACATTTATCTTTTATTTCTTTATTTATCTTAGCGAATTCTTGTTTGTTATTTTTATACTGTTTTCTTTTGTCCATCAGGTTTAAGATATCTTCATTCATCCATTTTTTCTTAGCTATTTTGCCTCTCTCTGGTAATACTTCTTTGCTAGTTTGATGAATGGAGTCCCTTAACATTTCCCATTGTTCATCTATACTCTGTATTTTAGTTATTGCATTGTACCTATTTTTCACAGTCACTCTGTATTGTTCTTGCATTTCTTTATCTATTTTTAGAACCTCTTTATTAAGTCTCATGTTCTTAACCATTTTTTTCCCTCTTTTTAATCTTACTTTTATTTGTCCACATAGTGGTACATGATCACTATTACAGTCAGCACCAGGCATTGTCTTTACATTAATTAAAGCATTTCTAAATCTTTTATTAATTAGTATGTAGTCAATTTGGTTGCGTATATTCTTATCAGGGCTTATCCATGTGTACAGTCGTCTTTTATGGTGTTTAAACCATGTGTTTCCAATTATCATATCATTGATATTTGCCCATTCTATTAGCTTTTCCCCTCTTTCATTTCTTGTACCTAAACCATAATTCCCCACTACATCCTCCATTTTTCCCTTTCCTACTTTTGCATTAAAATCACCAAGTATTATCTTTATTTCTTGTGATCCAATTTGAGCCATCGCCATTTCTATTTCGTCGTAAAAGTGTTGTATTTCTTCATCACTACTGCTTGCTGTTGGTGCATATACTTGTATAATATTTATGTCTATTGGTTTGCCTTTGATTTTTACCATAATAACTCTATCTGAAATACACCAGTATCCATTAATTGACTTGGCTGTTTTTTCATCTAATATTATTCCTACCCCTTTCTCATGTGTCTCCCCTCCAGAATAAATTATTGTGTGATTGTCAGCTATAATTTTGCCCGATCCCTTCCATCTCATCTCACTAACGCCTAGTATATTCATTTTCATGCTATCCATCTCACTTAGAACATTGGTCAACTTTCCTAGCTCATTTAATGTCCTAACATTCCATGTTCCTACTCTAAATTTATTTATTTTAGTTAAGATTTTGCCATCAGTAGCTGGATGACGGTCTGGTGTCACCTGTGGCTCATGACTGTCCCTACCGGACGAGGATGCCCTAAGACAGCCATTAACGTCCTTCACTAACTTTGATTTATGTTTTGCCATGAAGTCTTGGGAAGATAATGTGGTGGTTTCCCCTTGCCTTCCACATTCACATGGTGGTCTTTTTACCTCTGCTTTTGACAGCCATTTCCGACTGTAAGGACAAGTGAGTGCCCTGCTCTGCTCAGCTGCAGAGTTGTCCACTTATTCCGGTGGATACTCGGTCCCCAGAGCTGTGTTAGCCACACCGTAGTGTGTTTCCATCCTCTACCGCGTGGAGGTGCAGTTGGGAGTTTCCCTTCATAAAGTTATGGTCTCTGACCAAAACTCTCCAGTACTTTTAGAGGACGTGTTGAGTATACATACAATTATTTAACTGCTTGTTCATTGTCCAGGCTTCCGCGCCATATGGCAGTGTTGAGTATACATACAATTATTTAACTGCTTGTTCATTGTCCAGGCTTCTGCGACATATGGCAGTGTTGAGTATACATACAATTATTTAACTGCTTGTTCATTGTCCAGGCTTCTGCGCCATATGGCAGTGTTGAGTATACATACAATTATTTAACTGCTTGTTCATTGTCCAGGCTTCTGCGCCATATGGCAGTGTTGAGTATACATACAATTATTTAACTGCTTGTTCACTGTCCAGGCTTCTGCGTCATATGGCAGTGTTGAGTATACATACAATTATTTAACTGCTTGTTCACTGTCCAGGCTTCTGCGCCATATGGCAGTGTTGAGTATACATACAATTATTTAACTGCTTGTTCATTGTCCAGGCTTCTGCGCCATATGGCAGTGTTGAGTATACATACAATTATTTAACTGCTTGTTCATTGTCCAGGCTTCTGCGCCATATGGCAGTGTTGAGTATACATACAATTATTTAACTGCTTGTTCACTGTCCAGGCTTCTGCGCCATATGTCAGTGTTGAGTATACATACAATTATTTAACTGCTTGTTCATTGTCCAGGCTTCTGCGCCATATGGCAGTGTTGAGTATACATACAATTATTTAACTGCTTGTTCACTGTCCAGGCTTCTGCGCCATATGGCAGTGTTGAGTATACATACAATTATTTAACTGCTTGTTCATTGTCCAGGCTTCTGCGCCATATGGCAGTGTTGAGTATACATACAATTATTTAACTGCTTGTTCATTGTCCAGGCTTCTGCGCCATATGGCAGTGTTGAGTATACATACAATTATTTAACTGCTTGTTCATTGTCCAGGCTTCCGCGCCATATGGCAGTGTTGAGTATACATACAATTATTTAACTGCTTGTTCATTGTCCAGGCTTCTGCGCCATATGGCAGTGTTGAGTATACATACAATTATTTAACTGCTTGTTCATTGTCCAGGCTTCTGCGCCATATGGCAGTGTTGAGTATACATACAATTATTTAACTGCTTGTTCACTGTCCAGGCTTCTGCGCCATATGGCAGTGTTGAGTATACATACAATTATTTAACTGCTTGTTCATTGTCCAGGCTTCTGCGCCATATGGCAGTGTTGAGTATACATACAATTATTTAACTGCTTGTTCATTGTCCAGGCTTCTGCGCCATATGGCAGTGTTGAGTATACATACAATTATTTAACTGCTTGTTCATTGTCCAGGCTTCTGCGCCATATGTCAGTGTTGAGTATACATACAATTATTTAACTGCTTGTTCATTGTCCAGACTTCTGCGCCATATGTCAGTGTTGAGTATACATACAATTATTTAACTGCTTGTTCACTTTCCAGGCTTCTGCGCCATATGTCAGTGTTGAGTATACATACAATTATTTAACTGCTTGTTCACTGTCCAGGCTTCTGCGCCATATGTCAGTGTTGAGTATACATACAATTATTTAACTGCTTGTTCACTGTCCAGGCTTCTGCGCCATATGTCAGTGTTGAGTATACATACAATTATTTAACTGCTTGTTCATTGTCCAGGCTTCTGCGCCATATGGCAGTGTTGAGTATGCATACAATTGTTTAACTGCTTGTTCATTGTGCAGGCTTGTGCGCCATATGGCAGTGTTGAGTATGCATACAATTATTTAACTGCTTGTTCATTGTCTAGGCTTCCGCGCCATATGGCAGTGTTGAGTATACATACAATTATTTAACTGCTTGTTCATTGTCCAGGTTTCTGCGCCATATGGCAGTGTTGAGTATACATACAATTATTTAACTGCTTGTTCATTGTCCAGGCTTGTGCGCCATATGGCAGTGTTGAGTATACATACAATTGTTTTACTGCTTGTTCATTGTCCAGGCTTGTTCGCCATATGGCAGTGTGTAGTATACATACAATTATTTAACTGCTTGTTCATTGTCCAGGCTTCTGCGCCATATGGCAGTGTTGAGTATACATACAATTATTTAACTGCTTGTTCATTGTCCAGGCTTGTGCGCCATATGGCAGTGTTGAGTATACATACAATTATTTAACTGCTTGTTCATTGTCCAGGCTTCTGCGCCATATGGCAGTGTTGAGTATACATACAATTATTTAACTGCTTGTTCGTTGTCCAGGCTTCTGCGCCATATGGCAGTGTTGAGTATACATACAATTATTTAACTGCTTGTTCATTGTCCAGGCTTCTGCGCCATATGTCAGTGTTGAGTATACATACAATTATTTAACTGCTTGTTCATTGTCCAGGCTTCTGCGCCATATGTCAGTGTTGAGTATACATACAATTATTTAACTGCTTGTTCATTGTCCAGGCTTCTGCGCCATATGGCAGTGTTGAGTATACATACAATTATTTAACTGCTTGTTCATTGTCCAGGCTTCTGCGCCATATGGCAGTGTTGAGTATACATACAATTATTTAACTGCTTGTTCATTGTCCAGGCTTGTGCGCCATATGGCAGTGTTGAGTATACATACAATTATTTAACTGCTTGTTCATTGTCCAGGCTTGTGCGCCATATGTCAGTGTTGAGTATACATACAATTATTTAACTGCTTGTTCATTGTCCAGGCTTCTGCGCCATATGTCAGTGTTGAGTATACATACAATTGTTTAACTGCTTGTTCATTGTCCAGGCTTGTGCGCCATATGGCAGTGTTGAGTATACATACAATTATTTAACTGCTTGTTCATTGTCCAGGTTTCTGCGCCATATGGCAGTGTTGAGTATACATACAATTGTTTAACTGCTTGTTCATTGTCCAGGCTTGTGCGCCATATGGCAGTGTTGAGTATACATACAATTGTTTAACTGCTTGTTCATTGTCCAGGCTTCTGCGCCATATGGCAGTGTTGAGTATACATACAATTGTTTAACTGCTTGTTCATTGTCCAGGCTTGTGCGCCATATGGCAGTGTTGAGTATACATACAATTATTTAACTGCTTGTTCATTGTCCAGGCTTGTGCGCCATATGGCAGTGTTGAGTATACATACAATTATTTAACTGCTTGTTCATTGTCCAGGCTTCTGCGCCATATGACAGTGTTGAGTATACATACAATTGTTTAACTGCTTGTTCATTGTCCAGGCTTGTGCGCCATATGACAGTGTTGAGTATACATACAATTATTTAACTGCTTGTTCATTGTCCAGGCTTCTGCGCCATATGACAGTGTTGAGTATACATACAATTGTTTAACTGCTTGTTCATTGTCCAGGCTTCTGCGCCATATGACAGTGTTGAGTATACATACAATTGTTTTACTGCTTGTTCATTGTCCAGGCTTCTGCGCCATATGACAGTGTTGAGTATACATACAATTGTTTTACTGCTTGTTCATTGTCCAGGCTTCTGCGCCATATGACAGTGTTGAGTATACATACAATTGTTTTACTGCTTGTTCATTGTCCAGGTTTCCGCGCCATATGACAGTGTTGAGTATACATACAATTGTTTTACTGCTTGTTCATTGTCCAGGTGTCCGCGCCATATGACAGTGTTGAGTATACATACAATTGTTTTACTGCTTGTTCATTGTCCAGGTTTCCGCGCCATATGGCAGTGTTGAGTATACATACAATTATTTAACTGCTTGTTCATTGTCCAGGTTTCCGCGCCATATGACAGTGTTGAGTATACATACAATTATTTAACTGCTTGTTCATTGTCCAGGTTTCCGCGCCATATGACAGTGTTGAGTATACATACAATTATTTAACTGCTTGTTCATTGTCCAGGTTTCCGCGCCATATGACAGTGTTGAGTATACATACAATTTGTGTTTGCCTTTGCTGAATTTGAACCCAAGCCTAGTCCACACGTGCTACTACTTTTAGTGCATTGAACTAATTTATGCGTGTGGATTAACTGTCCCTTTTACCAGTGTCCCTCGCCATCAGGCGAACCCACTCTAACTTCAGAGATACTTGTAATTTACGTCCCCAAGTCAAGGACGACAGGTCAACATTTTAGTGCAACTGTCCGGTGTAGGGGTTGATCCCGTTACCTCGGCATTACCGGATGTACGTAACATTTAACAATTCTAATTTGTAATGCGTTGTCAATCTCTATAGAAACAAACATGGAAAAATAAAATAAATTCTGGATGTTTACATGTAAATATATCAAATGAATTAATTGTTGTAGCATTACTCATATGTCACCTACACGCCCACATGCAACGATCTGTAAATACACGCACACAAATACTGAACACACGGAACGCATGTAACAACACGAACATTACAGATGCAATCACTACCCTTTCTGCACTGTAAATATTAATATTATCACTACCAACCATTATTACTAGTAAACTCCTTCATCCCCCCCCCCCCCCCCCCCCCCACACACACACACACATTTACCACCATTTTGATACTGTTGTTGTTGATGCTGCTGCCGCCCTCGCCGGTTGGTTCCAACAAGTTTACTGCCATTGTCATCATTACCGAGTGGTGGTGATGGTATCAGGTTTGAAGCCGTTTGGTGGGGGAATGGCAGGGGAAATAATAATGGTGTACTATCACCTTGTTGTTGCTTGTAATGTTTCCTTACAACCAATTCAAATGTAAAAATGCTCCAATGAATACAATGTTGTAAATTTGCGCATATGTCACCTATACGTCCACATGCAACGCTCTGTAAAAACACGAACAATACATATTGCAACAGTTTTAACACTCAATAAAAGGTTTTTTGTTTTTTTTTAAATCAAACATTCTAATCTTAGCCCCACAAGCACAAATCCCGTAAGAGATTGCTTGAAGACAGCACATATTACACAAGAAGCAAATAATTCGATTTAAACATAAAAGATATCATAACTGTACATGTGTTTATTGACGGTATTAATAATCTTATAATTATATTATTATTATGGCTACTACCATTGGTATTACATTTCTCATTATTATATGTGAATGTGCAAAATGAAATATATTGGGGGGGGGGGGGGGGGGGGGGTTGTGGTCAGGTTTAAATCCTTCCCATTGTATTTGACGCTCAGACACTATCACAACTCTAACCCAATTATCTCCCTGGGGACAGGTCATTCAAATTCCAATTCAAATTTTCAAAACATAATTTCCAAATTCGGCCTCGTTGAACCTGCGTTTTTCAGCTGTGGTTATTGTTGAGGTCCGCGGTTTTTATGGTTCATTCACCCTAATTCTTGTCTTGTGAGTTCTCTCTCCGACTGATTATGTTGGTTTGTGTCTGTGACTTCACCTGGGAGGTCGTTCGGCAGCTATCCTTTGTGCTTGTCTGCTCTTGTGGTTCTCTTGTTGGTGCACGCTTCTGGCTCGTCTCGGTACAGTCCTCATAAGGACTTTTAATTTGGTCTTTTTGTCTCCGTTTTTTTTTTTTTTTTTTGTAGTTGCTGTTGGAGCTTTTCGACGTTTCCGTTTCCTCCTTGCGCCTGTTTTCACTTTCGATTGAGTTTCTGCTGCTTTTCGATATTTGTCCTCCGCGGTCAGCCATGGTTTTCTCTCTCCGTCTTCTATGTAGTACGAGTAGTCGCATAATCACGTTCCAAGTATCTAGTTGGGTATTCTACCGGTCTCCTGAGTTTCTTGGGTTTCTTTCTTTGCTCTTTCATATCAACACCTTTTGAATTCCTGGCGCCTGAGTTCCTCCACTCTTGCGTCTGCTAGTAGCTCCTCCAAGGTAGGTTCCCGTGGTCTCTCCGTGCCGTCATCAGGGTGTATCTCGGTTTTCTTCGGATGGCTGGCGAGATATTGGTTTCCCTTTGTCTGCCTCGGGCTTCGTGTTTGGGCTGCTGGCTGTAGCTTGCGGTTCGGGCTCGATCTCTTGGTTTTCGTCTTGCGGTTTCTCTGTAAGTTCTTGTATGGTTTCTGTTGGTTTGTTTTGGAAGATTTCCATTTCAGCTCTATGCAGTTCTCTTTCGGTCTTGATCATTTGTAGGATTTCTTCGCTCTCCTTCTTCGTCTCGGCCATGCGTTCCATCTCTTGTTTGATATTTTGCTGTATCTCCTTCATTTCAGCAAGCAGTTTTTCATTGTCGCTGGTTTGTGACGGTGTTAGGAGTAGCTTGACTTGCTTCTTTAGCTCGTCTATTTGGCTTTGCAGTTGAGCTCTTTCCGGTTGTGAGCAACCCGTGGCTGTCTCGCATCTCCGAATTGCTTCGTTGTATGGTGTATCTGTGATGATGGCGATCTTTAAGACGTCTTTGTGTCTTTGCAGGTACGGACAGCCCAGGTATCTTGCTCCATGTTTGCCCAGGCAGTTGGCGCACTTTCTTTTGTTGTTGGGTGCTCGGAAGTCGGTGTCAAGCTTAGCCAGCGGACACTCCTTGAAGACGTGATAATCGGCGCAGTATCGGCAGATTTCCGTCTTACTGCGACACGTAGCTCTGCTGTGGCCGGCCTTCTGACATCTGGAGCATTGAGTGATTCTTGGGATGTATCTCTCTGGCTGCTGCATTCTCTTGTTGATTGATATTGTGGTCGGCATTTTGCTGCCCTCCGATGTCACCACTGCCAAGGTTGTAGGTATCTTGGAGTAGGTGAGGAGCCGCTCCCCCTTCAAGAATCGAATGTGAAGATTCTCTTCTCGTAGCTGCTTCAGGATTTCTTCATCTGTCAGCTCCACTTGAATCCGCTTGACAACCCATCGGACTGTTTTTGAGTCGGTTTTCCTGACTCTGGTGTCTTTCTCCTCCTTCTTCTCTGCTGTCTTGGGTCTTGTCTGTGGTGGGCTGTCGATCTTCTCCCTGGTGGTAGCTTCAGTAGTAGCTGTAGTTTCAGGTTCTTTGTTACAGCTCGCAGGTAGGCTCTCCGCGTTGTTCTTCTTGTCGGCTCCCACTCTGCACATCTTGGATACCGCGTGTTTCTTGGTCAGGTCATAGACTCCAATTGCTATTTATAGATCTCCGCTTCTTCTCCCCCAAAAAAGAAATGCCAAGGACATTTACACGGCACTAGAGCGTCACTATATAATTTGCTATCAGGCCAATAAAATCGAGCATGGGATCCTTCACCTCTGAAACTATGTGACCTAGTAATTATAGGGACGCCACAATTTAATGGGAATGATAATGTAAAGGTTATTGTCCAAGCTCACGGTAATCAATGCACTGCTATCTCCAAAAAGCACGAGATAGATCAAGATAGAAGGTGTGTGTGTGTGTGTATATGTGTGTGTGCGTGTGTGTGTGTGTGTGTGTGAGACAAAGATAGAAAGAGAGATGGACAGGTGAGAGAGACAAAGAGAGAGAGAGGGGGAGAGGGAGAGACAAAGAGAGAGATGGACAGGTGAGAAAGACAGAGAGAGACAGAGAGAGAGAGAGAGAGAGAGAGAGAGAGAGAGAGAGAGGGGGGGTGTAACATTCCGCTTCTGGAAGTGAAACTGAAGCAGTGCATGGAACCAGACGGCCCTAATTCCTCAGGCTCAAAGACCCCTCTGCCATACACCGCAAGGTATATTGGCAGTAAATGACAGTTTACAGTGACAATATATGTATGCATTTGTTTTGTCCAAGCATGTAACACTTAACAAACGGCAGCGCTCTGTAATATACACAAACAAAATAAACACGCATTACACCTTGTAAATACACATTGCTTTGTAAAATAAACTGTCATAAAATACAAAACAGTGTTTTCCCGTGATGAATTTGAATAACGAAGACACAAACAATAGATTGCCCGATTTATTGCCTGGCATATTTCGCTGCATCTCGTCAGGTACATACTGCAGAAATCACACAACTTACGTGAATTAATTAGATAAATCCTTCAAACTGAAGTATACACATGTTCGCACAGTAATGTCGATTGTCTACCACGGTAATTTTAAACTGACTAACATGTCTTTCTGCTTACACAAGGACGGCTTACGAAGGTTGATTAGAATAGCTTCAGCAAACTTTAACAATCGACTACTTTGTGTGTTGAACAACACACGGAAGGCACTGTCTCTTTCAACCACGTGCCCACTCTCGAACACGTGTCTCCCGACCGATGAAGCCAGACTTTTCCGGTGTGTCGGCCTGCCTAGGCTACCATCTTCTGTGTGTAGTATCTTGTCCAACCAATTCGGGATATGTTCCGAAACCCTGCAATGTAACTGTCGCTCAGTTCTGCCTATGTAGATGGCCTCGCATCTGCATGTAAATTGGTAAATACAATTTGATTTGGCGTACAAAGCTACAGGTTCTTTTACTGCTGGGACTGGGATTTGTGTGTTTCTGTACCTGATGACTAGAGCTGCAGCACAGAATGTTCGCTCGACTGCTGTGGTGAGCCGGTCCCGCAGACGTTGCATTACGTCATCTCCTCGGAAGTTAGCTGGATGAATACTTTGAGTTTAGGGACTGTAGTTACTTCTGATTTCGGTTTGGGCTGTTGGCAATGGCGCTTTATAAATCCTGTGGAGTACCCATTCAGGTTTAAGGCATTCTTCAGAGTTTTAAATTCCTCTGTCAGTGTGTCCTGGGTGCATATCTTCCTAGCACGGTCAAACAGGGTCCGTACTAAGCCCCGTTTGTACTGGACAGGTGCGAAGCTCTGAAAATTTAAGTATTGGCCAGTCCATGTTTCTTTGCGGTACACCGATCTTTGAATTGTGCCATCTGCTCTACGTCTCATTAGGATATCTAGAAACGGCAACGCTTCGTTGTGTTCGTGTTCCATAGATAAAGAGATGTTTATATGTGTCTCGTTCATTGTGGCCTGGAACGACGTTGCTTGTAGCTCGTCTGTGGTGATAATTAGTATATCGTCCACGTAACGACGGTAAAAGGCCAAGTTATTGATTTCTGAGGATCTCTTTTCTTCTAAGTGTGCCATGAAGATGTCCGCTAGAATAGGTCCAAGTGGGCTCCCCATGGCCACTCCGTCAATTTGACGATATGACTTGTTTAGAAAGTTGAATTGTATGTTGGCAGTACATAATTTTAATAGCCTCTCTAGAATAGCTGATGGTATGCCTAGTTTTAGTTGTTTGTCTCTAATGCGTTCGCTTATTATATTCACGGTCTCATCTAATGGAACGTTGGTGAATAAAGAGGCAATATCCATGTTCAACACACAAAGTAGTCGTTTGTTAAAGTTTGCTGAAGCTATTCTAATCAACCTTCGTAAGCCGTCCTTGTGTAAGCAGAAAGACATGTTAGTCAGTTTAAAATTACCGTGGTAGACAATCGACATTACTGTGCGAACATGTGTATATTTCAGTTTGAAGGATTTATCTAATTAATTCACGTAAGTTGTGTGATTTCTGCAGTATGTACCTGACGAGATGCAGCGAAATATGCCAGGCAATAAATCGTGCAATCTATTGTTTGTGTCTTCGTTATTCAAATGTCATAAAATAGTCATTTACTGCCAATATAGTACCTTGCGGTATATGGCAGAGGGGTCTTTGAGCCTGAGGAATAAAGGCCGCCTGGCTTGTGCAGTCGCCGCGAACTGTGCAGGTTAGGATTTTCTTTTTGCCCCCGACAGAAAAAATTCCGACACCTTACCGAGGGATAGAACCCAGGCCTCCCGAATGAGAGTCCGGCGTTCTAGCCTCTCGGCCAGCCGCTCCTGAGTGTAGAATAAACGTTTGGGGGAAAATAAAAAGGGACATAATATTTATTTAACTGTTAATAAGGGATATGACTCCTCAGAATTTGTTCCGGATAATTTCATTTAATATTACGCTGTTGATTAACTCATACTGGAATTTGGTATCCAAATGTTATCATGAAAGTTCTAAAGTAAAGATATAAATGGGTGTTTTATTTTGTTTCTTTATTACCTATATTTTAGATTTAGTATTATACAATATACTAAAAGTACAAAATACCTGCTCGACTTTGAGGTATATTTGCCATTTGGCAGTTTAATATATACTACTCTGGTTTCTCTTCACAACGTATACATCTTTCGCCTTAAGAGTTTGTATTGACCTCCACTTGCGAGTCGCCAGTGCTGCAGCGTCAAGATGCCTAATGAAAAGATTCGAGGTGGGGGTGAACAGTTCAAGTACCCATACACCATATATTCAAAAGTGCAGCAGTTCCCATACAAGTTTTACTGGAAGCATGCTCGACTTGCTCGATTTTACTGTTACACAGCTGCTTTCCTTCTGCCATGCTTTGCTTACCTCGGCAAACTCACTTATGCGCCAGCTAATGTGAAAAAGTGGGAAGAGATTAGAGCCAAGAGACACCACACATTTTTTGATCTGCCTCACGACTAGAAGTGTGGAGAACTAGAAGTCAGCTTCTGTCTGGAGACAAAGTGCAACATGCACAGATGGGATTTACATTGTTGTTGCCTTTCACAGAAGTGAATTAATCTTCAACAGTTTGAGTCTACTGTGCGCTGTTGGATTATCTGTTGCGTTCCTTAGATTAAAAGTGCTAGTTGTTTAATAAATGTAAGAATATTATAGTAAAAAAAAAAAAAAAAAAAAAAAAAAAAAAATTAAGAGTTTGTATCAATAAAGATCCATCCACAGAAATTTTTGTCCGGACTAAGAAAAAAAAAAAAAAAAAAAAAAAAAAATTAAGAGTTTGACATGGAATCACATGATTAACTATTATTATCCTTGCTGTCTATTATCTTTGCTTTTATTGTTATCACCCTTAGCAGTTTTACTCTTTGTCATTATTATTATAGATGTATTTCATGTAAACACCATATCTAGGAAAATCATTTTAGCAAATGGAACCACAAGTTTAACTGTTTATTATCATTGCTGTTACTGTTATCACCCTTAGCAGTTTTTATTCTTGTCATTATTATAGATGTATTTCATGTAAACACCATTCCTAAGATAATCATTTTAGCAAATGGAATCACAGGTTTAACTATTAATATTATTATCATCGCTGTTTATTATCATTGCTGTTTAACAAAAACAGTGTTATTGTTATCACCCTTAGCATTTTTAAATTATTCCTTGTCATTATTAATATTATTATTTATGTATTTGGTTGTTATTTGCATTAGTATTATTGTAATCATTATAAATATATATGGCTTTGTAAACCCGTAAACTGCACATCCCCCTTTCCCACCTTTTTGATACTGGGAGTGTTGTCTTTGCTGCCACCCTCGCCGGTTGGTTCTAAACATTTTGTGCACCGCCATGTTTATCATCACCAAGGGATAGGGATGGTACTTGGTAGGAGTTTTAGAGCTGGCAGGAGAGCGGGGCGGCAAGGGAAATAATAGCAGCCCACTACCATCACGCTGTTGATATAAAATATTTCCTTACAACAATGTCAATGGAGGAATGTTCAAATGTATAAAATATTTGTAATTTTTGCGCATATGTCACCTACACTTCCACATGCAACGCTCTGTAACAACACGAACAATACAAATGCAAATGTTTCTTAACACTCAATAAACGTTTAAAAAAAAAAAAAAATTAAGAGTTTGACAAATCTGGAAAACAGCACGGACAAGTGGTTATTTCTGTGCAACCCGAAAGAACCTCTGCCACATTACGTGGACATGGAGTTGGACGGGGTAGAAGATAAGCTACACCGTCTCTTTATCACAGTTCCGGGGCGCCGTACGGCGTGTACAGTCTGTGGGAACGACTCCCACTGGAGTAATAAATGTCCGGCCAAAGTAAAAACCCAGAAGGCACCTATACTGGTACAAAAAGTCACCTCGAACTCCCAGACAGATCAACATAGTAAGGAGGATGAAGACGGTTTCCAGCTGGTCAGTCGGAAAAAGGGACGCTCAACCAAGAGCCTGTCTGACGGTGAGAGCTCGACACCTCCAGCCTGCCAAACACATGTTACCACGCTGCCGCCCCTCAACAACCACGACTACCCTACACCGCCCGAAGCGCACAGGTCAAACAAAAAGAAATGCGTAAGTAATTATACTGAACAGATAACGACCAGCGCCATGACCGAAATAGACAGTGATAACATTAACACACCACCACGACAAAGAAACCTGTCAGATTCTTCACCACGCCTCGTTATTGACTTAGAGATTTCGAGCCCGGCGAAGGAATCTACTGACAATCTCCAGAAATGATAACAGGAATACAGACAGTTTTGAAACAAGAAACATAATTATGCTCAACCGTTTCTTATTTTACAACAAAAATTGCATCGGAAATTAAAATAATGAGTATTAACATTCGAGGTATAAGATCCAAAATTAATCATCTTATACCACTCATACACAAATATAAACCTGATTTTATACTCATTCAGGAAGCTAACGTTAAAACCGATGAACACGCATCATATATCACAACATGCTTAGGTCTAAGACACTCATGTTTTAGTCTTAGTACTCAACATATCGGACTGGGTACAGCAATAATACAGACATCGGACAGGTGGCAGATTATAAAGAAGGACAGGGACTGCCAGGGTAGGATAGCTATAGTACAGGTGAGAAATAACATAAATAAATACACAATTGTCAACATACACGCACCGCCTGACTACAGAAATCAGCCACTCTTCTACTAATCACTGGAAAATTTATTATCACGCTCATATCGGGGTCACAACATCATTCTAAAGGGTGATTTTAATTGCGTACTTTCGGCGCACGACCTTATAAATGGAGATGTAAGAATGCAAATTAGAAACACAACGGGGGAGGAGGAACATCAATTAGACACATTGCAAACAATTTTAGATATCCATGGGCTAACAGACGCATACAGGCAGATGCACCCACATGGAACAGATACAACACACACAAACAATGCGCATAACAGAGCAGCGCGATTAGATAGAATTTATGCGCCCATAACACATCATATAACACAAGTCAAGCATTTACAGGAGACACTGAACTTCACAGATCATAAGGCGGTAGTTGCAACAATAAACACAGTACAAGCAACACCACATCTTAGAAGATCTCCCCTTTGGAAACTGAACTGCACACTTTTACAAAATCAGGACTATGTAGATTGCATAACAAAACTGATCCTCACATACACAAGCGATATACCATAGAGTAAAGCGCGAGAACTCTGGGAAACACTTAAACAAACTATACGAGAGAGAACACAAACACTAGCAGCAGTAATACACAAGCAAAAACTACAACAAGAAAAAGTATTGGAAAATGCAATTAAGCTCTTACTACAGACAGACAAACATTCACCACACATCATAGCATTACAGGAAGAATTAGATCTCCACAGACATCATCGATTTCAGGGGGCTTTACTGCGAACAAAGTTACAAACTATAACACAAGATATACCGAGTAAACAATACCTAGCTTTAGAACAAAACATACAGCGCAGCAGACAAATAGGCCAGATAATGGACAGGGAAGGAAATATACAAGTCGAGCCACAACAAATAGCCTTAGCCTTTGAAGATTATTACAGGAACCTTTATACAGAGGAAAACACACAGGCGCACGTGCAAGAAGACTTTATGAAATTCACAAAAGAACTCACAGAGGAACAGAAACTAACACTAGATACTGAATTAACACTAACAGATATAACACAAGCGGTTCATGGAATGCAGAAGGGCAAATCGCCTGGCCCTGACGGTATTACTGCTGAATTCTATCAGTTTTTCTTTCCTCTTCTAGGTCCCCTTTTACTAGCAGTATTCTCTGATTCTTTCCACAAACATGAACTCCCATCCAGTTTCAACACGTCTTACATCACTCTTATTCCGAAGGAGAACACTGACAAGACACTTTTAAAGAGTTACAGACCTATCTCGCTTTTAAATGTAGACTACAAGATTTTAACAAAGACTTTGACGAATAAATTGAAACCAGTAATGGCATCTCTCATTCATGAAGACCAGCAATGTAGTGTACAACACCGGAATATCCAGCAACACACACACTTCATAAGGGACATCATCAACTACACACATCTGAAAAACTGTCAGTCCTCAATTCTCTCTTTAGATCAAGAAAAAGCATTCAACAGAATATCTCACTCATACCTCCACAAAACTCTCTCACACTGTAACGTGGGAAATTATTTTCGGACATGGGTCAAAATTTTATATTTGAAACCGGAAAGTCGGATTCTATTAAACCATACCGTAACCAATTCTTTCAGGTTGACTAGGTCAGTGAGACAGGGATGTCCCTTGTCCCCTTTACTGTACGTTGTCGCTCTAGAGCCACTTCTAGAAAAGATACGACAGGACGACAATGTCAGGGGTACGTTCATACCAGGGAAGGGTGAACAAAAGCTGCGTGCTTATGCGGACGATACCATTTTCTTTCCGACCACTGAAAAATCTGTACGGATCATTTTGGAGACGTTCTCGTTTTTCGGCAAAGGGAGTGGGGCAAAATTAAACGTCCAAAAATCTACTATAATGGGCTTAGGTAAATGGAAAAATAAGGCGGATTTTCCATTTGACTTAACATCAAACAATCTTATAAAAGTGTACGGAATAGTCTTCCCATGTCAACCAAATCAGACACACAAAGACACTTGGCAAAATCTAGAGAAGAAAATAACAGATATGTTACAGAGATACAAATACAAAACAACTACCATATTTGGTAGAAGTACCATTGTTAATACATATATAATTCCAAAAATACTATATCTGTGCACAGTCCTAGATCCCCCACGTCAAACTGTCACAAACATAAACAAAGAGATTAGATGCTTTGTGTTTGGCAGCACCATCTACAGTATCAAACATACTACACTCATGCAAGACAAAAAAGATGGAGGTATCGCCCTCCAAGACATAACAACCAAAATACAAGCACTTAGGATCAAACACGTAGGAGAAATCCTACAACACCCAGAAAAACACCCTTTAGCACACTATTACATTGGAATTAGGCTATCTTCTTTAAAACCTATTAGGAATACATCCTCACATTATTTTGGCACACTCCCAACGTTCTACAAAACATGTATTTCAGCCATTAAAGGACATGAAAAATTACTACACAAGAAAACACATACAATCTACAGGCATTTAGTTAAATTACAAGCAACTCCGGTACATCTGAGAATTAAAAGAGGACATAGATATTTCATAAAAGATTATACCGAAATTTTCTCTAATATCCACAACAAGCAGATTACTCCAAAAGCAAGGGAAATTACATATAGGCTTGTTTACAGCATGACCCCAACAACAGAGAGAACAGCAAAAATAACTAAACAAATACTACAGTGTCAGCTTTGTAGACGGAACGTCCAAGAATCAGAAGAGCACATCTATTACGAATGCAACACAATCATGCCAACAAGAAATCTCCTACAAAACATCCTAAACACTCATTCGAAACAAAGAACAGATGTTTACAAAGCAATCATGATAAATTCCATTCCTTACTCCACACAAGACACCCACACAAAGCTACTTGTTCTATTGGCAGAGTACAGAAATCTTATAAGGACATTAAGAAACAAAGCACTATACAATTACAGAACAATCAACAAAGAAATTGTCCAACAACTTTATCAACAAAAAGTCGCAAACATTCTAATCTTAGCCCCACAAGCGCAATTCTCGTAAAATATTTGGCTGAAGACAGCACATATTACAGAAGAAGCAAATAACTTGTTTTAAATAAAGGATACTACAACTGTAAATGTATTTATTGATGGTATTAATAGTCTTACAATTATATTATTATTATTATTATTATTATTATTATTACTATTATTATTACTGATACTATTATTATTAATTTTCCCATTATTATATTTGAATGTGCAACATGAAATATATTGTGGATGGGTGTCTGTGCCGTTGGCAGTAACATATGTATGCGTCTGTGTGGATGCAGGTGTGTGTGCGTGTGTTTTGCATGAATTTGCACGCGCATGTGTACGAGTGTGTGTGCGCGCGCACGCGCGCATGCGTGCGTGTAGCAGTTTTTGAACCACGTCGGTATCTTAAGTATTAAAATGATGTTATACGGTAATGATATGTTCCAAAGAAAAATATGCACCACCATGTATAAACAAATTCGATGAGCCCTTTAAGTACCCAGTAAGCTAAGGTGGCTTTTAGTGGCCAGGTTTTAAGTCCTTCCCATTGTATATAAAACCCAGACACTATCACAATTTTGGACCAATTATCTCCCTGAGGACAGACCATGGACCCTAATTGCTAGTAGTAAATCCCTGATTCTTGTCCCCCAAACAAAAGACATCATGGACTAGAGCGTCACCCTGAAATTTGTCATCAGGCAACAACACCAACGACCTTCGCCTCGGGAGCTTAGTGACCCAGAAATTACAAGGAAGCCACATTTTAATGGGAATGATAGTTTAAAGTTTATTGTCCAAGCGCGGGGCATTTAAATGTACTGCGGTCTCCAGAAAGTATGAGATTGTGTGTGTTTGTGTGTATGTGAGAGAGAGAGAGAGAGAGAGAGAGAGAGAGAGAGAGAGAGAGAGAGAGAGAGAGAGAGAGAGAGAGAGAGAGAGGAGAGGGAGAGATGGACAGGTGTTTCATGCATTCCGCTTGCGGAAGTGGAAGTGAAGCATATACAAGAAATGTGTATCTACATGCACTATGCCACAAATGTCATATTATCATAACTGTATATATGTATGTATATGTTTTATTCACAATGTCACACTTAACACTAACAAACGGCAACGCTCTGTAATATACACAAACAAAAGAAACACACACTACAACTTGTAAATACACATTGCTTTGTATGAAATAAAAGTTGGAAAAAAAAATTAAGAGTTTTGATTGACTTTTTAGCCTTTTTACTCGGGTGACCTACAGCAAACAAGATGCCTACCACACTAGCTGCACCGACAGCAAACAAGATGCCTACCACACTAGCTGCACCGAAGTCGAATATCTCACCGCTGATTCGTTTTGCCAGGTGGACGGCACTCTTCACTGGGGTCATTTATGGTGTCACCAGATATAATTATTTGTCCAAGCGGGAAGTTGACATTCAGAAGCATGAGAATGAGATTGGCGAGAAGCACAGGATTAAAATGGAACAGTTGAAAAAGCAGAATGAAGCAGATGAAATGGCAGCACTTGGAAAGGAAGCTGGTGGTGTTGTAGCAAAGTGAACATGAAGATAATTGCTGCTTGATGTAACCTTTTGTTTGTTTTGTTTTTTGTAGATGTATCTAGAGCCTGCATTACTGGTTTGTCATGAGCAATACTGATTAAACTCAAATAAAAAAGACATATTTTTATTTCTGCAATGAAAAAGAATAAAAAAATTTACAGTTGTGATTTTAATGAGGTCGTCGGCAACATGGCCTCCGTTATGCATCCAGATATGAAGGTCGAGGTAAAGCTCGAAGAAAGGACCAGTGGACTGGAGGACTTGGCTGACCTCATCATGACCTCCTCCTCTGATTTTTCAATATCCGGCAAATTTTCCAGGGACTTTGCTGACAGTGATTCGGATTTACCTGACAATGAACTGCCCATGGATATTATTAATTTACTAGACTGCCCAGACCTGGATGTGGGACTGAAACTACATCGGATTAAGTGTGAGGATGGGTGTAACAGCTGTTGTGAAATACCCAACAGATATAATAATGTCCGAGTGTCTGATCGGCAGGATCCATTCATGGGATTGTCTGATCAAAGCAAAGACAGTGGAAAACCCAGCACCATGCTAGGGCTGCTGATAATCTCTTTAGACTATGAATCAGAATACGAACAGCAGATGCGGCCCAAAGTGAAGGATACGAAGACATTCAGTGCATGGAACACTCCCAAATCCGAGGATGAGCCGGATTTTATGCTGTCAAAAAGCACTATTTGGAGTAGGGTGTTTGATAAAGACAATGATGATAATGATGACGGCGATGATGATGCTTATGATTCATCATCACAGGAGGTGACTTTTCCAGAAATGCCATCATCTGATCATTGTGAGACAGTTGGAGGAGACGACAGTGATGTTGACACTGAGACTGTCACAGATATTCCTCGATCATCTGATTCCTCTGGCTATTCATCTCAGTCTCCAGATTTGAGCCCTGTATCAGCAGAACCCTTGCAAAAGCTCCGAGGCGGCAGCCTGCTGACCATCTTATCAGCATCTGTAGCCACCAATGGACGCATCAGCGCCCACTCATCAGCCTCCGTAGCAGCAGCAGTATCCCGCTCATCACTAGCCGGCAATCTGTCAAACCGCCCGGCTAGCCTGCTGGAGCAGAAACGTAAGCTGTCCAAAGACAGGAATGTCCCAGTGCAGGCTTCATACCAGCACGTTTTGTGTACAAGCAACAGCATCAATGTGCACGACTACGCTATGAGCCCCGGCGCTTGCACGTATCCCTCACCATCCTCTTCTACAGAAACAGGCCGACCAACCGTCTTGTCCAAGCCAATTTACAAAAGAAAGCAATTTTCCATGGATGCATCAAAAAAAAAGAGAAGCAACACCACCATAATCAACTAGAGAGAAACCGCCGGCAGAAGCTAGCGGATTTATTTATGGACCTTCGCGATGAAGTACCAAAACCAAGCAAAGGCATCAAAGGTTCTAATTTTAAATGAAGCAACATTGTTTATTCGTGACTTACAAAGACAGCATAGACAACAGGACGATGAAATTTCTAAGGAACTGCGCAGAAAAGAAGTGCTGCGGAATCAATTACGTTGTCTACAAGCTCAAATATCAAGTAGCGGTTAAATTCATTAGTCACAACTTAGTCCTGTAACTAGCAGTCCCCAATGCCTAAGCCTTGTCTCTCGTAGAAGGCTATTGGAAGGGTCCATCTGTGAGTGAATGAACCCATATACATTCAGAACAGTAATATGTTGGTACCTATGGCCGTAATGCCGTATTACATACATAGCAATGCTACTAACTGATGCAGGGTGGTTGTCAGATGTGACTTGTGTGTTTACTGGCTGGCAAAATTGTCATATCATATATGGTCTGAGAGAAACCTGACATATGTTTTAAGGTGTTTTCTCAATCTGTTTTACTGTCACTGCTTTTTTATTTCTTTATCAAGTTTGATTTATGGGGGATGAAATGTATGTTGTCCCCCTCATTTGCCCAGCTAACACTGTTCATTGTATTAGCATTTGATGACATCATTTATCTGGTAGTTGATTGGACAATATTCATCTTGTCTGTTTACAGGAAAAGCAGCTATATTTGTGCTTTTCGGTCGACACATCCTTCTTCATGGCTTTTCTTGGCCAGGTTGGCCTTCCCAGATAAATTTGGTAACTGATTTCAAACTTTCGTTTGATTTAACGAGTTTACCACATAAGACCCCTTATTGGGCATATGATGCCGGGCCCATGTCTGTATAGATCAGTGGATATACTTGATGATATACACATCACAGCGGTTAAATTCATTAGCTATAACTTAGTCCTATAACTAGCAGTCCCCGGTGCCTAACCCTTGTCTCTCGTAGAAGGCTATTGGAAAGATATTGGAAAGCTTCCTGTAAGGAATCCTTCGCTTCCGAAACGTTTCCTGGTGCCCAATTTAGCCAACATTAAGTTTACCTCCAGTAAATATTCTTGAGAGGTGTTCTTTTCTTTGCCTCTTCTGTTAATTATGAAATGACATGGGGTTTTACATTTCTTCAGTTTTATACTGCCAAAATGCAGCCGGTGTGCTGGGAAATGAATAGGCGGACAGATTGGCTGGCTCTGCAGAACTTGGTGGAGTATTGATACATGATAAGGCAGACGTGGTTGCGGCCTTGTGGGAGCACGTGCACACCTCGGAGGAGCAAATGGATTACCATGGTATGGCAAGAATGAGACAACGAGGAGTGACGAAGGGATCTGGCCGACGCTCAACGCTCAGAGGAAAGGCGAGACGGACTTATAATCAGATTGCTACTGGTACTATTAGTGTTGGAACTCTTCGCTGGCTGCTGAGGATGGGGACGGAGCACTTATGGGAATGCCCCGAATGCTGTGATGTCGATTCCTAAATCAATCAATCAATCAATCAATACTGCCAAAATTATTCATTGTTCATTTGTAAATCTGTACAGCAAATCATGTTTGTCTTTACCAAGATGTATTTTTGTAAACTTTATTTGAAGTCGGTCCTTCGGTATCACAGAATTGTAAAACTGAGTTGCAATGTCTGTATTTTTATTTCAATGTAAGCGGGTTGTAGCAAACTGAATGTTGCACTTAATGTTTCATTTTGTCCAATAATATCCATTGTTATCAATCAATCAATCATGCTTGCTAAATACTATAAACCAGTTTTCTGCTTGTCGATCATTGTAGACTAATTGCAATGTCCAGCCGGGTTACTGCCTTTAAATTTTGTACAAAATGTCTACTTTTTAGAGACCTTGTTTTCAATATCAGAAATTTATTCTATGAACACTGAAGAATATTAAATCATAACAATCATGTTTCACAAACTGAAATACTGTGACAATATTAAACTTCAAATTTTTTGAAACAAAAATGGTGATGGAATGCCTTTTTATGGAAGAAGTGGCAGAGGTCTGAGGTCAACTTGCACAAAGGATGGGCACTGAATATTTGACACCTTTGCATTATCAGTTATCAGTTATCAGTCATCAGTTGGGGTATCTTCGTTGCACTCCGGACATGTCCATAGGTGCTCAGATCCTCCCCCCAGCATATGCATCAGCGTCCGGTGGCTAATAGTGCCAGTTCTGTGTTGGTTGACGAGGCGCTTTGTTTTCCCAATGTACCTCTCGCGTCTGGCTGTGCCGATTCTTACTCCCAGGTCTTTCATCCTGGACAGCGATGTGGAATCATTGACGTCAAAGTCCTCTGTTCTCGCCATATCTTTAAGGACGTTAATAACATCGGCACGATCCATGGGCTGGCCATCTACAGGGGGTGCAGAGCCAGCCAGTTTGTCAGCTCGTTCATTTCCCTCGACTCCCGCATGTCCCGGGACGAAGATGAAGGTGACTTTAGGGACAACAGACTTCCGCAGCGATTCAGTCCACTGTCTACGTACCGATCCAGCTTCGACCTTCTGAATCATGCTCATTGAATCACTTAGTACACACACGTTGGTATATTGCTGTGACTCCAGCCATATAAAAGCCTGTGTAACTGCCATCACCTCCATCGTCATGCTGCTCGTGGTCATAGAGTGGGCACCACTGGATTCTTGAACGGTTCGGCCCGCTGAACGGGCTGTAAATGCCCACGCACTTCTCTGCTGCTTTACCACAGATCCATCTGTATAGATGAGCACTTCGGGGCTATCTGAGTGTTCATAGATGAGCGCGTTAACCTCTGCATTGACAGCGGCAGGGTTCTGCTCTCTGCACCGTCTGTCGAGTGTGATAATGCAGGAGAAAGTGCACTTAAAAGCTGGAGGCACCGGCACCCATTCCTTGCCGGGGTTGATACTGGTAAGACTGCAGACCTGTCTGACGACATCTTCCGCCCGACCCATCCATGATGTGCCCCTCTTTAGCCTGTCACCCTTTTCTCTGAATATAGCGTCATGCAGAGGGTGCTGCTCATCTGCACTTATTTTTAAGTATGCACGAGCTCTCCAGATCTTGATCCTGTGTTCCATTGTCGGGAAGTCAAGGAGGTATCTCATTGCTACACAGCTGGTGTCTCTCGTGCAGCCCAAAATGATGCGCATGGCTTGGTTTTGTACCTTTTCAAGTCTTCCAATCTGTGTAGGGCTGACAGTGAGGATGGCCAGGGCATACTCGATGCGTGAAAGCACAAGTCCTTGGAACAGAAGTATTAGCAGTCTTTGCTCGATATTGGCAGTCGCCATGACTCTCATTGCTGACAAACCTTTTCGAGCCTTCGTTATGACATAATCGACATGATCTCTAAAGGACAGGCTACGATCAAGCCTCACGCCAAGATATGTCATTGACTGGGTTCTACTCAAACTGCTCCCATCCATTCTTACTGCCGGCAGGTCTGTTTTCACAATATGGTTGTTTAGTGAGAACCATGTAACCGTTGCCTTTGCAGGGTTGACAAGGGCATCGGCATCAGCACACCATGAGGAAATTCGATCTAGTTCGCCCTGCATATCATTGGCAACCGCCTGTCTATCTCGACCCTGTCGATACACGAGGATGTCGTCAACGAATGACAGAGTCCTACCCCTCCCGTCCAACTGTTGTTCAGTGATCGGCACCGTATACACGTTGAATAGTACTGGTGACAGTGGTGAACCCTGCGGCAATCCTGGACATATCGTTATCGGCTCAGAAGACCAACTCCCGCATCTTAGCACCACCTTCCTTTGGAGCAGAACTGCAGCTATCCATCGTACAAGGTGAGGGTGCACTTTCAGTCTGAGGAGGGTTTGCATCAAGTGCTCGAACGATACTCTGTTATATGCGTCCTCTAAGTCTATGGCGGCCGCACATGTCTCTTCTCTGACCTCAAATCCTTCGTAAACATCTTGAGCAAAGACCGCTGCATTCAGCCATGACTCTTTGTTGCGTCTGTATCCTCCAAGTGTGGGCGGGAACCAGCCGAGCTGTTCCAAGTCCCAAGCAAGTCTGTGTGCGACAATTTTCTCCAGTAGCTTGCCAACAGTATTCTGCATCGTAATGATTCTGTAGCCGCTTCTCTTGGAATGGTCTTTGTTCGGTTTTGGCAGAGGCAGCAAGTAGCTGTGTAGCCATTCTTCTTTGACCTGACCCCTCTGGATACTGGTGTTGAATTCTCTGGCCAGTTCTTCCATGTCATCGTCTGATATCACCAGTAGGTCACCATATCGGATGCCGTCTGGGCCTGGGCGGTGTTAGGTGATTTCTTGAGCATCGCACGCACTATCTCAGCTGTGATTGTCCATTCTTCGTCTGTCCCGACCCCCTCGCACAACTGAGAGAGTGTCGTTGTGGTCCTCTTCTGGCGGGCTCGTCTTTCTGGTCAGTCTGTTCTATGTAGCGTGCAAGAAGGGCCTTACCTTTATCCGCATCCGACTTTTTCCATGCGAGGTCTGTGCCTTGAAAGTCTGGAATACCTCTACGTTGTGCAACACCGTTCATGCTCTTGTGGAGGCGCCAGAATGTCGTAAGAGATCGCTCGGAGCACACCTTCCTGCAGAACTCGTCCCATTTCTCGGTCTTGGCCTGTTTGGCGCAGGATTTGAATAAAGTCGTCGTCCTATCGACCTCCGTCTTCAGGTTCGCCAACTCAAACTGTGGCATGTTAGCCTTTCTGGCCTTTTGCCAGTCTTTGACAGCCTGCCTCTTTCCCAGCCATGCCTTCTCGACCTCTCCATTCCACCATGGTGGCTGCAACCATCTTTCTTGTCTCCTGCGGGAGGAAGTTAGTTTCCTTCTTCTGATCTTGCTTATGGCGTCTTGACCAGTGTTGTCGTACGGGAAGGCATTTGTCTTGTTTCTTTGACTCATGGCCCCGTCTTTCTTGATCAGGATGACACAAGGGTAGTGTTCACTATCGTGGTATCCCAGTGTATCCCACCGGCACCTTGGTGCGATGGTGGGCGACCTTTGCATTAGCATGAGGAAGGTGAACTGGCCAAATTTTTTGGGGCGGACAATGCAAGTGATGTTATACAAAGCGCCTCTACATGATGATTCTTTTCTGAATCATATTTGAAATGGTTTCTTTTTCATACTGTCTAGTATCTAGGCACCAGACACCTAGTGTTTTTTTTTTGGTTCTTGTTGTTGAATAACATCTATCTAGTTAACGTTTGTATTTGTATGGTTTAACTCATCTATCTCACGCGTGAATGGTTTTTGGGGACAGGGTAGAAAGGGTGTTATTTGTGCACTCTAATATATTGGCCACCTAATGATGACTGTAGCCGGCTCCGCTGGCGAAGGCGTTACGGGCGCAGTTCATAATCCTGCATACAAGTGTTCGACACACAACTGCGGACGATTTGGCAGCAGACTGTCTTGCGTTGGTATTTTACTAAATGGTATGGGTGCCAGTTCACAAACAATGACAAACTACTGAACGTAAACTTGCCAAGAGATCACAACAGCAAAAAATGCTGGTGTTGACTGACTGTCCTGTAAGGATATGTAACTAACTTTATTTAAACTGATGATGTACAGTTCTAAACATTGACATAGCTAGTTTCTCTCACACCTGAGGTTTGTGGAACAAATCCTGAGTGAAGGCAGTATACTCCCTGCAAAGTATTGTCCATGAGGCAGCTTTCTGTCAGTAAACATGGCATGGTGTGTAAGTCCTTCCAGTGCTTGATTAGAAAGGGTTCAACCAACACACCCGTCAGTTGCAGCTGACTTCAAACTTGACTTTGTTGAGGAAACTTCAAACCTCTGAACCTAATTTTGCCTAGGAAATCAAACTTTTTGGGGGTTTATGGCAATGTCCTACAAAGAAGAAGGTTCGGGTAGCACACGATGGTGATTTGGTGTATGTTACATGCTGGAGAAAGTTACCGTGTAAGGGCTGGTTGTTCCCTGTAATACGATGTATGCGGTCAGCGGCGGTGCGCTATCAACAAATATATAGTGAACAATAGCTAACTGCTTTGTTATTTATATGAGTTAGATTTTCCTTTGAAAGCTGGTAAATATCTATTTTGTATAGCACTTTGAAAGCTGTGTTGCCAGTTGACAACAAATTTGTTTTCATTTCTCCCTGACAAAGCATTATGCAAATTTTACAACTTTGAAGTTCTACGTTATGCCGTGGATTTTTTGTTTTTTTTTAGCAGATAGACTTCTTTGGGATTCAATTTTTGTCTGAAGTAAGGTCATTTGTTTTTAATGATTGATTCATGTTTTTGTTTGTACAATTAATTTAATGAATTAACTTTATGTATGTGTTTGGAATCTTAACTGTTGAATTTGTATATTTTATTTTTTGTATTGCGTTCTAACTACTGCCTGGTAAGAAGGGATACAAGTATTGATTTGATCGTGAAAGTCTTTTATTTTGATTTTGGATATCCCATTATAACATTTCATTGTTTACATCGTGTGTGTAGTGTGTTCTGGACATATGACTGGGGAGACATTATCGTGTTAGAACTAGTTTTTTTTTTTTTCTTGCTATAGGATCTGTGCGCTGTGCTAGGTTTTCTGGTTTGGTTATTTGGAAATTGAAACCTCATAGATAAGGTCATGGTGGGATGAAAAATTAGGTGGGATGTCTCATTGATGTGGAAGGGTAATGGATAGGGTAACCGTGGAATGGGAAAGGCAGTAGTTGCTGAGTTAGGGTTACAGTGGAATGGGGGAGGCATTAGGTTAGTGTCACTGGGAAGGTGGAAGCAATTGGATTGATAGCTGCCTTTAAGGTGGCAGACCTAATAGATGGGATGGGGTGAATGGGGAAACACTGGTCTATAGGATGGGTAAACAGATGAAGGGATTCGCTAATGTGGTCGCAGTTAAATGGGTGGGGTTCTTGGATCAAAGATTTCTTTCTTGTTCCGATTTAAACCCATATTTTGATTTCTAGTTTAGCATTTAGATTGTTTTTGGTAAATTATGTTTGTTAATATTGATTCTGAAGACACCTCTGGCATATTGTTCAGTGACATATGCCTGGGTCATTGACATTGACGTGAGTGACCTTTGTAGCAAGGCTATGAGAAAAACAACCAGCCATGAGAAATAATGGTGAGGGTAGATGGAGACCCCCAGGGTGGATGGGGGGAGAGACAGTTGAGTTTTTGTATGAAGTCAGGAGACTGAAAGGGCAGTTGAAGCTGGGACCGACTGAGAGTTGGGTCGCTTTGGACAGTGGAGTGTCAGGGCCAGAGAAGTATAGGTCCATGGTCTGCAAGTGAATGATAGGGGAGTTAGTGATAGAACTCTGCCCTTTGGGTTTTTTCAGTGAGGAGAATTTTGAGACGAAGGATTCAAGACTGAGCCCGATTATCAGCAGACTTAGTGTATTGAAGCCTACACCCCAGATTGGGTTGGATAGTTAGCAGAGGCTTAGACCCAGTGTGTGGGTTGTATTGTGTGAGGTCCAGCCGTGGATAGGAGCTGGATAACTGTCCTGTGAATTTGAGATTAAGCAGGCCTTGAGAAGGCAGTGAGGTGTGCGTGTTAAGTTGTGAGGAGGATATGGATATTCTATGGATTATACTGTTTCTGGATATAGAGTTATGTTCCGTTTGTCCGTGTTCTTTCTGTATTAAAGGATTATGTGCGCCAAAGCAATCTTGTTCACTGACTGATGGATGTGTACTACTGGGGTGAGTTGCATTGTGAGACAGGTGGCTAGATCTACTTACACTCCATAGTGACATGCAAGGAACATTGAACCCTAGACAATGACCATGTCACTCGGTTCTCATTAAGAACATCGTGACATTCAGAACCCAGGATGTCTTGGCTTGATGGTGTCTGTCTGTAAAATTTTTATTTCAGCGACCTAATTACCTCTGGGATCCTCAATTTAACTGTTTCAAGTGGCTGGGTTCTATAATTATGGTTAAAATATGAGTCCATTATGGTGTCTGATATATTCTCTAATTGCTGGCGGAGAATCATTTCCCTAATGTCTATAGACGCATCCTCTAATTACTGGTAAAGAATGATTACCCTATAGTCAGTGGACGGATTGTATAGTTGCTGATAAAGAATTCCCCTATTTTATGTCCGTGAACAGATGCTCTATTTACTGGTTAATAATCATTCTCAAATTTGTCTGACATATTGTCTAATTGCTGGTGGAGAATTACTCCATTTGGCTGAAATGTTCTCTAATTCCATCCATCATGTGCCATGCCGGTAAGCGTGGGCGGTCATGTTCTGCCATCTCACTCGATCACCAGAGTCATGGATCAGCTCCGTATTTCTGTCTCGACCATGCCACAAGGCCAAGCCATCCAGGTACTTGCTTCTAGGTCTTCCCCTTGGTCTGTTCCCCTCGATCTTACCAGTTGTCACCAAATTCTCCAATCCATTTCTTCTCATAACATGCCCAAAAAATTTTGACTGTCTACGTCTAATTTCTCTAATCAATTTACGATCTTCATTTGTTTCTTGAAGGACTTGTTCATTGGTCTTTCTGGCTGTCCATGGTATTCTTTGCATTTTCCTCAGAAACCACATCTCTACAGCCATCAGATGTTTTTCAGCCTGACTGCTCATTGTCCACGCTTCACATCCATATAAAAGTACAGGTTCGATGTAGCATCTCAACACTCTTTTTCTCGTTTCAATTGACATCTTTTTATTGGTCAATATGTTTTTCATCTTGCTAAAGGCTACTTTTGCCATGGCGATTCTTGTTCTAATCTCTTCAAGGCATCTCCCATCAGATGTTATTACTGTTCCGAGATAATTGTACCTGCTCACTTGTTGAAGAATATTCCCATTTACTTGTATATTACATTGTGGTATTTCGTCCTTCCTAGTGACGACCATAATCTGTGTCTTTTTATAATTTAATTCTAACCCTAGTTGTTCACTGTGTGTAACAATCGCATCTACTAAATTTTGCAGGTCCTGTTCATTGTCTGCAATCAAGACTGTATCATCTGCATATCTAATGTTATTGATGCATCGTCCCCCAATGTTGATTCCTTCCATATCTTCAATATTTCTGAAAATACTTTCACTGTACAGGGAAAACAGATCTGGAGACATTACACATCCCTGTCTCACACCCCTTTTAATAGGCTGATATTGGCTTAATTCATTATCAACTCTTATGGCAGCTTGTTGTTTCCAATATATGTTTTTTACAAGTCTAAGATCTTTTCCATCAATTTGTAGATCTTCAAGCATCCTTATCATGTTGACATGTCTCACTTTATCAAAAGCCTTTGTGTAGTCAATAAAGCAAAGGTGTAGATCTTTGTTTACTTCTACAGAACGTTCGATTATGTTTCTCAGTATATACACAGCATTTACTGTACCCTTGCCTTCCACAAACCCACATTGTTCTTCTCCTATTTCAGGTTGTATTTTCCTCCTAACTCTTTGCATGATAATTCTTAGCAAAATCTTCGTGATGTGACTCATTATACTAATTGTTCGATGTTGATCACATTCCAAGGCTCCTGATTTCTTTGGGATTGCAATAAATACAGAATTACATAACTCCTGAGGTATATTTCCAGTATCATATATTGTATTAAGCAGACTGGTAACTTTATCTATTCCATATTCTTCTAAAGCATTAATCATTTCTGTTGTGACGCTGTCTGAACCGGGGGTCTTGCCAGATTTCATATGGTTAAGCGCATTCTGAACCTCCATCTTTAAAATTGCTGGTCCTTCATTATTATTTTGAACATCATACTGTTCGTCTCTGTTATCGTCATAAAGGTTTTTCACATAATCTGACCATTCTTGTAAGATCTGATCTTTTTCTATTATGACTCTTCCATCTTTTGTCTTTAGGCAGCCTGCTGATGTACGTGTTCTTTGATTAGTAAGCTCCTGAATTCTTTTGTGCATTAGTTTCGCATTGTTACTGTTGTGTTGTTTTTCAATTTCTCTGCAATTTTTCTCAAGCCATGTTTCTTTTGCCTCCTTACATAAGGTTCTCACTTTTCTGTGAATTTCTTCATATTTGGCTGGATTATTTTTGTTCTGTCTTCTTGTTTCCATTAGTTGTAAAATTTCTTCAGTCATCCATGTCTTACGGCCCACTTTCTTTACTTTTGGAATAGTTTTTTCTGCTGCGCAACTGATTGAATTCTTCATCGTTTCCCATTGATCATCTACATCTTGAAACAGGATCTCTAGATCAGACAATATATCAAATTTGTTCTTTACTTCTATGTTAAAATTATCTTGTATTTCTTTGTCAGTTTTCAATTTGCACAAGTCATATTTAGGGTTTCCTGCTGTATACTTGACTTTCTTTAACTTTACCCTCAATGTGCCTATAATTAATCTGTGATCACTGTAACAGTCTGCATATGGAACTGTTTTTACGACTGTTAACGCATTTCGAAACCTTTTGCTAATCAGGATGTAATCTATCTGGTTTTTAATCCTGCTGTCTGGACTCCTCCATGTCCATAATCTTCTAGGATGCTGTTTAAACCAGGTGTTTCCTACAACCATTTCTTGTTCTTTTGCCCATTCTACAAGTCTGTATCCTCTTTCATCTCTCTCTCCCAAACCATGGTTGCCTACACTGCATCCATCGCCTTGCTGTTGTTCTCTAATTACGTCTGGAGAAACGCTCCATTTATCTATCAACATTCTCTAATTACTTGTGGATAATCATAGCCCTGTTTATCTGTGGATGATTCTGAAGTTTGTCAGTAGGTGAGTGGTTGCGTGAATCATATCTTGAGTTATTGTTCACGTTCAACTTTGAAGGACCAGTGAATGAATTGATTTCTTTGTTTCAAGCAGATGTTAGTCAGCGAAATATTTCTGTCAGCTGTGTTACAGATTTGTTTGCTCTTGTTTTAAATAGAATATATTAAAATGGAGTGTAAAAATAAAAAAATTGAAATTGTTGCCTATGATGCGTGAGTTTCACCATCTTACACGAGACGGGACAGAAAACGAAAAATTTCGCAACCGCTGACAATAACTATAATTGTACTCGGTAACACACCAGAATCACATGAATCTTCACAACGTGTCTATCATCAACAAGTTTAAGTGAAAGTTTTTTTCGTTTCTCCGGATTTTGTGGTGATATTTTTTGGAGTTGATATTCTGGATATTTCTCTGGAATTATTACCGGAAACAATAAATTTCAAGATGTATTCAAATATCACCGAATTCGCGGTCCCGACAAACGACTACGAAGTTCAGCAACTTCATCAGACGGGAACCATAGTGTGTTCCATTACTGGTCCTGGGGCTGCTGCTAAAGCAACACCGGCACTAATCTTGAGTGCTCTAAATGGTCCAGGAGGTGTACCTTTTGGGGGAATCGTCGACCTGCATAGGTTCGAGGTTCCCACTAGGTGGTACTTTAACCTGTCAGCAGAGGCTCAGAAAGCCGTGTATGAGAAATTACACGGCAAAAAGTTTCCTCTACCAAACCTAGGAATAGACATATCACTACAACATCTAGAGAAAGAAAGAGACAGGCTGACCATCCACTGGCTACCTGTCACGATTGCTCCTCAAGTAGTTAAAAGAAACTGGTACACAGTATTACAGGAGACGACAAGGCTGAGGTCTTTAGGATAAAGAATGGGGCTGGCAAGTGGGGAGCGCTCTGCAACCCAACAAAGGAAGTACCCCATTATACACGGATCTACACTCCTGGTATTACGAACAATAATCACAGAGTGTTGATCACGATGCCGGAGAGAAAGACCAATTGTCCAGCGTGTGGCCAAAACAACCACTGGGCAAATAAATGCCCTAGTCGACGACAGTCGATGACACCAATAGCAGCAGCAATTAGTGTACAAAGCCAAGAAGATTTCCTACTACTCGAAAGAGAAACTCCTCCACAGGGAAAGATTAAACTGACACAAACTTTCAGTAGTCAAATCAACACACAAGAAGGCAGGGACACACACAAAAATAACACACAAGAAATCAATCCAAAGAATGAAGACTCTGGCGGTTTTCAAATCGTCAGCAAACCAACGAAGAAAAAATGGGCTAACAGAAGACTACTGCAGTCAAAACACAGCGATGACACAGAAACAGACGACTTATGACTGATAAAGAAAGAAAAAGTCAAAGCTACTATAGGCAAGACAAAGGAAACTGAACAAGAACAACAAGAGGAGACACCAGTACAAGACGAAGACGACACACACAGCATACCAGACACTCTCTTTGTAGACACCGACACAAGTGATAAGAATGAGGATCAAGATGATCCTCTCACACAAACCGTTGCTACTAAAGACTTGCTCGCCTAAATGTACCCATCATGGATAACAACTCTGCGTGTGAATCGATATAGTTATTATATCTCATTTATTTGTTTTTACTTAAATTACAATGACTAGTGATTTAATTATTATTACTTTAAACATTTGTGGTATACGCACAAAATTACAACAAATTATCACACTAATAAACAAACACAAACCAGATTTTATACTACTACAAGAAACAAATATATGTTCAGAAACATTCGCACAACATATCACCATACAGCAAGGCCTCAAACATTCATGCTTTAGTTTAGGTTCACACAAAATTGGGTCAGGAACAGCTATTCTGCAGACATCAGACAGGTGGGACATAATTAAAATACACTCGGATAACCAGGTACGAATCTCCATAATACAGGTAGAAAAGCACTATACATGCATACACCATAGTGAACATACATGCACCACCAAATTACAAACATCAACCAGATTTTTACCAAGAATTAGACACCCTACTTATACAAACATACATAGGGCAAAATGTTATCCTTGCAGGGAATTTCAATTTTGTACTCTCAGATTTGGATATAGTAGCAGGAATCGAGACACAATTAAGGAGAAATGACAGAAATGGATATACTACAAAATACCTTAGACACACACAATTTTGCAGACACTTTCAGATACAGACACCCTAATAACATTGCAACAACACACAAAATAGGGCTTACAATAGATCAACCAGACTTGACAGAATATACACACCTTCAACACACCACATTGTCGCGGAAATTCTTGGAGTTGTCGAGCGATGAAAGACTGTCGCGCCATTCGTCTACAGGCGGCCGCAATCCTTTGATGTTGGAGACAAACTGTCCTGATGAAAGTCGGCAAGATCTTTTGTTGTGGGGGAAAAATTTCTCTAGATCACAGGCAGGCAAGACTTTTTGGAGTACCGGGAACAATTCCCCAGATGAAAGCGGGACAGCCGGCGGGTTGTTTACATCGAGTCGAAAAAGGAGATTTAAAAAATAGCTTCTCGACGCCTAGTGTCTAGTCAGATTTGTGACGTCATTCAGACACAGTATTAAAACAGTATGGACAAACAATTTTGGCGGGAGTCGACCAAATGTTTGAGGCAACATGGACGTGTGTGATGTTCCTGGTTTGATTATGGAGAGAGACTACAGTGTCTTATGTTGATTTACATCGGCGGACATTTATCCATTGTGTGATTTAGTAGTCTCGATTTCAAACAGGAATAAATATATGGTATTTAATTAAATAGACCCAAATTAGATGATTCGTAGGAATCGAGTGTAGTAATGTGCGTTGTAATTGTAAGAACGAATTATAGGAGCGTCGGCAGCAGTAGGCTATCGCGGTGCTTAAACTAGCTAGTGTGAGATATCAATTAACTCAGTGGGTTAAGAACAATGTAGTGGGATGATATTTAGTGAGATTGAGGATGGTTGGGGGGATAAGGGAAATGTAAAATAGTAGGATCTTCCAGTATGGTATCTACTGGGTTTCTGCACTTTTCCTTTAGTCTTTCCTTGTCTTACCATGACTCAGACCGATGTGACGAGCTCCTCTGCCTTATGACAGAGTTTAGATCTCTGTTATATATCTGAGCGCGGCCGTCGGCCTACACTCACCTAATGAAGGTCGGAATCGGGTTTCTCTCACCAGGTGTGTTCTCTCTTAACAGGTTCCACTATGTTTTCGAAAAAGCTAGCAGAAAAGTCATAGAAGAAGATTATGGCTCGATCATTGGAGGCAGTTTTTACTCAGCGGCTTTTGCACTGGGCCCATAATCCAGAGGGTCTGCAAGAACCTGGCCTCTGCTGAGCGGGAACGGATGATCATCTAAGATTGATTTCTCAGTGGTAGTTCTCATCATAGTAGAGTGAAGATACTTACAATACCACCAGTAACAGGAACAATAGTAGTTATAAAGAGAAATTGACAATTAACATTGTGTTTTTCAAATAGTGAAGTCCTGTGAGAAATTAACAACTAACATTTTGTTTTCAAAGTGACAGTAAACATTTGTTTTACTGTACAAAGGTTATCAGATCACAGAACTTTTAGTGACATATTAGTTACACTGTGTGTGTCAGATTCATGGTCAGTATTGGACTATATCCACTATTGGTGACCAGGCATCCGGACTATCCAAGAGCCACTGGAGGAAGTCGACACTTGGCCGGCGAGACGCATCATTTGGTGAGGTCCTTCTGTACTTGATCTCTGGTGCTGTTGTGTGGCCAGTACTGTGAGGAAAGCAGACTTTGCTCCTGGGCTGTTCGGTCTGATTCTGCAGACACACTAGATTATACGACATGCATTCTACACATACACTTTGCACATAACTGACACTTTTCTTTAATAAATTAATTTGTCATTTTGATAGAAGCTAGAGTTGTGAGGTATGTTTGGGAAAAGAATGAGAGGGGGCATGGTCTAGTGGTAAGAAGTAGGAGAGAGAGAGAGAGAGAGAGAGAGAGAGAGAGAGAGAGAGAGAGAGAGAGAGAGAGAGAGAGAGAGAGAGAGAGAGATCCAAGGACTGACGGGGTTTTGTGGACAGAGATCTAGGAGATCCTCACGATAATGATATGGGGTTAAAAGAATGTGGGTGTTGATTCCCCTCACCCCAGGGACCACATTTATTACGACACACATAATACACACAAACACCTACAAAAAACATTACAATACACAGATCAAAAAGCAGTACTAGCACATATCACTACAGACACTACAAGTGCAAGGCCTTCAAAGCTATCACTACATTGGATATTCAATAACACACTACTCCAAAACGCACCCTACTTGACAGAGACGGCGCGTCGGGTCCTGAGAGACGAACAGCACTGATTGGGAGAGAGCTGGGCAGGTACAACATCGACATTGCAGCCTTGAGCGAGACACGACTTGCAGAAGAAGGCCAAATCTGTGAAATTGGTGCCGGCTACACATTTTTCTGGAGTGGAAGGAAAAGCGAGGAAAGACGCCAATCCGGTGTGGGATTTGCCATTAAGTCGGCCCTGGTCGGCAAATTAGCTGGATTTCCAAAGGTTATAAACGACAGGCTCATGACCATGAAGTTGCCTCTGCTGAATGGAAGGAAGCACGCAACCATTGTGAGTGTCTACGCACCAACTATGACCAACGAAGATGATGTCAAGAACAAGTTCTATGAGGACCTGCACAATGTATTAACATCTGTTCCCAAAGGAGACAAACTTATACTCCTTGGGGATTTCAATGCCAGAGTAGGCACGGACACCACCTCTTGGAGTGGCATTATTGGAAAGCATGGAGTCGGAAATTGTAACAGCAATGGACTCCGCCTCCTTCAGACATGTGCCGAACATGATCTCCTGATTACGAACACAATTTTCCGTCTCCCCATGAGAAATAGGACATCGTGGATGCACCCTCGCTCGAAACACTGGCACCTCATTGACTATGTCATCGTCAGGAGGAGTGACAGACAAGACGTTCGAGTGACAAAATCCATGTGTGGTGCCGAATGTTGGACAGACCATCGTCTCATTGTCTCGAAAATGAACATCCACATCAGGCCACCACGGCGTCCTCAAGGGGCGAAAATGCAAACAAAGCTAAATGTCACCCGCCTAAACAGCAAGAAAATGCAGCAGTCGTTTGAAAATATGCTGGAAGACCGCCTCAAGCCCAATGCTGAAGCGAAACAGGATACAGAAACAGAATGGAGAGCCCTAAAGGACACAATTTACAACACTGCTATGGAAATCCTGGGTCCAGCCCCCCGAAAGCATAAAGACTGGTTTGATGAAAATTCCGAAGACATCAACCAATTGCTGGCCGAGAAACATCTTCTCCTCAAGGCACATTTGAATGACCCAAAGTCAACATCAAAAAAAGATGCTTTCAAGAACATTCAGAGAGTAGTGCAGCAGAAACTTCGGCACATGCGGGACTCCTGGCTGAGCAGCAAAGCTGATGAAATTCAGGGCTTTGCTGACAGACATGATATGAAAAACTTCTACGACTCACTGAAAGCGGTCTATGGTCCTTCATCACCAGGCATAGTTCCCCTCCTCAGTGCAGACGGGGGAACATTGGTCACCGATAAGAAAGAAATCCTCCAACGCTGGGCAGAGCATTTCAGCAAAATCTTAAATTCAACTTCCTTCTTCGATGATGAAACCATCAACTGCCTTCCTCAAGTTCCCACCAATGAGACACTTGATGACCTGCCAACCATAGTGGAAATAAACAAAGCCATCCAGCAACTCTCCAGCGGCAAGGCACCTGGTCCTGACTCCATCCCAGCAGAGATATACAAGGCAGGTGGGCCGGTCCTAACAGAGCAGCTTCACCAAGTCTTCACAAACATATGGATGAACGAGACCATGCCACAAGATTTTAAGGACGCGTCAATAGTCCACCTTTACAAACGTAAAGGAAACCGCCAATCCTGTGACAACCACCGAGGCATCTCCTTGCTTTCAATTGCAGGGAAGATACTCGCCAGAATTCTTCTCAATCGCCTCACAGCCCATCTTGATCAAGGTCTTCTTCCTGAGAGTCAATGTGGCTTCAGAAAAGAACGTGGGACTGTTGACATGATTTTCGCTGCAAGGCAGCTGCAAGAGAAATGTCAGGAACAGAACTGCGAAATGTTCTCCACTTTCATTGACCTTACCAAGGCTTTTGATACAGTCAGCAGAGAAGGACTGTGGAAGATTATGGCAAAATATGGCTGTCCACGAAAGTTTGTCCAAATAGTGCGGCTATTTCATGACGGCATGCAGGCAAGAGTACAGGAAAATGGTGAACTGTCTGAACCCTTTCCTGTCACCAATGGAGTGAAGCAAGGATGTGTCCTGGCACCAACACTGTTCAGCCTCATGTTTTCAGCCATGTTGATGAATGCCTTCGAGAACGACGACATTGGAATAGACATCAACTACCGAATGGATGGAAAGTTATTCAATCTCAAAAGGCTGAAAGCTAAAACCAAAATTAACAGCGGCACCGTCAGAGAGCTACTGTTTGCTGATGATTGCGCTTTATACGCCAACTCAGAGGCGGACATGCAACATAATGTTTCAGCTTTCTCACATGCCTGTGCCAACTTTGGGCTCAATATCAACTTGGAGAAGACTGTAGTTATGTACCAGCCAGCTCCAGGGAATAATCACACTGTGCCGAATATCAAAGTGAATTATCATAGACTAAGTGTTGTGGACAAATTCACCTATCTTGGCAGAACCGTGTCACAAGCTGCCACAATCGATGACGAAGTGAATGCAAGAATCTCCAAGGCCAGTGCAGCCTTTGGCAGACTGTACAAGAGTGTATGGGACAGAACTGGAATAAGCCTGCAAACAAAGCTAAAAGTCTACAAAGCAGTTGTATTATCCACACTGCTATATGCTTGTGAAACCTGGACTGTTTATCAGCGACACGCTAGGAAATTAAACCACTTCCACACAGTCTGCCTAAGGAAGCTACTGAAGATTAACTGGCAAGACAAGATTCCAGACACTGAAGTCCTAGAAAGAGCATTCATGCCCAGTATCCACACTCTACTGATGAAGAATCAGATTCGCTGGGCTGGTCACTTGACTCGCATGCCAGATCACAGGCTCCCTAAACGAATTTTTTACAGCGAACTGCGTTGTGGTAAACGCTCCCAAGGTGGCCAGAGGAAACGTTTTAAAGACACTCTGAAAATTTCACTGAATGCTTTTGGAATTCATCATGACACCTGGGAGGCTGCAGCCAGAGCCCGAAATTCGTGGAGTGCATCATTGCGCAAAGGTGCAGTCATATGTGAGGCAACCAGGACTGCAAGAGCTATGAAGAAAAGGCAGGACAGAAAAACTACTGCAGGAAATCCTCCTCCAGAGACGTCAAGCATTCTTTGCCCACATTGTCAAAGAACATTTCGAGCCAAAATAGGCCTTATCAGCCATCTTAGAACCCACGGCTCCACACCTTCAACCCCACTGGATGAAATAAATGGTCATCATCATTCTTGATGGACAAACAACAACTCCAAAACACAGGTTATATACAACATATGACACACCTTATTCTAACATACACTAATAGTGCACCCACCGACAACATAACACAAATTTGGGATCTACTAAAGAATGCAATACGATACAGAATACAACAATTAGCATCCATCATACACAAAGGCAGACTACAACAAGAACATATCATACAAACAGCAACACAACTCACAAAACAGACTGACAGGAATTCACTACACCTACACATACTAGAATCACAATTAGAACAACACCAACAACACAAATTCCGCGGTGCACTCCTTCGAACTAAACTTACTACCATATCAGAAGAAAGTCCCAGCAAACAACATCTTGCAGTGAAACAAAACATTCAACGTAACAGACAAATAGGAGCAATAATAGACATGCAAGGAAGCACACAAACAGATGCAACACATGTACTAGTAACATTCCAACAGTACTACACTGATCTATATACAGCAGAACCAGCCAACACACAAACACAAGATAGGTTCTTACAATACACAAAGAAACTATCTGACACAGATAGGGACACATTGGATATAGAGCTTACATTAGCAGACATAACACATGCACTCAATCAAATGAAAAAAGACAAAACACCAGGACCAGATGGACTCACTGTAGAATTCTACCAACACTTCTTTCCTATCCTAGGCAATTTCCTTCTAAAAGTCTACCAAGAAGCTTTTCACAAACAAGAACTCCCAAACACTTGCAACATGTCATATATAACACTCATACTTAAAGACAACACAGACAAAACACAGCTGAAAAACTATAGACCCATCTCATTGTTAAACACAGACTACAAAATTCTAGCAAAATCACTTGCAAACAAAATAAAAACCTTCATGCTATCACTCATACACCCAGACCATCAGTGCAGTATTCAATACAGAAACATACACCAACATACACACATCATTAGGGATTTCATTACATACACCCACCAGAAAGACTGTCAATCCTCCCTTTTATCTTTAGACCAGGAGAAGGCCATTGACAGAATTTCACACGCATACTTACACAAAACACTAGCACACTGTAACATAGACAGTGGATAGAAATATTGTATACACATCCTGAAAGTAAGGTACTGATGAATCATGAACTCACTGCCAGTTTCAGGATCACTAGATCTGTCAGACAAGGGTGTCCACTATCACCCGTCCTATATGTACTCACGCTAGAACCACTCTTAGAAGCAATTAGACAGGACACTAACATTAAAGGTACATTTATACAAGGGTCAGGGGAGCGGAAATTAATTGCTTATGCAGATGACACCGCTTTCTTCCCTACACTTAAAAAACTATGGCTGCAATGGACACAGAGCAGAGAATGCTTTTCACACTATACCAGCACTTGATCCTCTCAGTGATTGATTATGGACTAGGACTGCTCACTGTCTCAAAGAGTCAGCTGGTGAAATTAGAGCGCATACAGAACGAAGCGATGTGAGTCATTCTGGGATGCACCAGAGACACCCCAGTAGTTACATCCTTGGTTTGCCGACTGTTGCTGGTAGGCTCAAGGTGATGCAGGCGAAAGCATACCTCAGAGTAGCTGCAGACACAGACCACCCACTGCATGAGGCGCTGGACGTAGTTAAGGGCCAGCGACTGATAAGAGGGAAATAATGGATGGCTCATGCGGAGGAAACGATCAGACAGGTGTGCCCCTTGGAGAACATTAGGAGAGGGGAGGAGTGGGTCAGAGTGCCAGCGGAGCAGTCAGAATTGTGCAGAGTTATAATCACATTGAGCCGGGAGTGCAGGGAGTGGCCAGCAGGGGCCACGAAAGTGGAAATCCAGCAACTAATTCAGGATAATGCTCGCTCAGGTGATGTGATTATCTACACAGATGGGTCGGTGTTGAGAGGTAGGAGAAGTGCCTGGGGGTTCTTAGCAAAAGCTAATGGTCGACGTTTGGTGCAGGAGAGCCTGGCATATGATACCACAACATATAGCTTAAGAATGGAGGTGGAGGCGGTCAGTGCAGCTTTCCGCTGGATGGAGAATACGATACACACACACACACATCGTGATTGTAACTGACTCAGAAAGCATGCTGAGTAGGGTGAGGACAGGCAAGCTTCGTGCAGAGTGGCTTGCTTCGCTTCGGAAGTCACGGGTGACAAGCATCGTCTGGATCTTTTCTCCGGGGCATGCTGGTGTGCTGGGAAATGAACAGGCGGACAGATTGGCTGGCTTGGCAAAACGTGGTGGAGTATTGATGCATGACAAAGCAGACGTGGTCACGGCCTTGTGGGAGTATGTGTACACCTCGGAGGAGCAAATGGATCACCATGGACGGGCAAGAATGCGACAGCGAGGGGTGACGAGGGGATCCGGCCGACGATCGACGCTCAGAGGAAAGGCGAGACGGACATATAATCAGATTGCTACTGGTACTATTAGTGTTGGAACTCTTCGCTGGCTGCTGAGGATGGGGACGGATCGCTTATGGGAATGCCCCGAATGCTGCGATGTCGGTTCCTAAATCAATCAATCAATCAATCAATCTTCCCTATAACCAACACTTCCATAACGAACATACTTTACACCTTCAGACAGTTTGGTGAAGGAAGTGGGTCAAAATAAACATACAGAAATCCAAAATAATGGGTCTGGGGAAGTGGAAGAATAAAGAAGATTTCCCCACGGATCTAACAATCACAGATAACATGAAAATATATGGGATCACATTTCCATCCGATCCCAGAAAAACACACACAGAAACATGGCAATCGCTGACAAAACAAATTATAGACATACTACATAGGTACAAATAGACATCAACAATTTTTGTAAGACAATTGTAAACACCTTCATCATTCCTAAAATAATATATTTTGCTACAGTGTTAGACCACCCAAAACAGACAATCACAGACATAAACAAACACATCAGACATTTCATCTTCAGTAACACAATTCACAGTATACAACACAAAAAATTAATACAAGATAAGAAACAAGGAGAAGTCGCTTTACAGGACTTACACACAAAAATACAAGCATTAAGAATCAACCACATAGGACGCATCATCAATCATTCAGATCAACACTCGCTAGCATTATACTATATTGCAATTAGATTACACAGACTTAAGAAAATAGACAAAACAACACCGCACTATTACGGCACACTACCGCACTTCTACAGAACATGTATGCAAGCAATTCAAGGCAATGAACATTTAACACAACAGACAACCAAGCAGATATATAAATATTTAGTGAAATAACAAGCCCCACCACTACATCTGAGAATCAAAAGAGGATACAAATATTATATGAAAGACTATAGCTGTACCTTCACTAACTTACACAACAAGCATATCACATCCAAATCTAAAGAAGTAACATACAGGCTAATTTATAATATGACCCCTACAACCGAGAGAGCAGCACAGACATTCAAGCAAATAACACCATGCCAGCTTTGTAGACACAATATTCAAGAAACAGAGGACCATCTCTTCTATGGATACCCAACAATCACAGCCACTAAGACTGCATTACAACAGTTAATAGAAACACACACAAAGAAGAAAACTGTCGTATACAAAGCTATATTCCTAAACACAATACCTACAACCACAAAAGACAAATACACTAAACTACTCGTAGCACTAGCGGAGTATAGACACGTAATATGGTCTAGTCGAAACTCGGCCACTCACAATCACCACACAATACACCCACACATACTATCACAGATTTTGCAACAGAAAATTTCCCAGCTATTCGCAGATTAAGCAAGCGCCACTACCTTCAAGGTCCTTCTTTGTTGCTGATTCTATTTGCCCAACCTAGACAGAACGATGGGATGGTGCCCTTTGTAAGACAGTGGTCTTGTCGACCGAGGTTTGGCCTTCGCCGAGGCCAGCTCAGGTAAACTCTTTGTAGTGGTGGTAATTTTGCCATTCTGTGTAGCGAACTGAACAAATTTCAATCTGTTTACGCGCTCTTTCTTTCTCTCTCTCCCCTTCTCTCCCCATCTCCCCCTCCCTCTCTCTCTCTCTCTCTCTCTCTCTCTCTCTCTCTCTCTCTCTCTCTCTCTCTCTCTCTCTCTCCGTCTTTGTTGACCTCTTTCTCGGTCTCAGCCCAGCCCGCCACAAACAAATCATTTCCACTTGTGATTAAGGCGAGTGCTTGTAATTCAGCAATACTATTGAACTTGCTTACAGGAAACTAAGCTTGCGTGAGGTTGCCTGGAGAGTGAAAGTTTCAATTAAATGGTTTGGTGATCCTTCACCCCTGAAACTATGTGATCTGGTAATTATAGGGAACCCACATTTTATTAGAATGATAATGTAATGCCCAAGCTCACAGCATTCAATGTACTGCTATCTCCAGAAAGCGCGAGATAGTTCAAGACAGAATGTGTGTGTGTGTGTGTGTGTGTGTGTGTGTGTGTGTGTGTGTGTGTGTGTGTCTGTGTGAGAGAGAGAGAGAGAGAGAGAGAGAGAGAGAGAGAGAGAGAGAGAGAGAGAGAGAGAGAGAGAGAGAGAGAGAGAGAGAGAGAGAGAGAGAAGGACAGGTTTAACATGCTTTCCGCTTGTGGAGATGGGAATGATGCGAGGAATGTATGTTTACATGCACTATGCCATAAATGTCATATTATCATAACTGTATATGTATGTATTTGTTTTATTAACGCATATAACATTTAACATTAACAGACGGCAACGTTCTGTAATATACACAAACAAAAGAAAAACGCATTACAAATTGTAAAAAAAACATATTATAGTGAAATGGGACTGGTCAGACCATTTCGTGTTGTGGAAAATTTTTCTACAGCGGTAGCGTGCCGACATTTGACCATCGGTGTGCCTCGCGCGGCCTGTGTGGGACATGTTTGCAGTATTACCTGTGACCTCTTCCCACTAGTTGTCAACCATTCAAAACAAGCAGTGGAGAATGCAGATGATAGGCTTTTGCAATTCTTCTCCAGAGTACATCAGTAATTTACAGCTTAAATTCCCCCCCCCCCCCCCCTCCTCAACAGGTTTTTGCATGTATGGTAGTTGTATACGGGTAGCAATGTATGGGCGATTTTGTACATATATTTATATAAATACATGTATGTTTTTGTGTTGGGAAAAAAGTTTTAAAAAATTGGTGATGTGTCATATAGAAGGGGAAAAAACTTTGTTGTGTGGATTTAAAAAAAATAAACCTATCAGTGTGAATGAGGATACCTGGCGGGTGAAAGAGTTTTTCTATTAAATGGTTTTGGGCTGCATGTGAGCAAATGATTACCCAAGCATGAATATAATGTTGTCACATGTATATGAATGTATTTGTTTGTATTTCTTCTTCTTCTTCTTCTTCTTCTTCTTCTTCTTCTTCTTCTTCTTCTTCTTCTTCTTCTTCTTCTTCTTCTTCTTCAGCGTTCCGAGCCATTGAGGTTCTTTGCTGCAGATACAATCCGTCTCCATTCGTCTCTCTGGTGGACCTTCTCTTGCCAGTCGTTGATTCCAAGCGCTTGTAGGTCTGAATATATATTATCTCTCCACCGCCTTCTTGGTCTACCTCGGGGTCTACGGTCATTTATTTCCTGAGTGTAAGCGAGTTTTGTTTCCCTATTATCTTCCATTCTTTCTATATGCCCCAGCCATTGTAGTCTATTAGCCTTCATGATACCAGTGATTAGCGGGGACTTAAACAGATCATAAATGTCTTTGTTACTTCTTCTTTTCCATTCTCCACTGTGTGTATCACTAATGGGTCCAAAGATGCGTCTTAAAATTTTGTTCTCAAAAGTTTGTAACAAGGCTTCGTCTCCTTTCGTTGTACTCCAGGTTTCAGAGCCATACAGCACAACTGGTCTGATCAGTGTTTTGTATATTGTGATTTTGGTGTTACGAGATAGCGCCTTTGTTTTTAGTAAATGTTGTAGTGCATAGTATATCTTATTTCCAGAGTTGATTCTAGTTTGTATTTCTTCCCTTATGATGTTGGAGCAGTTGAAGATTGTACCCAGGTATTTGTATGTTTCCGTTCTTTTAATGTTTATATTATCTATTTGTATGTGGCCATTTGTTTGTATTTGCAAATGTAAAATGACACTGATTTTATGCAGAATAAACGTTTAAAAAAAAAAAAAAAGGTACTCCAGCTAAGTACTGGTGCTGAAGATCTTTGATCACCTCTCTGAGGTTCATCGTGCGCAGGGTGACCAGATTGGCCCTGTTAACTCATTCGACAAATTTGGCTTTTTTAAAACAGGTTTGGCGTCAGGAAATCAGTTTGACATTTTGGCTTTTTTCTTGGCTTTTTAAAAATTTGTAGTGGCATATGCCTCTTTTTTGAATTTGTCATGTTAATTGTTGTCTTGTTTACTATTATTTTTCGAAGTGACTATTCGCAATGGAATTGCGAATATAAAACAATTATATTCGCAATTCCATTGCGAATATAAAACAATTATATTCGCAATCGAAGTAGGTCACGTGATTATTCCTATGCGTGTGTCCACATTACAATATTTTGTTGATCTGTTAACGTGTTAACCTCAGTAGCATAGTGGTTAGTTTTTCCGCCTGGTGCACGGGAGCTCCGGGTTCGATTCCCAAATCGGGAGGTGACGTTTTTTTTTTTTTCCATTTTCAGGAGTTAGGTGACACCAATGCTTGTCTGATGATTTCGCTTTAGGCATATGTTTTCTACGGATTTTGTGTATTAGGTGTTGTTTATCTTGCTCCGCAGGAACCTGCACACTTGTCTTTCTGTTCTTATCTGTCCTCTACTTTTGTTATCTTGGGAAAGGAGCTTAGCCACCCGAACACGAGTTCTCTCTCGCTCGCTCGCTCTAAGTCTCGATCTCCCACCTCTCCCTTTCTTGTCTTTACCACTCTTTAATGTCTTTCAATACATCTTTCTCATATCTCTGACTCTCACACTGTCTTCGTTATCTATCTTTCTCCTCTCTCTTTTCCACCTGCTTCAGATATACCGGGTTTTCCTGCACTTTATAATATGCGTAGCATTTCCTTTTCCTTGTTTATTTATTAATTAATGAGGAACGAACAGAAGTAAGATGTAAGAAGAAGAGTGATTCATTAATAAATACGGAGAATTCGGCAGAATTAAACTCGCAACAGTGAACATTCCTATTTAAATTAACCACCTTCTTAGACTTCTTAATGGCCCAAACTAAAATTGACTAGTAAGCAGACGATGTGACATGTTTGTTACTTCCCGCAAATCGATTGCGAATATAATTTTATTATATTTGCAATTCCATTGCGAATAGTGCCTCCCATTATTGTTTTAGCTAAATCAAATGCTAAACGATATGCTTAGCGTATGGTTTTCGTACTGTACTTGTACCTGGTCCTGTTCTATGCGCACTCACGCATTGCGCAACCACCTTACTATTCAGTTCAATTTTCAAATTCATTATAACGTCATCGCAAGTCGCAAGTATTTCTTATTATTGAGCCCATTATAATGCCAAAGTGGAAACCATCTTATACTAATCGGAAATATAATGAGCAATGGGAAAAGACATTTGTGTGGCTCAAGAAATCCGCCGATGGTTCTGAACAGGCATATTGCAAATTGTACCATTGTAATATTCTTCCAAGACTTTCAAATCTCGCAAATCATGATACAATAGAAAAACACAAGCGAAGCGCGCCATCTTTTTCAAAAAAATCACTTTTAGTGATGAAAATCTTCTTCTTCTTCTTCTTCTTCTTCTTCTTCTTCTTCTTCAGCGTTCCGAGCCATTGAGGTTCTTTGCTGCAGATACAATCCGTCTCCATTCGTCTCTCTGGTGGACCTTCTCTTGCCAGTCGTTGATTCCAAGTGCTTGTAGGTCTGTACATGTATTATATCTCCACCGCCTTCTTGGTCTACCTCGGGGTCTACGGTCATTTATTTCCTGAGTGTAAGCGAGTTTTGTTTCCCTATTATCTTCCATTCTTTCTATATGCCCCAGCCATTGTAGTCTATTAGCCTTCATGATACCAGTGATTAGCGGGGACTTAAACAGATCATAAATGTCTTTGTTACTTCTTCTTTTCCACTCTCCACTTTGTGTATCCCTAATGGGTCCAAAGTGATGAAAATAAGCAAGAAAATTGATCATGTCAAATTAGCAGAGGTACAAATTGCTGTTAGCATGGCCTGCCCTAGTGCCATACGCACCATCGATCACTTAGGTGAAATAATGGTAGCCCGTGGATGTGGCAACACTCTTGATCAGATAAAATTGCATCGAACAAAGTGCATATCACTAATAATAAATGTTATTTCACCATCTTTAAGATCTGATCTAATTCTAGATCTGCAATACACGAAGTATACACTAATCATTGATGAGTCCATTGATGTCTCTACCCAAAAGTATTTGTGCATGTTAGTTAGATACCTCAGCGATAAAAGAAATGAAATTACTAGTTTTCTAGGTTTGATTCCAGTTCAGGAGGCTACAGGAGAGAATATATTTAATTTTATTAACAATGACATTGAAAAATGTAATCAAACATTAAAAAATTGCATTGGTTTTGCATCACATGGTGCTTCCAGTATGGTTGAATGCAAATAATTCAGTTTGGTCCAGAATGACAGATGTATCTCCTTCAAGTGTCAAAACTACCTTCAAACATTGGATTTTTTGCTGACAGAAATACCAAATTGGTTTAAACATAGCAATCTAAGATGAGAAGCATTTAAAGATTTATTCAAAATTATGAACTGATTGACAGAATTTCAGCAAGCTAGAACTGCACCAATTACTTTTGAAAAAATTTCTTCTGCTCACTTGCTTGTCAGGAGAAAAGTAATGTTCAACATTCTAATGAATTGGGAAGAACTCAAGGCTTTGTTTTTAATTTCTACTGAATTACAAGTAGCAGATTGTGACACTAAATTTGTTACGACTTATAAAGGAAATGCTTGTAGATCAAAGAAACTACCTTTATTTTAATTTTACAACTCATATTGTGCAGGAATTCGAAAGGTTGAATAGCCTTTTTCAGAAAAGTAAGGCAGATCCTCACGAATTACATGAAAAAATCCCACTGTGGAGTCCCCGGAAACGACAGAGCTGATCGATTGGCTAAGGAAGGAGCAAAAGAAGAACAACCTGATGTGCCCATTACATACCACCAAATGAAAAGAATGATCAAATCAATCAGAAAGCCACCAAACCTTACTCAAGACGACTACCACGTTATGGACAGACCAGAACAGGTCATTCTTCTGCGCCTCAGAACAGGACACAATAGATTACGCAACCACTTGTATACAAAATTCAAGATTGGTGACTCAGCCATGTGCACATGTGGTTTGGCGTCGCAGACAGCAGAGCACATACTCCAGGATTGCCCAAACTACAACATATCCAGGCGAACCTTCTGGCCTAGAGAGACAACAGTGGAAGATAAACTCTATGGACCGCTGAATGAACTAAAAAAGACTGTTAGATTCATACAAGAGACGACATTGCAGTTGTAGACATGTTTCAAGCGAACGAAAGAAGAAGAAGAAGAACATGAAAAAATATTTTTGCATTATTAGAGTCTTTATGGGTAATGGTTGGCTTTTCTTGGCTTTTTTATTTCATTATTTGGCTTTTTAAAATCATGGTGATCTGGCAACCCTGATCGTGCGTCCACGTGGGCCACAAGTCAAGAAGCCTGATACGGGGGGAAATGTCACGTCACAAGTCCAACAACAAGAAACACGCGGTATCCAAGATGTGCAGCGTGGGAGCCGACAAGACCGTGAAGAAGATGAACGTGGAGAACACGCCTGCTAGATGCATCAAAGAACCCGAAACTACAGCTATTTCTGAAGCTACCTCGAGGGAGAAGATCAACAGCCCACCACAGAAAAGAGCCAAACTTACTGAAAAGCAGAGAGAGGAGAAAGACACCAGAGTCGGAAACATCGACTCACCGACAATCAAGTGAGTTAGCAAGCGTATCCAAGTGGAGCTATCAGACGAAGAAATCCTGAAGCAGCTACGAGAAGAGAATCTTAACATCCGATTCTTGAAGTCGGAGCGGCTCCTCACTTATTCCAAGATTCCCACAACCTTGGCGGTGGTGACGACAGAGGGCAGCGAGATGCCGATCACAGTATCCATCAACAAGAGAATGCAGCATGCCATGTAGCGTCGGAGGCAAGGGACAGTGATTAGAATAAGATTCGAAAATTGTGGCAAACGGAATAAGAAGAGTTAACCAAGAAGCGACATAATACGCAAGTTGCTAGATGACGTCATGGCGTACTACGACACTAAAGTTAGTTAGGTTTTGGGAGGACCATGGAGCGGTCGCATGAATAACAAAACTGAAATATGAACGCAAATATCCAGCAGAAAGACATAGCGAAAATGCCATCTAATAAGCTAGTAAGATAAAGGAACAGAGGCATAGTCTGCATTACCGGGAACGATCCGAAGATGAAGATTTAATACCGAGAAAGTGAGGAAAACATACTGCATCAGAACTTGCCGGTCGTTTGCCAAATAGAGGTCATGGCGTCAACACACACATAGCTAGGCGTAAGTAATATTGTTAGAAGCATGGGCGTAATGTAGTTTACAGAACGATGGACCGTATATGGATGTGAAGATTGGACAATGAGCAGTCAAGCTGAAAAACATCTGATGGCTGTAGAAATGTGGTTTCTGAGGAAAATGCAAAGAATACCATGGACAGCCAGAAAGACCAATGAACAGGTCCTTCAAGAAACAAACGAAGATCGTAAACTGATTAGAGACATTAGACGCAGACAGTCAAAATTTTTTGGGCATGTTATGAGAGGAAATGAATTGGAGAACTTGGTGATAACTGGTAAGATCGAAGGCAACAGACCAAGCGGAAGACCTAGAAGCAAATACCTGGATGGCTTGGACTCGTGGCATGGTCGAGACAGAAACACAGAGCTGATCCACGACTCTGGTGATCGAGTGAGATGGCAAAACATGACCGCCCACGCTTACCGGCATGGCACATGATGGATGGATGGATGGACCGTATGGAATTTTTTACTCCCTAGCACTCTCTATAATGTTGTTGTACATGTCTGCTAGTTTCTCTAGCTTGTTGTCGGTACACCTGTTGATGTCGTCGTATCTTATGCCATCAGGCCCTGGAGCGCTGTTTTTTGATCGTCGAAGCACAGCCTTGATTTCTTTCACTGTCACTGTGTCTTCATCCGAAGTGTTCTGGGCCTTGCACCTGTCTGAGGTGACCTCCTTGGCCAGATTTCAGCCTCCCATGTCTGTCTGGTAGCTCTGCTCTAGATAGCGTTCAAACAGGGCATTGCCCTTGTCCTCGTCAGTCCTCTGCCAGATGAGGTCAGCACTTTGGAAGTCAGAAATGCTCTTATTCTTGACTACCCCACTCATGCTTTTATGTAGTCACTAGAACAATTTCAGTGACTTGTCTGTGCTTACTCTTTGACACACCTCTGCCCATTTTTCGCTTTTAACCACCTTGACCAGTTTTTTGAAATAGCTTACTTTTGTGTGCATCTCTCTTTCTAAGAGCATGCAGGGACTAAGATGACCAGCTCTGTTATTCTTGGCATTTTGCCATCTCCTTACAGCACTACGCTTATCCACCCAAGCCTTCTCCACCTCGAAATTCCACCAAGGTGGCTGCTCCCAGCTTTTTTTCCTGCCCTGAAGCTTTCTGCGCTTGTCACGTCTTATTGTACTCACCACATCTTGCCCTGTACTGTCATACTGGAAAATCTTTACCTTTAGCTTGTGCTGCCTGGTTCTGCCTTTCTCCACCAATATGCTGCAAGGGTGGTGGTCGCTGTCGTGGTGTCCAAGGACACCCCATCTACACACTGTAGTGAGTGAAGGTGAAACCAGCGCCAGATCAATAGCACTGTCCTCATCGCCTGGACGGCTTGCTGTCCTGGTGACACAGCCACTGTTGATACAAACCAGGTCAATGGTTTCAAGTGCAGTCTCGAGCTCCTCCCCCTGTGTGTTGGAGGAAATGTTTCCCCATGATATGCCTTTAGCGTTGAAATCGCCACAGAAAATAACATTTCTCTCGTGACCTAATATGTCACTTAAGCACTGCCACTTCTGGGAATCCATACTCGCATTGCGGGCATAAACATTAACCAACACGAATGGTATACTGGACTGAACTCTCAACGCCTGTATTTGTATATCGTCACTGTCCCAACTGGACATGCATGTGTACACAAGTACAGTCAGCATAAACGTGAAACAAACACACAGTAGGCGATGTGAGGTTTTCTTGAAACTCCAGTTTTATTCTTTCTGTGAGATATGAATTGTAACAATCAGTGCTGAACATAAATACCAATACCTGCTTATGAAATATTTACATAACTACAACTGTGTTTCTTCTCATTCACATACTTCTTTGTTTGCAAACAATCATAGTCATATTCAGAACTATTTCATGTGCAATCACATTCAGGTCTCTATCTCACACACAATCATATAGTCACATTCAGATATCTATTTCACATACAATCATATTCACACAGATTTATATTTCACATACAATCATGACCACAAATAGATCAGTATTTCACATGCAATCACACATAGGTTTCTATTTCACATACAACTGTAGTCACGCATAGATTTCTATTTCACATACAATCATAGTCACACATATATCTCTATTTCACATACAATCATATAGTCGCATTCAGATATCTATTTTTACATACAATCGTTGTCACATAGAGATTTCTATTTCATATACAATCATAGTCACACGTAAATCTCTACTTCACATACAATCATACAAACACATTCAGATCTCTATTTCACACATCCCTTACATTCACACATACAAACATGTCCATACATACACTAAAATTCCATCAAAACACATAAACAGAATGAAATGTTCAACAACACATAAACAGAATGAAATGTTCAACAGCACATAAACAGAATGAAATGTTCAACAACACATAAACAGAATGAAATGTTCAACAACACATAAACAGAATGAAATGTTCAACAACACATAAACAGAATGAAGAGTTCAACAATAAATGTGATATGGCATATGGAAACCAGTATACATTAAGCAGACTCAAGCTAAAGGACTGCACAGAAAACTGTCGCTGAAATACCCAACTAAGCATGAACAAGTGTGCAGCTGAGGGCCTGCCATGAGTGGTTTTGGCCTATGCTCCACAGAAGGCAAGAGCAGCAGCAGAAGAAGAAGACTCATCAATGTATGACTGATGGAGACTTCTAATGCACACAGAATCATTACATCATGTTCATCTCATATGTGGATGTTGAAGACAAGGGAAAAACTACCACATCAATTTCCCAAGAATAAGATATTGGATGGTCATAAAGCTAGATTTATAGTTAAGTGTCATGTTAAAAGAAAGACAGCGGTGTTCAGACTAACTATTTATAGTTGAGTTAGAAAACTGTCACCCAAAATGGACGTCCAGCACTCCGGACATGAGAGCTCCGACTCCCTCAGAAGATGTCAAAGAGTATGTATGGATACTTAAGTTTCAGTGGACAGTTTCTTACACATGTTGAGGCATCATCATCATACAGAGAGTCATTTGCAGAATGTCCCTCTCATCACATCCTGCTGAACAGTTGCTCAATCTCTGGCCAGTCCTCCTGCCTCTCACACCCTCATGCCCATGTTGTCTACAATGTCCTGTGTCCATTTTCCTCTCTCATGCCCATGTTGTCTGCAATGTCCTGTGTCCATTTTCCTGCTGATAAACTCCTACCTCGCATTCCAGGAACAGTGCCTTATATATCTGTTGTATTCAAGTTAATGTGATTTTAACATGGTCAAAGTATTTCATTTTCTGAGACATTAAGCTGAGTGTCTTGGGATGCATAATGTGGTAGTTTCCCTTTGCTTTCCACACTCACTGTGGACTATAAATTGCTAGGGTAAGTGAGTACTTTGCTCTATTGAGCAACATGCCCAAAGAACATCACAGCATTTACGGGACTAAATAACCTGGCATGGCACCTATTATTAGGCTATTGACAAAATTAGGCCACCTTTCAAACCCGTCTCAGCTGAGGCCAGCAATGTGACAATCATCCATATTTTACCAAACTGTCTTTTTACATGTTGTTTGCACAAATAAACATTAGTCCTGAAGCAGTTTCTTGCCACGGGTCTATGATGTAATAAAACCATCACATTTTTTAGGTCTAAATGCACAGAGAATTGGTGGCCAATCTCTCCCTCACTTAGCAGACCATGTAGGCCCATGTGTCAAACTCTTGTCCAACCATGCTCATGAGATTATCGGCGCAGTTCCCTATCAACTATGCTAACACTCCAACTATGCTGCTCATACAGATATGAATATACAGACTGACAGGGTCTGGGGTACAACACCCAGTAGAGACCCAGTTGAGACAAACGGGTGTCAGATCATTTTCACAATTTTCTGTAAAAGAAAGGTAGCAATGATGAAGGGAGATGGTGCCCTCACCACACGCCACGGCCAAGTACCTGCCATGGAATTGTCTGTACCTTTAGTTATATTTAATTGCAGGTCAAATAAGCAAACTCAAATGGTTGAATAATTATGAAAAACTTGAGGTTCAACCACAAAAACAGAAAAGGTTGTGATCTTCACAAATTAATATACTTCATGCATACAATGATATGTCATGAACTGACATGTCTCACACGTACAATGATACAGACCTTTCAGTCTTGTATGTGTGACATAGACAAGGAACCTGGCAATCTTCTACATGGACCCTGCAGTCTTGTATGTGTCACATAGACAAGGAACCTGACAATCTTCTACATGGACCCTGCAGTCTTGTATGTGTGACATAGACAAGGAACCTGTCAATCTTCTACATGGACCCTGCAGTCTTGTATGTCTGACATAGACAAGGAACCTGTCAATCTTCTACATGGACCCTGCAGTCTTGTATGTCTGACATAGACAAGGAACCTGGCAATCTTCTACATGGACCCTGCAGTCTTGTATGTGTGACATAGACAAGGAACCTGGCAATCTTCTACATGGACCCTGCAGTCTTGTATGTGTGACATAGACAAGGAACCTGGCAATCTTCTACATGGACCCTGCAGTCTTGCATGTGTGACATAGACAAGGAACCTGGCAATCTTCTACATGGACCCTGCAGTCTTGTATGTGTGACATAGACAAGGAACCTGGCAATCTTCTACATGGACCCTGCAGTCTTGTATGTGTGACATAGACAAGGAACCTGACAATCTTCTACATGGACCCTGCAGTCTTGTATGTGTGACATAGACAAGGAACCTGGCAATCTTCTACATGGACCCTGCAGTCTTGTATGTGTGACATAGACAAGGAACCTGGCAATCTTCTACATGGACCCTGCAGTCTTGCATGTGTGACATAGACAAGGAACCTGGCAATCTTCTACATGGACCCTGCAGTCTTGCATGTGTGACATAGACAAGGAACCTGGCAATCTTCTACACGGACCTTGCAGTCTTGTATGTGTGACATAGACAAGGAACCTGACAATCTTCTACATGGACCCTGCAGTCTTGTATGTGTCACATAGACAAGGAACCTGACAATCTTCTACATGGACCCTGCAGTCTTGTATGTGTGACATAGACAAGGAACCTGACAATCTTCTACATGGACCTTGCAGTCTTGTATGTGTAGTATACAAGGACAATGAGCAGTCTGATATATTTGGCACAGACAGTGGTGGCTCTTGCTGTCTCATAAGTGTTGTACATATGAATAGACAAACATTGGACCTTGCATTCTTGTACGTGTCGTACATATGAATAGACAAACATTGGACCTTGCATTCTTGTACGTGTCGTACATATGAATAGAAAACATTGGACCTTGCATTCTTGTACATGTCATACATATGAACAGACAAACATTGGACCTTGCATTCTTGTACGTGTCATACATATGAATAGACAAACATTGGACCTTGCATTCTTGTACGTGTCGTACATATGAATAGAAAACATTGGACCTTGCATTCTTGTACATGTCATACATATGAACAGACAAACATTGGACCTTGCATTCTTGTACGTGTCATACATATGAATAGACAAACATTGGACCTTGCATTCTTGTACGTGTCATACATATGAACAGACAAACATTGGACTTTGCATTCTTGTACGTGTTATACCTATGAACAGACAAACATTGGTCCTTGCATTCTTGTACATGTCGTACATATGAATAGACAAACATTGGACCTTGCATTCTTGTATGTATCGCACATATGAATAGACAAACATTGGTCCTTGCATTCTTGTACGTGTCGTACATATGAATAGACAAACATTGGACCTTGCATTCTTGTATGTATCGCACATATCAATAGACAAACATTGGTCCTTGCATTCTTGTACATGTCATACATATGAATAGACAAACATTGGACCTTGCATTCTTGTACATGTCATACATATGAATAGACAAACATTGGACCTTGCATTCTTGTATGTATCACACATATGAATAGACAAACATTGGTCCTTGCATTCTTGTACGTGTCATACATATGAATAGACAAACATTGGACCTTGCATTCTTGTATGTGTTGTACATATGAACAGACAAACATTGGTCCTTGCATTCTTGTACATGTCATACATATGAATAGACAAACATTGGACCTTGCATTCTTGTACATGTCATACATATGAATAGACAAACATTGGACCTTGCATTCTTGTACACGTCATACATATGAATAGACAAACATTGGACCTTGCATTCTTGTACATGAATTCTTGTACGTGTCGTACATATGAACAGACAAACATTGGACCTTGCATTCTTGCACATGTCATACATATGAACAGACAAACATTGGACCTTGCATTCTTGTACATGTCATACATATGAATAGACAAACATTGGACCTTGCATTCTTGTACATGTCATACATATGAATAGACAAACATTGGACCTTGCATTCTTGTACGTGTCGTACATATGAACAGACAAACATTGGACCTTGCATTCTTGTACGTGTCGTACATATGAACAGACAAACATTGGTCCTTGCATTCTTGTACATGTCATACATATGAATAGACAAACATTGGACCTTGCATTCTTGTACATGTCATACATATGAATAGACAAACATTGGACCTTTTCTTGTACATGTCATACATATGAATAGACAAACATTGGACCTTGAATTCTTGTACGTGTCGTACATATGAACAGACAAACATTGGACCTTGCATTCTTGTACGTGTCGTACATATGAACAGACAAACATTGGACCTTGCATTCTTGTACGTGTCATACATATGAACAGACAAACATTGGACCTTGCATTCTTGTATGTGTTGTACATATGAACAGACAAACATTGGACCTTGCATTCTTGTATGTGTTGTACATATGAACAGACAAACATTGGTCCTTGCATTCTTGTACATGTCATACATATGAATAGACAAACATTGGACCTTGCATTCTTGTACATGTCGTACATATGAACAGACAAACATTGGACCTTGCATTCTTGTATGTGTTGTACATATGAACAGATAAACATTAGTCCTTGCATTCTTGTATGTGTCATACATATGAACAGACAAACATTGGACCTTGAATTCTTGTACGTGTTGTACATATGAATAGACAAACATTGGACCTCGCATTCTTGTATGTGTCGTACATATGAACAGACAAACATTGGTCCTTGCATTCTTGTACGTGTCGCACATATGAACAGACAAACATTGGTCCTTGCATTCTTGTACGTGTCGTACATATGAACAGACAAACATTGCACCTGCAGTCTTGTATTTACGTCACACACAGGCAGATACCAAACCTGTACATACAGAAGCTAACATAAATTATTTTGACAAATGCCCATTCTACAGATGGATTCAGCCCACATAAAGAAAACATTATCAAGGCGAAATGGTAGAACATATACTCGAGAAAATAAAATATGTGAAATATTCAATAAAATAATTACATTCATTGCATAAACATGAAGTTTAAAAAATGCACAACTGTTATTTGATAACAGAGCAATAACAATATTCCATTATATTTTGTTACGGACACATTTCATCTGTTTATGTTTGATCAGAAAGATGACCTGGCAAGTTCAGATTGTGGCCAGATAAACAAAACAATTAGTGATATTGAAATAACACCAGGCGCAGTACTAAAACAGATAACACCAAGCAGACAAATTAACAGGTACCCTCAAACAGGGACATTGTTACCCCCAAACATGGGAAGTGATACCCACAAATGGGGGAATCAAGTACCCTCAAACAAGGACAATGGTTTCCCAAACAAGGAACCTATCAGGTACCCTCTATCAAGAAAACTAATTGGTACCCCAAAAATAAAACTAACTGGTACCTCAAGGCAGTGACACTGGCACCCTAAACAAGAAAACTAACTGGTACTCTCAGACAGGGAAACTGGTACTCTCAAGCAAGGAAAATGGTACTCTCAGACAGGGAAACTGGTACTCTCAGACAGGGAAACTGGTACTCTCAAACAGGGAAACTGGTACTCTCAAACAGGGAAACTGGTACTCTCAAACAGGGAAACTGGTACTCTCAAACAGGGAAACTGGTACTCTCAAACAGGGAAACTGGTACTCTCAAACAGGGAAACTGGTACTCTCAGACAGGGAAACAGGTACTCTCAAACAGGGAAACTGGTACTCTCAAACAGGGAAACTGGTACTCTCAAGCAAGGAAACTGGTACTCTCAAACAGGGAAACTGGTACTCTCAAACAGGGAAACTGGTACTCTCAAACAGGGATACTGGTACTCTCAAACAGGGAAACAGGTATTATCAAACAGAGAAACTATCTGATATCCCCTAACAAGAAAACTAACTTGTACTTCCAAATAGGCAAACTATCTGGTACCCCAAGACTTAGAAACTAACTGATAATCCACTAAACATGAACATTAACTAGTCCAGTCAATATACTATTTATGTAGTGTCCCAAATAGGCGTAATGGAAATGCATCTGGGAATTATAACTCACAAAACATGCATCAAACATGTAACCTCTGATGATCAGACTACCCCTCAAGTTGTATCTATTTCAACTTTTTCCTATTTCTCACCACATCACACAATGCCATCTCACACTGTAGAATGCTTGCCAGCACCACCCACACACGGGATCAAATAGAAACAAGATAAAATAACAAATACGGAACAATTCAGTGATCAAATTCAAAGCAAGAAAATAGTGTAATAAGAAAACAACCACAGCTACACCACCACATCATGTGTAAGAATTATATGGACATAATAGCCGGCTCTGTGGTGAAGGAATTACGGGGGCAATTCGTTATCCTGTATACCGTGTTTGATACACAGCTGCAGGCGATTTGGCGGCAGATCTCTTGGTGTTGTTTTCCCATACAAAGGTATGAGTGCTGGTTGTTCATAAAGCCATGGCAAACTACAGAACGTAAACTTGTCAAGAAATCACTAACAGCCAAAAAATGCAACTGATTTTGACTAACAGCCAAATAAAAAATGCTGAGGTTGTCTGCAAGTTCCTGTAAAGGATATGCAACTTTTTAAAAACAAGATGAATTTGTCTTCATATATTCGCCCTTATAAACCAGAACTGATCAAATGTAATGCATTTACATCAAGACCAACCAAAGCACACAAATTGTTCACATAAAAATGTCCAGAATGTAACAATAGCAGCAAGAACAGCTTGAAGACAACACCGAACAAGCACAGAGAAACAGGGATATGAACAAAAGCTGTGGGTTTTCCATGTTCTTTATGTCCGTGCGTGGTGCATTGAAGCAAGATGTACAAGGGATATCCTCAAAGCTGCAGAAAAATATAACAGTCACGATTCCTTAAATTATCTTGTTGTGACGGATGTTTCCTTAAATTATCTGGTTGTGATGGAAGTTTCCTTAAATTATCTTGTGGTGATGGATGCTTCCTTAATTTATCAGAATAATATTTCCTTGAATAGTGATGGATAATGTTTTCTTAATTTCAGTGATCAGTGGATTGATTGATTGATTGATTTAGGAACAGACATCACAGCATTCAGGGCATTCCCATAAGCGCTCCGTCCCCATCCTCAGAAGCCAGCGAAGAGTTCCAACCCCAATAGTAGCAGTAGCAATCTGATTATATGTGCGTCTCGCCTTTCCTCTAAGCGTCGTGCATCGGCCAGATCCCCTCGTCACACCTTGCTGTCGCATTCTTGCCAGACTATGGTGATCCATTTGCTCCTTCGAGGTGTGCACGTGCTCCCACAAGGCCGCAACCACGTCTGCCTTATCATGTATCAATACTCCACCAAGTTTTGCCGAGCCAGCCAATCTGTCTGCCTGTTCATTCCCCAGCACACCAGCATGCCCCGGAGAAAAGATCCAGACGATGCTTGCCACCCATGACTTCCGAAGCGGAAAGACATTATAATCTTTATATATTAACTATTACTTTTCTCTAGGTTTTTTGCTTGTTTCATACTTGTACTGTCACTCATGCCTTTCATGCTTTTACGGCACTCTCTATAACTGTAACATTATTGCCTATTACTGAGATATATAGCCTATAAATGTATCCATTAGTCTGCTCCATTTTACCTTCCTAAATTACTCAGTTCTGCCTTTCTTGTGTAAGCGCTGATGCCTTTCTTTGTACTTGACAAAAACAGCTGATTCTAACCAAAACATTTAAATATTCTAAAGAGTATCTTTTATGTTTTATTTTTCCCAATGTTTCTGTTTCTACTATTTTCCCATGAAAGCTTCCACTGAACCTCCATACAAGTTATCAAGATCCAATGGAATAAAATGGAGATATGTTATTTGCTTGCTTGTGTTCGCTGGCTGTGATCTCCAGCGCGAAGTCCTGTATGTCGGATGAAAACATCCTGTTGTCCAACATCAATGTGATGTCATACAGGACCTGATGTTTGCGTGAGTATCCGTTGTCCCCTGTCTGGCTTATTGGTGTGCAAACTGGTGGGTTCCTCGCCGTGCAGGCAGACACTCTCCGACTTCGGAGGAATATGTTATTTGTCAGGTAGAGTATGCAAGCACGTCTTTATGTAATCATTTATCTTGGCCTTCTCTACCAATTGTCTGGAATGGGCTAATGAAAGGAGAACATTATATACAACTATAAGAAAGAGACAAACATCGTTCTTTGGTCATGTGATGAGAAGCGAGGCATTGGAACACATTGTGATAACCTGAAAGATCAGTGGGAAAAGAAGCAGAGGCAGGCAGAGATAAATGATGCTGAATAGTCTGAGACGGTGACATGGAGGAATATCAACAACAGAGTCGATCCAGAACATGAAGGACCAAGACCTGAACGCCTAAGCCAGTTGGCAGGACACATGATGATGATGCTAAAGTACGCCACACATGTCCTACGTTTTGGTTGTAAGAACATTTGTCAAGAACAACACAATGATGAGTGAATTACCTGGGGATACGATTTGATCGAAGCCTAGCTTATACTGAGCTTGTAGACCAGGTGATAACAAAGGCCAAGCAGGGTTTGGCTGCGATGTGGGTGATGGCCGCGGCAAACTGTCTTCTTTATAGTGTCTGGTCCTTTCTGTTTTGGAGTATGTGATGGCGATCCTGACTCTCAGCCATAAGCAGATAAAAAGGATGAAAAGGATACAGAACGAAGCTATGCGCATTATTCTTGGATGTACAAGAGATACAGCATGCAGGGCGATGCGCTACCTTCTTGATTTTCTAACCATGAGGGACAGAATACAATTTTGCCAAGCACATGCCTATCTCAGAGACAACACAAACACACAACATCCACTGCACAGCGAGATTAAGAAAGTAAAGGGCAGCAGGTTAAAAAGAGGAAAGTCGTGGATGGGTCAAGCCGAAGACATTCTTCAGCAGGTGTGTTCACTTGAGGACATAGAACCTGGCGAGAAGTGGGTACAAGTGCCAACAGAGTTCTGTACATCCTTTTCAGTGTGCATCCAACTAGACAGGAAATGCAGACAAGAAAAACCAGCTGCTGTGGAGGCGGAAGTACAGGCTCTGATCTTTGAGAATTCGTTAGAGGATGATGCTGTCATTTACACGGATGGATCGGTCGTCCAAGAAGTGAGAAGTTCATGGGCCTTTACGGCTCAGGCCGGAGGGAAAAGTGTGAAGGAAGAGTCTGGTGCTTTTGCTTTGACCACAAGCAGCCTGACTATGGAAGTCATGGCAGTAAGTAAAGCAATAACATGGCTTGAGACACAGACATTCAATCGGGCATGTGTCCTTAGTGACACATTGAGTATGCTCAGGAGGATAGAGATGGGGTCGGTCAGATGAGAGTGGCTGCCGTCTCTGGAGCGGTCTCGGCTGGCAAAGATTAGTTTCATCTTCATGCCAGGGTACACAGGTGTACAAGGGAATGAGCAGGCTGACAGGCTTTGCAAGTAGGGCCACCGTGGAAGGCGGACGAGCCATGGACCAGGCAGACAATCTGAATGCTCTATGAGAAGTAAGTCATTTATGAGAACCAAGCAAAGAATGGGAATCTACAACCATGGTCACGCTGCGAGAACAAGAAGTTAAAAGAGGCGTGGCCAAACAAGAACACTAAGCAGGAAGCCAAAGAAGAGTAATAAACCAACACAGAACTGGTGTCGTTAGCCTCTACACACTGCTGGATTTACTGAGGAGGGGATCCGAGCACTTATGGACTGAATGGTTCGATGTGCAATGAAGATGCTTTTAACTAACTAAGTAACTAACAACACAAACATGACTATCAAGAAATTATGATAAAGTATAACACAACAGATATGAACACACAACTCATGTGTGATCATTGTACTAATCAAAGCATCATGTGTGATTGTATTTCTGACATTTAGCCATATACACTACAGAAATCTGACAATGTATTTATTTTTACAAAGTGTGTATATCTGGCCACTGTGTAAGTCATACACTTAAGGTGGAATTGTTATAATTAATACCATCATTGTGAAAGTAATGTAATCTATTGGGACTGATTTTATTAAAAAGACAGTAAATTATTTACTTATTTTGCATTTCTGTGCAAGAAACAAAATAAGAATAGTAAGTCAGCTGTTTTCTCCCTCAAGTTTCAGACAAAAAGGATAAACAAGTGGGGTTCACTTATTACAATGCAATGAATAAATGAAAAACCCCAAGTGAAAAAAGGTCAGCTTTGTAATAGCACAATGGCAAAAACACAACACAGCATATACAATGCCATAGATAAAATTATAAGATACAAATTCTGTAGCAATATGTACATACTTACATTTCATATTATTTGACAAGTAATACATGAATAATATAATTTAGTGAGCAAGGGACCAGGTCAACTCCCATAATGAAACTGTGATCTGGCTGGTATAAAGTGCTTATTCTAACACCGCCCTACAACAGTGACTTGTGGTGCTTCTTCTTTCTCTGCCTCCCACCCCCCATGAAGCACAGGTGCTCAGTCACCTCATGCCAAGTCATCCTATCCTTTGCCTCCTCTTGCAGGTCCTAGATGACTCATCTCCATCCCAGAGCATGGCAGAGTTGATCAGAACCCTCAGTCTTTAACATCTGCTGTGCTAATTCCCAGGCAGCAGGTTCAACCCCTATACCAGTCAGTTGGATTAAAATGTTGCCTTCTCGTTCTTGGCTTGTGGGCATAAATTACAAGTACCTCTGAAGTCAGAGTAGGGTTGCCTGATGGCAAAGGGCACTGGTAGCATGCAAATATCAGTCCAGTGCACTTAAAGTAGTAGCATGTGTATGGACTACCTCAAGTGTAAAGCCAGTGAATAGATTAAAATAAACACATCTCCATCTCTACTTCTCTTCTCTGTGTGTAGGTAAATACATGTATAGAACCCTTTCTCTTCTCTGTGTGTAGGTAAATACATGTATAGAACCCTTTCTCTTCTCTGTGTGTAGGTAAATACATGTATAGAACCCTTTCTCTTCTCTGTGTGTAGGTAAATACATGTATAGAACCCTTTCTCTTCTCTGTGTGTAGGTAAATACATGTATAGAACCCTTTCTCTTCTCTGTGTGTAGGTAAATACATGTATAGAACCCTTTCTCTTCTCTGTGTGTAGGTAAATACATGTATAGAACCCTTTCTCTTCTCTGTGTGTAGGTAAATACATGTATAGAACCCTTTCTCTTCTCTGTGTGTAGGTAAATACATGTATAGAACCCTTTCTCTTCTCTGTGTGTAGGTAAATACATGTATAGAACTCTTTCTCTTCTCTGTGTGTAGGTAAATACATGTAATAGAACCCTTTCTCTTCTCTGTGTGTAGGTAAATACACGTAATAGAACCCTTTCTCTTCTCTGTGTGTAGGTAAATACATGTATAGAACCCTTTCTCTTCTCTGTGTGTAGGTAAATACATGTATAGAACCCTTTCTCTTCTCTGTGTGTAGGTAAATACATGTATAGAACCCTTTCTCTTCTCTGTGTGTAGGTAAATACATGTTATAGAACCCTTTCTCTTCTCTGTGTGTAGGTAAATACAATACATGTATAGAACCCTTTCTCTTCTCTGTGTGTAGGTAAATACATGTATAGAACCCTTTCTCTTCTCTGTGTGTAGGTAAATACATGTATAGAACCCTTTCTCTTCTCTGTGTGTAGGTAAATACATGTATAGAACCCTTTCTCTTCTCTGTGTGTAGGTAAATACATGTATAGAACCCTTTCTCTTCTCTGTGTGTAGGTAAATACAATACATGTATAGAACCCTTTCTCTTCTCTGTGTGTAGGTAAATAATGTATAGAACCCTTTCTCTTCTCTGTGTGTAGGTAAATACAATACATTTATAGATCCCTTTCTCTTCTCTGTGTGTAGGTAAATACATGTATACAACCCTTTCTCTTCTCTGTGTGTAGGTAAATACAATACATTTATAGATCCCTGTCTCTTCTCTGTGTGTAGGTAAATACAATGCATGTATAGAACCCTTTTCTCTTCTGTGTGTGTAGGTAAATACAATACATTTATAGAACCCTTTCTCTTCTCTGTGTTTAGGTAAATACATTTACAGAACCCTTTCTCTTCTCTGTGTGTAGGTAAATACAATACATTTATAGAACCCTTTCTCTTCTCTGTGTGTAGGTGAATACAATACATGTTTAGAACCCTTTCTCTTCTCTGTGTGTAGGTAAATACATTTACAGAACCCTTTCTCTTCTCTGTGTGTAGGTAAATACAATACATTTATTTTCTAAGCCTTGAGGCAGTTTGGATATATGGTGCTAGTCACATTTGTAACTAGACCACCTGGCACAAACCTGGTCAGTATCACGCTGGCTGCCTTGACTCCCCAGGCCATTTGCTGGTACCTGTGTTATTTACCTGAGAGCCCAGGTACATGTTTTTAAACATCCACCTTAATGGGGACTTGAACAGATGACAAGTGGGTCTTCATGCAGGCATGCCAGCCAGTGTACTACACCAGCTACCTGGGTCCAAGTAAGTCTTCTTTTGTTCCCTCTGCCATGTAGATTCCAGAGCAAAGTCTTTCAAGCACGAATGGCTGCACACATTTAACAGATGCTCACCTGCCACCCGGTAGTCAAGGGTTTGAATCCACACCATGGCAGATACAAAAAAATTAACACGGTTCCCCAGATTGACCCAGCCTACAATGGGACTACCAGAAAACTCTTGGGAAGTAAAAGCTACCAACGAAACACTGACCACATGACCCACCAACTGCCAGGTTGTCTATGCAAATATGGGCCTGGCACTGTGTGCCAAATGTGCCCTAAAGCATGTAAAATGGTCCTTGACCTACAAAACATTTAAAGAACTGCTGTTACATTTTCATTCTAAGCACCAGAGGATGGCATGATTGAATGGATAAGTGAGCTTGCTCTTAAACTTCCGGTGTGCTGATGTCAAGGTAGTAGGTTCAACCCTTACACTGGTCAGTTGGACTTAATTGTTGCCTTCTCAACCTTAACTTCAGGATGTAAATTACAAGTGCCTCTGAAGTCAGAGTGGGTTTGCCTGATGGCTGACCTGTCTGTTCAAACAAGATTGCTTGATCAGTCAGTTTTTGATAAAGGATTGCCTGATCTCTTTACAGAAAAACACTGCCCTCTTATATGTGTGACAAAAGGTCACCTTATATGTCTGAGAAAAAAAGATTGCTTATCTATTTGTGACAACAGGTCACAGTATGACAGAAGAATATTACATTTAACTGTGACAAATGCCAGTTTAAGCAAGATTGCTTGACCTTTCTGTTATAAGGGATTGTCTTATCGATCTATGGCAAAAGGTTATCTCTTCTGTGTATTAAAAAAAAAATCACCTCATATTTCTGCAACAAAATATGGACTATATGACAAAACACTGCCTGATTAATCTGTGATAAAAGCATATGTGATCTATCTACGCAAAAAAATGCTTCTTGACAAAACATTGCCATCTATTTTTGACAAAATATCACCTCATGACAAAAGAATACCACATTTATCTGTGACAAATTACTGCTAATCTGCTTGCGGAAAGTCTGATCTGTCACAAAATATGACCTTTTCTGTCACAAAAGATGACTGCGGTTACCTTGCTGCGCTTATGGATAAAGTCTGACTCCCCAGGAGAATCAGACATCTTCCAGCAAACACATCAGAAATCTCTTGACAGACACATAAGCAATTTTTTTAGCAGACACATAAGCAATCAATATTTTGAGCAGACACATAAGCAATCTCTGTGTCTGATTAACCTCTGGCAGAGACAAGAAAACAACAACATATTATTTTGTTGTCATGACTCGCAGAAACATAACAAAACAGCATTTATGTTGACAAATATGTCGAGATTCATCATCCCAGCAGCTAGTCCAGTGCAGATATTTTCCCTCAACTGTTCTCCAAACTTCTTTAACTGCTATCATTTTCTAGGCAACCATAACAAAAGTAGTCTGCAGTTTTCCTTCTTGGTAGTAATCATACAAGCCATTGTCTCCATACGGAGATCCTCTTCCTACTCCGCAAACTTAAGATCATAATCAACAAATCAACAACTATTAGTTGCTCTAAAGTTCAATCCGCAACCTGCTTACAGGGTTTCAGGTTACCATGATTAGAGATCAAGGATGGAGAGATTAAGGATGAAGAGAATAAGCAAACAAAACAATGGTAAGAAAAATATATACTTTGCAATGATTGACAGGAAAATAAATACAAAAATATTATTTGTTTCCATAACTGGCAGTACACAAGAATACATCTAAACATGGCGTTGCTTGAGGATCACACAAGATTTGCACAGCCATCAATATTTATATAAAATAAAAATGTGACCTCTCAACAACTCACAAAGAAGAAATTTTTTAGCATATTTGCATAGGAACAATGTAAAACATTTGTTAAGACTAGTAATCCTTTTTCATAATTATACAGCTATCGTTTATGTCCACCCACAATTCCTGGCTTTGTGTGGACTTTCTCATAAAATACTATTATTCTTACTAAGAACCACGAACACAAGTGATTAGTATTATTGGCATGCTGATAAGGTGTATGCATGCCAATACAAAATATATATTTTAGCAACAATATATCTACAAAAAGGAATTCAACAGCTGCAGAATGAACATTACACCAATTTTATCAGTATTTTGGTCTACCTCACACTCGAGGTGTCTTGCCACCGTACATAGTCTGGGTAAATTTCCTGGCCTTTGGCCGTCTCCGGATCTTGGGCCGAGATTTGTACCTGTAATACTGGTTAAATAGGAACAGGGCCACCAGGCTGGTCCCAAGGACAGCCAGGACTGGGAACCAGGTGAAGCGGTCCTGGGTCAGCATCTGCCCAGAGAGATGTGACTGCAGGCCAATCCCTGGGGAGTCTCCAACTGCAGAGCCTAAATCCACGTCTGGGTGGTTGGGAGGTACAGCAGGAGCATTGAGGTCAATTGAGAGAAGTTTGATATTTTGTGGCTGGTAAAGGTTTCTGTGAAAACATAAATAAATAACAGCTGAGAGAATATTGATATTTTGTGGCTAGTAAAGGTTTCTGTGAAAACATAAATAACAGTTAACAGAATGTTAATATTTTGTGGCTGGTAAAGGTTTCTGTGAAAACATAAATAAATAACAGCCGAGAGAATACTGATATTTTGTGGCTAGTAAAGGTTTCTGTGAAAACAAATAAAAGTTGATAGAATGATGATATTTTGTGACTGGTAAAGGTTTCTGTGAAAACATATATAAATAACAGCTGAGAGAACATTGATATTGTGTGGCTGGTAAAGGTTTCTGTGAAAACATAAATAACAATTGATGACTTTTTTCAACCCTTTTTCTTGTTACACTTTTATCCTATAGGATGCAATGTAAACAAATCAATTTATAATACCCCCCCCCCCCCCACCCCAGTGTGTGGTCCAATATAAAATTATCCAGTAACTAGTGTATAATACGCAAGCATTTTAATTTATAATTAAACCAGATGACAGTAACATGAAAGCAAAAAGTTTCATTTTTGCTAGAATTGTGCTGAGACGAATGTTGCAAATTCCTTGGACTGCCAGAGTAACTAACGACGACTGCCTGAAACAGGCTAATGAAACTAGAACATTATATACAACAATAAGACAGAGACAAACAGCTTTCCTCGGTCATGTGATGAGAAGAGAGGCATTGGAGAACATCGTAACAACTGGAAAGATCGAGGGGAAGAGAGGCAGAGGTAGACCAAGAGAAGTGATGCTGGATGGATTGAGACGGTGGCATGGAGGAATATCAGCAACAGAGTTGATCCAGAAAACCAAAGACCGAGATCTATGGAGAGCCATGAACGCCTACGCCAGCCGGCACGGCACTTGATGATGATGTGCTGCAAGTGACAATGTACAGCTAATAAAAGTTTGTCACTAGTTTTAAAAATAATAATGCAGTTTTTAGTATATTGTTTACGTTACTGAAATATTTTACTAGAAAAAATAACAATTACAAACTGGCAATTTCCTTTCAATCTATGTAATTGATTTTGCTTGCCAGTATGAGACTAAAAAATTAATACTTCCACTTTGAAGTGAGGTACAGTTGGATTAGTTTTCATAATCTGTTCAACTTGTGCAGGGTTAATAAATTTATTAACAAGTTTGAAAATGTTACTACATTAGCTAATATTTACATCATCTGTGTGTTGTATCTTGTTGACCATTGAGGTATGTGTTCTGACACTCGTTTGTTAAGCTGTCTCTCTGTTCTACCAATGTAGAAGGCCTGGCATCTACATGTGAATTGGTAAATACAATTGTTTGTGGCGTACAGAGGAACAGGCTTTTTGACTGCTGGTGTAGGAATCGGTACGGTTTTACATCTAATGACTGGAGTTGCAGCACAGAATGTTCGGCCTACTGCTGTAGTAAGCTGGTCTTGTAGACGTTGCATTACGTCATCCCCTCGAAAGGTTAGCTGGATGAATACCTTGAGTTTAGGGACTGTAGTTAAGTCTGGTTTTGGTTTGGGCTGTTGGCAGTGGCACTTTATAAATCCTGTGGAGTACCCATTCAGGTTTAAGATATTCTTCAGAGTTTCAAATTCCTCTGTCAATGTGTCCTGGGTGCATATCTTTCTAGCACGGTCAAACAGGGTGCGTACTAAGCCCCGTTTGTACTGGACAGGTGTGAAGCTCTGAAAATTTAGGTATTGGCCAGTCCATGTTCCTTTGCGGTACACCGATCTTTGAATTGTGCCGTCTGCTCTACGTCTCATTAGAATATTTAGGAACGGTAACGCTTCGTTGTGTTCGTGTTCCATAGATAGAGAGATGTTTTTTATGCGTCTTGTTCATTGTGGCCTGGAATGATATAGCCTCCCTATTCACTAACGTTCCATTAGAGGAGACAGTGAAAATAATAAGGGAACGCACTGAAGACAAACAACTAAAATTAGGCATACCAACACCTATTCTGGAGAGGCTACTACTACTATGTACCGCCAACATACAATTCAATTTTCTAACTAAGTCATACCGCCAAATTGACGGAGTGGCCATGGGGAGTCCTCTTGGTCCTATTTTAGCGGACATCTTCATGGCACATTTAGAAGAAAAGAGATCCTCAGACATCAACAACTTGGCCTTTTACCGTCGTTATGTGGACGATATACTAATTATCACCACAGACGAACTACAAGCAACATCATTCCAGGCCACTGTGGCATAACGCAGCCAACATTATTCATCTTATCAACAAATGCCGCAAAAAGAGGAAACAACATTAAAAGAAATTGACTTCACAAACGCAATTGGAGATTGGGACGTAAAACTTAACATCGAAACTGGAACTGAACAAGTGACAAATGACGTGGATTCTTAGAAGGATTTCATCAGACCAAGCTCGGAAAATCATTGGATGAAAAAACCACCTGACCCGCCTTCGCGCCAGTGCATAATTAACATATATCCCCATTTCATCAGAAATGTTAATCAGCCGCACTTTTGTCTGAATTCGCTCCATGGACGGATGTGAGAATATGGTGTGATCAAAAATTCAATGGACAAGGCAAAAGTCTGGATCCGAGGTACGTTTGTTGGCCCTTGATTAGACTAAGAACCCGATGTATCAAGTGTCAAGTAACGTAAACCCATGTTGTGATGTCAATTGAAATGTATGATTATTAATTAAAACCTCAGAAATGTAAAAATGCTCGACTGTAGATTCTAATGACGCAAAGCCATTCCCGGCCAGAATATTCTCTTCGATGAAACTGCCACCTCTGATATTCTTAAAGATAATTATTAACTTTAGGAAGTGCCTTACACTATTACATTCTATTCTAAACAACTGTGAGAAGTGATGATTCGAAAGTAATCTTGTGCATTTCACCAGAAACATTGTAAAAGATGCTATCACGGTCTACAGCTGAAATGACAGTTCGTGTACTAGAACAAGTGCCTTGTTCTAAAACAGACTTATCTATGCCTATTTACAATCTAGAAAGCTGAAAGTGAAATCAATCTTTCCTTTCTCCTTTGTCTATAGAAATAATCGGGTTTGGCGAAATAAATATTTATATTTATGTCAAATTTAATTAGATAAGAGCACTTAGGAACTGCAATACATGAGAAAGTTGTGCTTTGCGGAACACCACCACGCGAAGTGAACTTAACTCATTACTCAACATAACTTAAAACACAACACCACTCATCACCACACAACACAACACTCAACATCACAACAACAACAGGTAATGGAAGAGAGTTATTAGACATAAGAAGAAGAAGTAGTTAATTGGGAAAACACAGAGAATTATTTATGCACATTGTGAACACCATTGAGTAGAAGAAATGTTATAAATGTATGTCATTTATTTACATGCATCTTGACACCTTCTCACTCTTGTCATTGTCTCACTGTACACGTTCACTGACCCTAGGTCAAATGAAGATTTACATACAGCAGGAACAAGTTGATACAAGGCGTACACAGTGTGATAAACTCTGACCACCCCAAATTAACCCAACACTAGCTTAGAGAGAAAAAGAGGGGGAGGGGAACTAGTTCCTACTTCAGGAATTTAGGTTCTTTTACCTACTTTTAAAAGATTGTATTGGTAGGATTGTATATATTTATGTGAATACTCATCAGTGATCTTGGTGGCTACATACCAACAACCACCCAACACATCAGCAAACTAACCACCTAAATCAGACCTGAGAGAGGGAAGCCGAGAGAGGATGAACCACAAGTGAGATGGAGGATGACTTCGCTATGAGCAGAGCATGGGGAGGCCATCAGTGGAGCTATACGGGCAGACCTGACGTGGATCCATCAGTCAATGGACCCTGGCTTACCTAATCCTCCAGTCACCAGGTTACTTTTCTCATAGGTAGAAACCACACCCAATTACAGGAACACTGATATGTTATGGTTGAGACACCACTATCATACTTAATATGTACAACATCAAAATGTTTACTATGTTTTCACACTTGTTGACATTTCATATATTGATGCTTGTTATTGATTGTCTGGGACAATGGTCCAATGTGCAACTGTTCTATTACTTTGTGTAAATCACAATAGAGATGTATGTACTGACCAGAAGGCTCAGGCCAGTCAATAAATGATTAACATGAATTGACCTTCTGTTAATTTGTCAAGTTCAAACCTATCTGTCAACAACATCTTTGTGCATCATGTTGTCAAAATCTAATGTGATTGATTATGTGTTTGATTGTTAAAAGATAAATTAACTCATAATGACTTACTAAAAGGGGGAAATAAAAGACTCTATACCTATCAACTGCTCAACATCCATGTTTTCTTCATCTAAATCAGGCTGAGAAAATTCTCCTGACTTTCCTCAGATTTGATAAACTAAAAAGGGGGCTCCAGAGCTATCAGAATCATTGGAGAAGGGGCAGATTCCCAATTAGTAAATTACCATTCTTACCAGGGCCATAATCTATATCTCCTAGACAATACTTCACAAAACGAGGCCTGCAGATAACTCAAGGTTCATATTCTGGGGTTATTGAAGATAGAAGAGGATGGGGCTCTACATCTTTTGTTAGAGATGGGGCATGCACTACAGTGATCTCCCACTCCCTTCAAAAATATATGACATATTGTGGGCTAAGTCCTGGATGGTTCCCATATATTAACCTTTAAACAATCACCTAAAAATACATGAACACAGTTATCTTTAGATTTTGAACATTGTCATTTTCTAGAATGTTTAACAGATACCATGTGGGGTATTGATTGACAGCCACATGATATGAATGACATTTATAGATAAATAAGATAGGTGACTAATCTTTACTCCTGGAGAAGGAGCCATGTTCATATATTGCTTCTACTTCAGAAAGAGGTGCTCCAGGTGAAATATATAGTGTGTATCTACTCTACCAACACTACTTCTCTTCCAGAGAAGGTGTTCTATTCCTGTGAAGTCTGAACTTAACAGCATTTCATCAACCACCGGAAAATCTTATCCGTTGGGAAACCTCTGTCTAATTTCAGATTCTTTTCTTTACTAGGAATTAATTGTGGTTACTTCAGTGCCTGCTGCCTTTGGCTTTTCCAGCATTGACAGACAGACATAACATAGGGTGTTTTTAATATTGCACATGCTCTGTTGTATCTTTGCAGATCAGGGACTGACAAGCGTACGCGGATCAGACTAGCTGCAATTATATTGTTAATCAGAGCACAGCAATAAAATCTAGACATGGCGGAAACTGCAAAGTTTAGAGCCCAAATAACAGAAACAGGTAGGGAATGCGGGTTAGATGGCCTTGAGCTAGCTAACTATGTTTCGGATGCATTTGACAAAAGGGAAAGACTGCAGGCTGAATTGGCTCTCAAAGAAAAACAGCTTCAGGCTGAATTGGCTGAGAGGGAAAAACAGTTTCAAGCAGAATTGGAGGAGAAAGAGAAACGATTTCAAGCAGAATTGGAGGAGAAAGAGAAACGACTACAGGCTGAAATGGAAGATAAGGAGAGAGAGCGTCAACACCAACTGGAGTTGAGGAGAATGGAGATTGAAGTGGAGATCCGGAGAATAGAGAAAGGGAGTGGTCCTACACCCTCAACCTCATCAGGATCGCCAGTGACAGAACCACCTCACGTCTCTCAACTTAATTCAGGAGCTATGTCATTTCCTCTGGACCCCTTTAATGAACAGACTGACCACATCGAAGGATTTTTATCACGCTTCGAGGCCATGGCTGTCAGCTGTGGGCTTGAAGAGAGTAGATGGGCGACGAAGTTAGCGCAAGCCTTAAGATCCACGGCGTATGAAGTGTTCTCAAGACTCACTAGAGAGGAACAACAGAACTACACAACACTCAAGACGGCACTCTTAAGCCGATTCGAAGTGGACGCCGAATCTTATAAACTCAGGTTCAAAGCCGCAAGGAAGGAACCGGGTGAGAGCTACGCACAGCTAGTCGAAAGACTGAAGTCATACATACAAAGATGGACCTGCTTGGGAGGATTTGAGGAAAATTATGAAGGACTCCGTGAAATGATTATCATTGATCAGATCAAGGGGAAAATGCAGAACGAAATGAAGGCATTCCTAACCCAAAACGGGGCTGACCGCCTGGAAACTATAATCATCTTGGCAGAGAGATTTGAGAAATCTCAAAAGGAGATGGGAGGAAAGGGACGTTCGAACAACACCCCCTCTCAAAACAAAACTCCACAGCCAAAAGAGGGTGAAAACACTGTAGCCACCGGGAAAAAGGGGAAATCCCCGAAAAACACTCAACACTCAGTCCAAACAGCGCCGAAGGAGGACAAACCATTCTGTACCCATTGCAAAATTAAAGGTCACACATTTCAGAGTTGCAGAAAGAAGCCACCTCCACACACAGCGGCATGTTTGGCCAACCGAAGAGAGAGAAAAGTGAGCACTGGTGAAACGTCCAAACAGACACCTCATCAAGACACATCATCTCGTATTCCGGTTGTAGAATCCATCTTGCTAAATGGATTCCAAACGACCTGTTTATATGATACTGGATTATCATATGACTGTGTTGTTTCATCATCCTTGGTTCACCCTGAACAGGTGACAGAGGAAATAGTGGAATTGCAGGGACCACTGAAGAGTTCAACAAATATGTCTCTTCCAGTGGCAAAAGTGAACATAGCCTCGCGGTATGTCACCGGGACGATCAAGGCAGCAATCTTGGACGATCCGATATATCCTGTAATCCTCGGGCTGTAGATTTATCGTTCTAGGAGAACCTGTTCAACCTGTGGCGATGGCGACCATGACCACTCGATCACAGGCAACAAAAACTCCAGAATCAACTACGCCAATCCCTCGAACGGAGGAACTGAAGAGGGCACAAGAAGCCGACAGCACCTTGGAACCCTGCTTCAGAAAACTGCCAAAATCACATTTACCTCTACGTAAAGGTGATCTGTTCATGAAGTCAGCACTTCTTTACAGAAAAGCAGGACGAGCTGGACAAGAGTTTAATCAACTTGTTGTACCGACTCAATACAGGACTCAGATCTTAGAGATGGGTCACAGTCTACCATTCAGTGGGCACATGGGTATCAACGCTACTACACAGCGGATTACCACTCACTACTTTTGGCCAGGGATGAACTCAGACATACAACGGTTTGTAAAATCATGCCCACAGTGTCAGAAAGTATCACCAAAACACCGGACACCACCGGCAATGTTGGGTGAATCGCCAATCACTGGAATTCCATTTGAGAAAGTGGCAGTAGACATAATCGGACCTCTTTCAGCAACGAAGAGGCGAAACCGATTCATATTAACGCTTGTGGACACAACAACCATGTGGGCCGAAGCAGTTCCTATGCCCAGCTGTGACTCCAAACACGTCGCTGATGCATTATTAGGAATATTCACACGTCTAGGATTCCCACAAAGGATCTTGACGGACAACGGTTCACAGTTTCGTGGTAAACTCATGGAAGAGACCTTCAGACTTTTTCATGCACGCCATATCTTCAGTTCACCATATCACCCTCAGTCAAATGGACTTGTGGAAAGGTGGAACGGGACATTGATTAGTATCCTGCGCAAAATTGCCCAGGAGAAGACAGAGGATTGGGACTTGTATTTACCCGCAGCTTTATTCGCTTACAGGGAAGTACCCCATCACTCAACAGGTTTTGCTCCAGCCACACTGTTGTTTGGACGACCGATCAAGGGACCACTGGAGGCGTTACTCCGAACGTGGACTGATAATACTACAGATGATACAGTCGTGACTGCATCAACATATGTTGCCGAGTTGAAAAATCGTTTACAACACAGTTGGAAACAAGCGAATGTCAATCTACGTCAAGCCAGACGAAGAATTGCTCGTAACTTCAACCGCAAGGCAAAGGATAGAGAGTTAGAGGTAGGAGAGAAGGTGATGTTGCTGCTTCCAACCAGTCAGAATAAGCTGCAAATCGGATGGAGAGGACCTTATGTAGTGACGGAGAAGATCTCACGTACCAACTACAGAATTTCAGTCAAAGGCAAGATGAAAGTATTTCACATAAACCTCTTGAAGAAATATCATGAAAGACCCTCAACCACCGAACCTGCACATCTGATGGCCATGAGTGTGGCTACTGAAGTCGAAGAAGGATCAACAATGGGAGTCGAGTGCCAACTGCAAGCCAAAGAGACCTTTAAGGATGTGGAAATCAATCCCAACTTAACAAAGGATCAGCAAAAGCAGATTAGGGAACTTATGGCAAAATATGCAGAAGTACTTACTGATAAGCCAGGAAGAACTGATTTGGAGGAATTTGACATGAAGTTAAATGACCCAGTGCCTGTGCGAGTCAAGACTTACCCAGTTCCTTATGCAAAGCAAAAGACTTTAGAGGAAGAAATACAACAGCTGCTCACCGCAGGAATAATCTCACCATCTGAATCACCTTACAGTGCTAGCGTCGTCTTATTGAGAAAGCCAAGCGGAGAACATAGATTGTGCATCGATTATCGACAGCTCAATGCTATAACTGAATTCCAAGCAGAACCTCTGCCGGATCAGAATAAACTCTTCACAGCACTCAACCGAGCTAAGTACTTTACTAGGATTGATCTCAGTAAGGGATATTACCAGATTCCTGTAAAACCGGAAGTTAGACCATGGTTAGCTTTCAGCACGCCTGGAGGACACTATGAGTTCAACGTTCTTCCATTCGGATTAAGTAATGCTCCCAGCGTCTTTACACGTATGATGAGAAAATTACTTGACCCACTACAGCATCCAGACATCAGTCACTTCATGGATGACATCCTGATCGCAACTGAAACATTTGAAGAGCATGTAGAAACCCTGCATCTTTTGTTCAGGCGCCTCAGAGAAACTGGATTGACGGCTAGACCAAAGAAGTGTCAGATAGGATTCCAAGAATTGGACTTTCTAGGTCATAAGATATCTCATGGACTGATAACTCCACAAGAGGGAAATGTGGACAAACTCCAGAGAGCACCTCGTCCAAAAACAAAGAAGGATGTAAGATCATTTGTATCCTTATGTGGATTCTATCAAAAATACATCAAGGACTTCAATACTCTGTCAGCACCTTTAACGGATCTTACCAAAAAGGGGAAACCAGAGAAAGTCACTTGGTCAGCTGACTGTGAGAGAGCTTTCACAGCACTAAAGCAGGCATTAACTGCTCATCCAGTCTTACATCTACCAGACCTCGACCAACCATTCGTGCTGCGCACCGATGCCAGTAACATAGGAATTGGGGCAACGCTGTTGCAGAGAAAGGGAGATGTAACATCAGAGCTATTCCCTGTAGGCCTATGCTAGCAGGAAATTGAATGCAGCAGAGAGAAATTACAGTACTATCGAGAGAGAATGTCTTGCGCTCGTATGGAGTGTACAGAAATTTCAAGCATACCTATATGGCAAACATTTCACAGTGCAATGTGACCATCAACCACTCATGTTTCTCGCAGCATCTAAGACTCTGAATGCCCGACTTATGAGATGGTCGCTGCTTCTTCAACCTTACTCGTTCCAGGTTGAATATGTTCCTGGGAAAATGAATGTGGGAGCGGACTTCCTGAGTCGACACCCAGTGCCTGATGAACCAGGTCAATCAGATGCAGAAGAGAATACAGGGGAGGACAAATGGGAACAGCTTGATAACTGAAAATGTTGGAAACATAGTTCCATACCATAGAACAATCTGGAGTGGGGCCATGTGGCATAACGCAGCCAACATTATTCATCTTATCAACAAATGCCGCAAAAAGAGGAAACAACATTAAAAGAAATTGACTTCACAAACGCAATTGGAGATTGGGACGTAAAACTTAACATCGAAACTGGAACTGAACAAGTGACAAATGACGTGGATTCTTAGAAGGATTTCATCAGACCAAGCTCGGAAAATCATTGGATGAAAAAACCACCTGACCCGCCTTCGCGCCAGTGCATAATTAACATATATCCCCATTTCATCAGAAATGTTAATCAGCCGCACTTTTGTCTGAATTCGCTCCATGGACGGATGTGAGAATATGGTGTGATCAAAAATTCAATGGACAAGGCAAAAGTCTGGATCCGAGGTACGTTTGTTAGCCCTTGATTAGACTAAGAACCCGATGTATCAAGTGTCAAGTAACGTAAACCCATGTTGTGATGTCAATTGAAATGTATGATTATTAATTAAAACCTCAGAAATGTAAAAATGCTCGACTGTAGATTCTAATGACGCAAAGCCATTCCCGGCCAGAATATTCTCTTCGATGAAACTGCCACCTCTGATATTCTTAAAGATAATTATTAACTTTAAGAAGTGCATTACACTATTACATTCTATTCTAAACAACTGTGAGAAGTGATGATTCGAAAGCAATCTTGTGCATTTCACCAGAAACATTGTAAAAGATGCTATCACTGTCTACAGCTGAAATGACAGTTCGTGTACTAGAACAAGTGCCTTGTTCTAAAACAGACTTATCTATGCCTATTTACAATCTAGAAAGCTGAAAGTGAAATCAATCTTTCCTTTCTCCTTTGTCTATAGAAATAATCGGGTTTGGCGAAATAAATATTTATATTTATGTCAAATTTAATTAGATAAGAGCACTTAGGAACTGCAATACATGAGAAAGTTGTGCTTCGCGGAACACCACCACGCGAAGTGAACGTAACTCATTACTCAACATAACTTAAAACACAACACCACTCATCACCACACAACACAACACTCAACATCACAACAACAACAGGTAATGGAAGAGAGTTATTAGACACAAGAAGAAGAAGTAGTTAATTGGGAAAACACAGAGAATTATTTATACACATTGTGAACACCATTGAGTAGAAGAAATGTTATAAATGTATGTCATTTATTTACATGCATCTTGACACCTTCTCACTCTTGTCATTGTCTCACTGTACACGTTCACTGACCCCAGGTCAAATGAAGATTTACATACAGCAGGAACAAGTTGATACAAGGCGTACACAGTGTGATAAACTCTGACCACCCCAAATTAACCCAACACTAGCTTAGAGAGAAAAAGAGGGGGAGGGGAACTAGTTCCTACTTCAGGAATTTAGGTTCTTTTACCTACTTTTAAAAGATTGTATTGGTAGGATTGTATATATTTATGTGAATACTCATCAGTGATCTTGGTGGCTACATACCAACAACCACCCAACACATCAGCAAACTAACCACCTAAATCAGACCTGAGAGAGGGAAGCCGAGAGAGGATGAACCACAAGTGAGATGGAGGATGACTTCGCTATGAGCAGAGCATGGGGAGGCCTTCAGTGGAGCTATACGGGCAGACCTGACGTGGATCCATCAGTCAATGAACCCTGGCTTACCTAATCCTCCAGTCACCAGGTTACTTTTCTCATAGGTAGAAACCACACCCAATTACAGGAACACTGATATGTTATGGTTGAGACACCACTATCATACTTAATATGTACAACATCAAAATGTTTACTATGTTTTCACACTTGTTGACATTTCATATATTGATGCTTGTTATTGATTGTCTGGGACAATGGTCCAATGTGCAACTGTTCTATTACTTTGTGTAAATCACAATAGAGATGTATGTACTGACCAGAAGGCTCAGGCCAGTCAATAAATGATTAACATGAATTGACCTTCTGTTAATTTGTCAAGTTCAAACCTATCTGTCAACAACATCTTTGTGCATCATGTTGTCAAAATCTAATGTGATTGATTATGTGTTTGATTGTTAAAAGATAAATTAACTCATAATGACTTACTAAAAGGGGGAAATAAAAGACTCTATACCTATCAACTGCTCAACATCCATGTTTTCTTCATCTAAATCAGGCTGAGAAAATTCTCCTGACTTTCCTCAGATTTGATAAACTAAAAGGGGGCTCCAGAGCTATCAGAATCATTGGAGAAGGGGCAGATTCCCAATTAGTAAATTACCATTCTTACCAGGGCCATAATCTATATCTCCTAGACAATACTTAACAAAACGAGGCCTGCAGATAACTCAAGGTTCATATTCTGGGGTTATTGAAGATAGAAGAGGATGGGGCTCTACATCTTTTGTTAGAGATGGGGCATGCACTACAGTGATCTCCCACTCCCTTCAAAAATATATGACAGCCACAATGAACAAGACTCAAGGTATTCATCCAGCTAACCTTTCGAGGGGATGATGTAATGCAACGTCTACAAGACCGGCTTACTACAGCAGTAGGCCGAACATTCTGTGCTGCAACTCCAGTCATTAGATATAAAACCGTACCGATTCCTACACCAGCAGTCAAAGAGCCTGTTCCTCTGTACGCCACAAACAATTGTATTTACCAATTCACATGTAGATGCCAGGCCTTCTACATTGGTAGAACAGAGAGACAGCTTAACAAACGAGTGTCAGAACACATACCTCAATGGGTCAACAAGATACAACACACAGGAGATGCTAGCCTCGTGGGGCCGACACACCGGAAGCTCCCGGCGTCTTCAATTGGTAGGCACATTGTCGAGAGCGGCCATGTGGTTGACAGAGACACTGCCTTTCGCGTGTTGTTTAACACACAAAATACTCGCTTGTTAAAATTTGCAGAAGCAATTATGATCAATCAACGCAAGCCAGAATTGTGCAAACAGAAAGACATGTTAGTCAGCTTAAAATTACCGTGGTAGATAATTGACATTACTGTGCGAATATGTGTATATTTCAACTTGAAGGATTTATCTAGTTAATTCACGTAAGTTGTGTGATTTCTGCAGTATGTACCTGACGAGATGCAGCGAAATATGCCAGGCAATAAATCGTGCAATCTATTGTTTGTGTCTTCGTTATTCAAATTCACTACGGGAAAACATTGTTTTGAATTTACATCATCATCATATGCCATGCCAACTGGTACAGGCAATCATGTCCCCCCACAAGTGTCTGCTCTCTGTGTTCCTGTTAAGTTCAACCAATGATTGTCTTCAGAGCTGTTTTGTCAAACCATCCAGCATTTTCTCCATCTGATGACGCTCAATCTTCTTGGTTGTCACAACTTTCTCCAGATCCTCCTGTCTCGTAACATGACAAAACTAATTATGACTGTTTTCTCCTGATATTGACAATCAAATGTCTTTGCGAATTACTCTCTTGCAATACTTGAATACTGTGACTTACTACAAAAAGATACTTTTTACCTTCTACATTTCAGTGTCTATTCTCTTAATCTCTGTCACACATTTTGCATCCGATGTTATGACTGCCATAAAATATTGGAATTAACTGACTTAGCAGTTTCCCTTCTATAGTAATATGACATTTTGATGTTGTCATTTTCTTTGATATAACCATTAATTCTGTTTACCTGATATTCAGGGAAAGTCCTTTGTTTTTGCACTCTTTATTACTACAATGTCCAACAGCTGTAGATCTTTTGATTTTATAGTTTCAATACTGTGTCAGCATGCATAATGCAGATTGTTTATATTATAACCTCTAACTCATAACTACTGGACCACCTTGATGATCTCTCATTATTATTTCACTATAGAGAGAAAAAGAGCCATGACAAAACACATACTTGTCTTAATCTGTTCATAATTACCCACTTTAAATCCCAATTTAACTGCTGCTTCTTGTGTCCAGTAAGTATATTTTTTGTATTATTCTAAGATCAACATTCATAACATCTGACGCGAGGTGCCTTGAAGAGATTAGAACAAGAATCATTATGACTAAGGTAGACTTTTACAAGATGGAAAACATACTGACCAATAAAAAGATGTCAACTGCAATGAGAAAAAGAGTGTTGAAGTGCTACATAGAACCTGTACTTTTGTATGGATGTGAAGCATGGACAATGAGCAGACAAGCAAATGGAGTGAAAATGTGGTTTCTGAGGTAAATGCAAAGAATACAATGGACAGACAGACAAACCAATGAGCAAGTCCTACAAGAAGCAAATGAAAACCATAAATTGATTAGAGAAATGAGACATAGAAAGTCAATATTGTTTTGGGCTCGTTATGAGAAGAAATAAACTAGAGAATTTGTTGACAACTGGCAAGACTGAGGGGAAAAGAACAAGGAGAAGACAGAGAAGTAAATATTTTGATGGCTTGGCCACGTGGCATGGTCTAGACAAGATCCACAACTCTGGTCAGATAGCGAAATATGACCATTCACGTTTATTGGCACTGCACGTAATGATGATTCTGAGATCTTTCCCATAAATTTTAATATCCTCCAAGATTTTGATAATTTCATCATGTTTTAATTTCTTAACTGATTTGATGTAATTTATAAGGCATAAGAATAAGTCATACTGTGCCTTAACTGTCTTAACTTAACACTATAGTGTTCAAAATGTGTATAATACCGGATTATTTTGTTCCTTTCCCTTTCACAAATCCTATATCCTTCAATAATTTCCATCTTTACTTCCCTTCTTGTTCTTCTCATAACAATTGAGAGCTAAAAGTTTGGTGACATGATTTATGATTTGATTGAATGAAATTCTTCACATGAAATTGTGATTTCTTGGGTAAAGTTAAACATACAGATGTCATCATAGCACTAGGTGCTAGATCTACTGTCGTAAATATCATTCAATAGTTTGGTTAATATTTCTTTTCCGAATTCTCCCAGGACTTCGACCTCTACCATTATTTCATCTGGCCCTGTCAGTTTTCTTTCTTCATATGTTTGATATCATCAATGACTTCTTCCTTTAGTATAGATGGACCTTCCATTCTTCCTTTAGTATAGATGGACCTTGCAAGTTACTTTCTTCTATTAACTCTACTCATTCTCCATCATAGAACTGCCTCACATATCAGTGTTTAATCTGATCATCTTCTGCCTGTCAAATCTGTCAATGTGTCTATTCATATTTTGTCCAAGCTTGTCAATGCCTGTCAATGTGTCTATTCATATTCTGTGCATGTTTAATAGAAATTAATTAAATGTTATGCATTCATATGTACACATGCATAAACATTTATACACACATACATGATGAGTTAAAGATGCACGCACGCGCACGCATGCACGCACATACACACATCCAGAGACTCACACCTGCACACTCAAACAAATGATGAGTTAAAGAAGCTCTCTCTCTCTCTCACACACACACGATGAGTTAAGCATGCACATGTGTATACACACACACACACACAAACAAATGATGAGTTAAAGAAGCACATGTATATACACACACACATCCACAGACTTGCACATGTACACACACACATCCAGAGACTCACATGCACACACACACACACACACACACACACACACACACACACATGATGAGTTAAAAATGCATGCACAAGCACACATACGCTACAGATAAAAACAACAAACTTACGAAGGAGCCGTTTTATTAATTGGATAAGGCTTGGCCCACACCAGGCTTGGACACGGGGGCAGAGGTCGTGGATGGGACGAGCCTAGACTGCCTTCTATGACCTTTGAGTAGCGATGGAGATGGTTTCCTTGAAACAGAAAAACTGACTGACTGACAAATATATAACAACACATATACAAGTAAAAGTAGTTCCAAAACAGATAGCCCCATAATAACATCACATATACTGGTAAAGGTAGTCTTAAAATAGATAGCATCACATATACCAGTAAAGATAGTCCCAAAATGGATAGTGCCGGATCAGCAAAGCAATGAATGCTCCAACTATCTGAGCTTACATCCTAGACCAGTTGTTAACCAATGTCGGCAACTGTCTAGGATGGAAGCTCCGACAGGTGGAAAGTTAGAGCCCTGCCATGACATTAAGTCTTTAGGTCGCATTTCCTTGAACTAGGGTAAGGCATGTATGTACCCTCCCAATTGCACTCTTCTACCCAAAGCCATTGGCACAATGTGGGGTGCTGGGTTTGGTGAGCACGACCCGAACATTCAGTGATAACAATCATATCTGACTGTGGGACGCAGAGGTGTTTCCAAGGCACCAGGGCCAGGTTCTATACTGGCCAAGACCTACTGAGATGTCCTAGTCGCACATCCTGGGCAACGGGTCCCTTCGGGGTCCTGGCTAACGTCGGTAGGATCGCTGATTCCTCCAAAGTCAGAGAGTATCTGCCTGCACGGCAAGGAACCACCAGTCTGCACACCAATAAGCCAGACATGGGACAACGGATACTCACGCAAACCTCAGGTCCTGTATGACATCACACTGATGGTGGACAACAGGATGTCACCATCCGACATACAGGACTTCACGCTGGAGTTCACAGCCAGCGAACACAAGCAAGCAAGCGAGCAAGCAAGCATATCTAACTAAGTCCTGACTACCAAAAATTACAGGGATAAATAAGCCATCAAGTATAAAGAAAATAAGAAGGCAAATTACCTTCCATCCTAGCAGGCAACTCAGCAGCTGGAGGGAGTACAGCTTTATTAAGGTTAGACAGCACTGCCGGCAGAGAGTCATGAGCCGTGTACTCCAGGAGTGCACTCAACAGCCAGAAGCAATCTAAGGAAACAAAGAATACTCCTAGGAATATGTTTGCTTTCATTTGGTCAAGAATAACTTTCACATGTGAATCACATCTGTACCTCCATCACATTGGTACATCCATAAGTGTTCCAGTCACCATCCATAGATCACACAAGGATAATTTCAGAACAGTACACAAACTCTGTAGCACTGTTTAGAATCTACATGCGTGTATACCAAAATCATACATCATCATCATCATGTGCCCTGCCAAATGATCTCCACAAATCTCATTCACTGGTGTTCTGGATCAATTCTATTGGTGTTATATTTTCATATCACCATCTTAAACCACCTATCATAATTTCTCTTGGTCTGCCTCTGCTGTCACTGATCTTTCCCGTCGTTGATATTTTCCAAAGCCTTTCTTCTCCTAACCTGACCATAGAGTATTGTCTCTTTCTTAAAGATGAATATAGTGTTCTATTTTCATCAGCCTTTTCCAGGCAGCGTAGTTATCTACTCTGGCAGTCCAAGGTATTCACAACATTCATCTCAGAAAGCATATCTCCGCTGCTTCCAAACTCTTCCTAATTTGTTCCTTCACATTCCAAGATTCACCGCCATACAGCAAAACAGTTTCTATATAACAATTCAGTGTTCTCTTTTTAACATTAGGTACCAGACCTACTATACAAAACTTTTCATCTTCTGAAATGTAGCTTTTGCTTTTTGTCTTATTCTGAAATTTTTTTTTCATGGGTCAATCAATCAATCAATCAATCATGTGCCATGCCAGAAAGTGTGGGCGGTTATGACTCGCCATTTCACTCGATCACCAGAGACGTGGATCAGCTCAGTGTCCCTGTCTCGACCATGCCATGTGGCCAAGCCATCCAGGTATTTTCTTCTCAGTCTTCCCCTTGGTCTGTTCCCTTCGATCTTGCCAGTTGTCACCAAGTTCTCCAATCCATTTCTTCTCATAATATGTCCAACAAATTTTGATTGTCTACGTCTAATTTCTCTAATCAATTTACGATTTTCATTTGTCTCCTGTAGTACTTGGTTATTCTGCCTGTCCATGGTATTCTTTGCATTCTCCTCAGAAACCACATTTCTGCAGCCATCAGATGTTTTTCAGCTTGACTGCTCATTGTCCAAGTTTCACATCCATACAAAAGAACAGGCTCTATGTAGCACCTCAACACTCTTTTTCTCGTTTCAATTGACATCTTTTTATTGGTCAGTATGTTTTTCATCTTGCTAAAGGCTACTTTCGCCATGGCGATTCTTGTTCTAATCTCTTCAAGGCATCTCCCATCAGATGTTATGACTGTTCCGAGATAATTGTACCGATTCACTTGTTGAAGAATATTCCCATTTACTTGTATATTACATTGTGATATTTCGTTCTTCCTAGTGACGACCATAATCTGTGTCTTTTTACAATTTAATTCTAACCCCAGTTGTTCACTGTGTGCAACAACCGCATCTACTAATTGTTGCAGATCCTGCTCATTGTCTGCAATCAATACTGTATCATCTGCATATCTAATGTTATTGATGTTTCGTCCTCCAATGCTGATTCCATTTATATCTTCTACATTTCTGAAAATATTGTCACTGTATAGGGAAAAAAGATCTGGAGACATTACACATCCCTGCCTAACACCTCTCTTAATAGGCTGATATTGTCCCACTTCATTATCAATCCTTATGGCAGCTTGTTGTTCCAAATATATGTTTTTTATAAGTCTAATGTCTTTCCCATCAATTTGTAGATCTGCAAGCATATCTACCATGTTGACATGTCTTACTCTATTGAAAGCCTTTGTGTAGTCAATAAAGCAAAGATGTATATCTTTGTTTACTTCTATAGAACGTACAATAACTGATTGCAGCATATACACAGCATTTACTGTACCCTTTCCTTCTACAAACCCACATTGTTCTTCCCCTTTTTCAGGTTGTATTTTCTTCCTCTCTTTGCATGATAATTCGTAGCAAAATCTTCGTGGTTTGACTCAATATAATAATTGTTCTATGTTGATCACATTCCAAGGCTCCTGATTTCTTTGGGATTGCAATAAATACATCATCATCATCAAGTGCCATGCCGGCTGGCATAGGCGTTCATGGCTCTCCACAGATCTCGGTCTTTGGTGTTCTGGATCAACTCTGCTGAGGATATTCCTCCATGCCACCGTCCCAATCCGTCCAGCATCATTTCTCTTGGTCTGCCTCTGCCTCTCTTCCCCTCGATCTTTCCAGTTGTCACAATGTTCTCCAATGCCTCTCTTCTCATCATATGACCAAAAAAAGCTGTTTGTCTCTTTCTTATTGTTGTATATAGTGTTCTAGTTTCATTAGCCTCTTTCAGGCAATCGTTGTTAGTTACTCTGACAGTCCAAGGAATTCGCAACATTCGTCTTAAAAACCACATCTCTGTTGCTTCTAAGTTCTTCCTAATTTGTTCATTTACATTCCAAGATTCGCTGCCATACAGCAAAACTGGTTCTATATAGCATTTTAGCACTCTCGTTCTTACATTCATTGATAGCGACTTATTGCATAAGATACTCTTCATTTTCTGAAATGCGGCTTTTGCCTGCCCTATTCTGCTCTTAATCTCTGTTGTACATCTTCCATCTGATATTATAAGTGCCCCTAGGTATCTAAAATTATCCACTTGGTTGAGAATTTCCCCTTCTATTTCTTTGCCACATTTTGGTGTCCCCCAATAAATACAGAATAACATAATTCAGAAGGTATATCTCCAGTATCATATAATGTGTTCAGCAGTTGGGTGACTTGCTCTAGTCCAAAATTCTTCTAAAGCTTTAATCATTTATCTGAACTGGGGGGGGGGGGGGGGGGGGGGGGGGGGGGGGGGGGGGTGTGTGTGTGTGTGTGTGTGTGTGTGTGTGTGTGTGTGTGTGTGTGTGTGTGTGTGTGTGTGTGTGTGTGTGTGTGTGGTGGTGGTGGTGGTGTGTGTGTGTCTCTCTCTCTCTCTCTCTCTCTCTCTCTCTCTCTCTCTCTCTCTCTCTCTCTCTCTCTCTCTCTCTCTCTCTCTCTCTCTCTCTCTCTGTCTGTCTTGCCAGCTTTCATATGTTTAAAAACATTTCGAACCTCCATCTTCAAAATTGGTGGTCTTTCATTATTAAAGCAAATATCATACTGTTCATCTCTGTTATCATCATAAAGGTTTGTCACATAATCTGATCATACATGTAGAATCTGATCTTTTTCTATTATGATTTTGCCATCTTTAGTTTTTAGACAGCCTGCTGATGTACTTGTTCTTTTATTAGTAAGTTCCTGAATTCTTTTGCGCACTTATTTGGTATTATGACTGTTGTGTTGTTTTTCAATTACTTTCAATTATTTTCATGGGTAGGGTTTATAAAACTGATGCTGTCCACCAACATGTAACTCTGCTTTTCTCTTGCATGCTTCTTCTCCATGGTTCTTTTTATTTTCCTTGGAGAACTCTAATATCTATTTCACACAAGGGAGTTTTAACCTTTCTGAAGATGACTGGAGTCACAATTTGTGTGCATACAGACATAACTAACCTTTCTAAAGACAGCTAGAATCACAATTTATAAGCACAGAAACAGAACTAACCTTTCTGAAGATGACTGGAGTCCAGGCAGTTGGAGTCCCCATACAAAGCCACCCTGCCTGAGCTAGGACTGACGTCGACCTGATACAGGCCCAGTATAGGAACATCAGAGACAGTCCAAGTGCTGGCTTTCATCACCTCAAAGCCTGCAAACAACAAGCAAACATCAACATAGGCTCAGTGCTTACAGCTACACCAGGCTTTACAACACATGCCCTAAAGGCTGATAACTGCTTTGAAATAATTGGGTTGACCTTAGGTCACAAGAGCCCATAGTGAAGTGGTCAAGCCACCTGCTCGCGCTCCAAAGATTGTGGGTTCAACTCCGGGCTACGTCTTTCGGTTTACGGGTGCATTTTTCTCGGAGACTCCTGGGGGTCATTGCTGGAGCTACGGAGTTCGTTATTTGTGCCGACGCTTTCGGCAGCTGCCTCTGTAGAAAGATACCTATCTATATGGGATAAAACCTGGTGCAATGAAGTCGATCCTCTCAACTTTTTAAAGACTTTTTTTTTAATGACCTTAGGTCAATTTTCAAAATCTGTATTAGTGAGATTTGAACCCATGGCCACGGGGTCTGCACATGAGCTTCTTAACAACTAGGCAGAAGTGAAATTCTCAACACAAGGCACTTACCCTGATTCTTCAATGTTTCTGTCAAAATGAGGCCATCCTCTGGAAACTTTAATATGCTTGTACCTGATGCATAGTACACTGAAACACAGTTCTAAGGCTGTTAATTGATTCATGTAATGTCAAACATTTCTAATTGTAAACCATTCCTACTCAATGTAAACCATTTATACTACATGTAAACTGTTTCTGCTCAATGTAAACTAATTTTTAGTCAATGTTAACTATTTCAACTCAGTGTAAACCATTCCTACTCAATGTAAGCAATTTCTACTTGATGTAAACTGTTTCTACTTGATGTAAACTGTTTCTACTTGATGTAAACTGTTTCTACTTGATGTAAACCATTTCTACTACATGTAAACTGTTTCCACTCTATTCACCACAGACGAGTTCTACAAATGTATAAAATGTATAGTTAATAAAAACAATTTAACTCATTGTAAACAATTTGTATGTAATGTAAACCATTTCCATACAATGAAAATTATTTCTATTCAGTTTACTGAACACCAGCAAGACAGGTATACTGGGGAAAATGAGACAGTGATAATACAAAGCAGTTGGAGAAATAGATTCAAATAGAGAAACAAAAGAGTTACAGCGGAAGAAATAAGTTGGATTGAATCAGGAAAAGAAAACAATGTAAATTACATAATCATCATCATCATCATCAAGTGCCCTGCCGGCTGGCGTAGGCGTTCATGGCTCCCCACAGATCTGTCTTTGCTGTTCTGGATCAACACTGCTGATGATATTCCTCCATGCCACAGTCTCAATCCATCCAGCATCGCCACAAAATCTTGGGAAGATAATGTGGTGATTTCCCTTTGCCTTCCACATTCACATTTTAAATAAATAAACAAAGAAATGAACGCTATGGTGATTTCAGTCTTAATAATAAATTATCAAGGGAAAAAGATCACAAAAAGTTGCGTAAACTTTAGTTAAAATAAGAAAATGTTGAATCTAGTCAAGAGAAGACAATTATGGAGTAAAACTGAATCTATTAAAGGAGATAAACTTTGAAGTCATAAGTACAATTTGAAGGCATATAGTAAGAGAATCAAAGGACAATGCTAAATTGTTTTCACATAATATAAAAGTGTTTACGACGAGCTGCACTGTGGTAAGGCCAAGGCGGCCAGAGGAAATGCTTTAAAGATACTCTGAAGATCCCACTAAAATCTTTCGGAATTCATCACGACACTTGGGAGACTGCTGCCAAAGACTGAAACTTGTGGCGTGCATCATTACACAAAGATGTAGTCACTTGTGAAGCAAACAGGACTGCAACAGCTGTGATAAAAAAAAGACTGGACAAAAAACCCACTGCAGGAGATCCTCCGCCTGGCTGGAACATCAATCATTCTTTACCCACATTGCCAAAGGACATTTTGAACCAAAATAGGCCTTACCAGCCAGCTTAGAACTCACGGCTCCAAACTTTCAACCCCACTGGATGAAATGAATGGTCATCATCATTCTTGATGGACAAACACCAATATATATTCTCAAGTAAAAACAAAGCTCAATTCAGTCACAAATAAACAAAACATCACAAACAAAGATCATGGGAAGTAGACTGGAAAAAAAAAAGATGAATGCAGTCAAGTAAAGTAAATATGCAATACAAATAATGTTGACTCCAGCCAGTTAAACTAAACTGTAGCAAGAATAATGCTACATGCAGTCTCTTAGTAGAAACAAAAACTAGGATTAAAAAAGAAGAAAAAAAAAATTATGATTATTGCTTCTAGACAGAGGGAGACAATTTTAAATCAGCGTAAACAAGGAAACTTACTGTCATGGTCGCCTATTCTGAAATCGCCTTCGTAGACTGTGTCACTGAAAGGGAAATGAGACATTGGTGAATGTCTGCATACATCAGTGACAGACCTCTTTGTCTTGTATGTCTACTACAGTATAGTGTTAACTCTCTCTCTCTCTCTTTCTCTCTCTCTCTCTCTCTCTCTCTCTCTCTCTCATGCACTCATATACACTCTCTCTTGCATAGACACTCTTACAAACAAACATATATTCTCTCCTTCACACATACTATGCCACACACACTCACATACACACACTGTCTCACATTCTCAAATACATTCACTCTCATATGCTAATATACTATCACATACACTCTCTCTAGCAAAAAAAAACAACAACAACACACCCATCCTCTTTTACACACATACTATGACACACTCTCTCTCTCACAAACACACTCTCTCTCACAAACACACTCTTTGTCACATACACAAACACACCCTCTCTCAAACATGCTCTGCCATGCACATTCACACTCTCATACACATGCACTCTCACAAACACACATATACTCTTTCCCACATTCACACACTCAATTTCTCTCTCCACGTTACTTTTCCCATGGACCTAAAATGTTAATTATTAGAACTATTCTTTACCTACTAACTGTGGGCTAACAAATAGTTAATGAATTTACTTAGCAAAGCAGGCATCTAGTTTCAGTCTCCAACAGTGTCCAGACGTTGCCTGACCAGCAAGGCACTGCTGCCAACCTAGCTTCATGAAACTAATTACCAGACAGTGTTCAGAATTCTTTGGAAATTATCAGATGTGCAGTGAAGAAGAGAGTTCACCACACTTCAGTGTGCCATGAGATGGTACGTGTGAAGATCTAATAATCCACAGGGCTACAGCAGTATCTGCCATGCAAGTACTTTCAACGTTACTGTCTCCACACCCCTGGTAGATTAGGAATCACTAAACAAGAAAATAGAAATATAATATACACAGACAAAGACAGTGGAGCCTCTAATGGCCAGAAGAGAACATGAACATCATTATCATTAACCCTTAGAGATGTCTATAATATAACAGTTAATTCAATCCCTTCTTGAAAGAACCTGACACCTAAGTAATACTAAACAGTACATCATCTGAATGTAATCTCTAGTCACACATAGAAACATACAAGACATATGACATCTAGCATACATTACTATACACCATCTGAATGTAATCTCTAGTCACACATAGAAACATACAAGACAATTGACACCTAGCATACATTACTATACACCATCTGAATGTAAACTCTAGTCACACATAGAAACATACAAGACGTATGACACCTTGCATACATTACTATACACCATCTGAATGTAATCTCTAGTCATACATAGAAACATACAAGACATATGACATCTAGCATACATTACTATATACCATCTGAATGTAATCTCTAGTCACACATAGAAACATACAAGACGTATGACACCTAGCATACATTACTATACACCATCTGAATGTAATCTCTAGTCACACATAGAAACATACAAGACATATGACATCTAGCAAACATTACTATACACCATCTGAATGTAATCTCTAGTCACACATAGAAACATACAAGACGTATGACACCTTGCATACATTACTATATACCATCTGAATGTAATCTCTAGTCACACATAGAAACATACAAGACGTATGACACCTTGCATACATTACTATATACCATCTGAATGTAATCTCTAGTCACACATAGAAACATACAAGACGTATGACACCTAGCATACATTACTATATACCATCTGAATGTAATCTCTAGTCACACATAGAAACATACAAGACGTATGACACCTAGCATACATTACTATACACCATCTGAATGTAATCTCTAGTCACACATAGAAACATACAAGACGTATGACACCTTGCATACATTACTATATACCATCTGAATGTAATCTCTAGTCACACATAGAAACATACAAGACGTATGACACCTTGCATACATTACTATATACCATCTGAATGTAATCTCTAGTCACACATAGAAACATACAAGACGTATGACACCTTGCATACATTACTATATACCATCTGAATGTAATCTCTAGTCACACATAGAAACATACAAGACGTATGACACCTTGCATACATTACTATATACCATCTGAATGTAATCTCTAGTCACACATAGAAACATACAAGACGTATGACACCTTGCATACATTACTATATACCATCTGAATGTAATCTCTAGTCACACATAGAAACATACAAGACGTATGACACCTTGCATACATTACTATATACCATCTGAATGTAATCTCTAGTCACAAATAGAAACACACACAACATAACAGACGTATGACACCTCGCATACATTACTCACCTAAAAGCCATACCAAGGGGAGCTAATAACTCATTTAAGGCTGGAATATTTGCTCCCCCTGTGTCAGGCATCCACCACTGCCTGTAAAAGGTGGAAGTACTTTTCTTTAATAATAATGCTCTATAAAACAGCATACAAATAAAATAAATTCAACAAATGTGTACCTTAGAGTAGAGCACAATAAAGAAGGAGAGATGTCCTGCTATTTAATGGCTGTATATAAACTTCAACTGCTATTGAAAACTTTCAGAATTATCATCATCATCATCATCATCATCTCATCATCATCATCATCATCATCATCATCATCATCATCATCATCACATTATATTAAAAATTTAAAAACATTCTCCCGAAGCAATTTCCTGCCATGGGTCTGTGATGTGATAGGGCCATTACATTTTGTTGACCTAACACAAGGAGGAGTAGGTGGCCAGTCTTTCCCTCACTTCAGCAGGTGATGAGCCCAGATGTCCAACCCTCATTCATATTATCAATGCAGTTCTCAATCAACTTCGCTAATGCACCCTCTATCATCATCATCATGTATTCTGCCAAATGGCAAGGGGCTCATGTCTCACCACAGATCTTGTTTCTGGGTATTCTGGATCGATTCTCCTACTGACACTCCCTTTGCCACTGTCTACCATCAAGCATTACTTACCTCTGCCTCTTCTACAGTTTATCGTTCCAGTCATCATGATATTCTCCAATGCTTCTGGTCTCATTACATGACCAAAGAACACTGTCTCTTTTTTAGAACTGTTCTAGTTTTATTAGCCCCTTCCAGGCAATGGTAGAGTGGTTCATGATTGGTTGGTTTTGACAGGTAAAGTTTTCTGCAGTCTGATGCCAACCTTCCTCAGTCACCTCGTACAACATGGTAGGTTATTACAGTTATGCTATTCTTTGTTTCCCTCATTGGCAGCAAAGTTAGTTGGATGTCTTTAACAGGACCTTGCAGTCAACCCCAGCCTTTATTACATGTTTGTCATTTACTAGTCAATTTTATCATCAACAGTTTACCATTGCTTCCTGAACACTTGACACTCATACCACCAAAATCAATGCAAAGCGATCCGCTCTCAAATTGCCTGAAACTGATTTTGAATTGGTATACTGGGGAATTAAGGAACTGTTCACTAACTCCTAAGCCACAGATGGGCCCTGGTAACACATGGACAAAATAATGCACTGCTAGACTTTTATGTTTGCAAGACATTTCTCATCAACCAAACATGCAGGAGCAGTCAAGTAGATGAATGCACAACACATTTCTCATCAACCAAACATGCAGGAGCAGTCAAGTAGATGAATGCACAACACATTTCTCATCAACCAAACATGCAGGAGTAGTCAAGTAGATGAATGCACAACACATTTCTTATCAACCAAACATGCAGGAGCAGTCAAGTAGATGAATGCACAACACATTTCTCATCAACCAAACATGCAGGAGTAGTCAAGTAGATGAATGCACAACACATTTCTCATCAACCAAACATGCAGGAGTAGTCAAGTAGATGAATGCACAACACATTTCTCATCAACCAAACATGCAGGAGCAGTCAAGTAGATGAATGCACAACACATTTCTCATCAACCAAACATGCAGGAGTAGTCAAGTAGATGAATGCACAACACATTTCTTATCAACCAAACATGCAGGAGCAGTCAAGTAGATGAATGCACAACACATTTCTCATCAACCAAACATGCAGGAGTAGTCAAGTAGATGAATGCACAACACATTTCTCATCAACCAAACATGCAGGAGTAGTCAAGTAGATGAATGCACAACACATTTCTCATCAACCAAACATGCAGGAGTAGTCAAGTAGATGAATGCACAACACATTTCTCATCAACCAAACATGCAGGAGCAGTCAAGTAGATGAATGCACAACACATTTCTCATCAACCAAACATGCAGGAGCAGTCATGTAGATGAATGCACAACACATTTCTCATCAACCAAACATGCAGGAGTAGTCAAGTAGATGAATGCACAACACATTTCTTATCAACCAAACATGCAGGAGCAGTCAAGTAGATGAATGCACAACACATTTCTCATCAACCAAACATGCAGGAGCAGTCAAGTAGATGAATGCACAACACATTTCTCATCAACCAAACATGCAGGAGCAGTCAAGTAGATGAATGCACAACACATTTCTCATCAACCAAACATGCAGAAGTAGTCAAGTAGATGAATGCACAACACATTTCTCATCAACCAAACATGCAGGAGTAGTCAAGTAGATGAATGCACAACACATTTCTCATCAACCAAACATGCAGGAGTAGTCAAGTAGATGAATGCACAACACATTTCTCATCAACCAAACATGCAGGAGTAGTCAAGTAGATGAATGCACAACACATTTCTCATCAACCAAACATGCAGGAGCAGTCAAGTAGATGAATGCACAACACATTTCTCATCAACCAAACATGCAGGAGCAGTCAAGTAGATGAATGCACAACACATTTCTCATCAACCAAACATGCAGGAGTAGTCAAGTAGATGAATGCACAACACATTTCTCATCAACCAAACATGCAGGAGCAGTCAAGTAGATGAATGCAGTCAGCAACTCATATCACCACTGTTTGTGTCAGCAAGCCAAAGTCAGCCCAGACTCTACTCCACCTCCAAGTGGTGGTCCTCAGACAAGAAGTTTGAGAATCACTGCATTAAATTGAAGATAGGGCTGAAGTGGCAGCACAAGATGATGAGTACAGTGAGAAACTCGTAGCTGCACCACTTGTGTCAGCCGGCAAACCGGAATTGACCTAGGCCCTACTCTACCTCCAAGTGGTGGTCCTGAGACAAGTTTGAGAATCACTGTATTAAATAGAAGACTGGGTCGAAGGAACAGCAAAAGAAGATGAGTGCAGTGAGCAACTCATAGCTCCACTGCTTGTGTCAGGGTCAGCAAACTAGATCTGACCCAGGCTCTACTCTACCCCAATATCGTGGTCCTGTGACAAGTTTGAGAATCACTGTATTAAATAGAAGACTGAACTGAAGGAACAGCAAAAGAAGATGAGTGCATTGAGCAACTCATAGCTCCACTGCTTGTGTCAGTCAGCATCCCAAACTGACCCAGGCCCTACTCTACCACCAAGTGGTGGTCCAGGAAACATGATACATCAGTGCAGTTGAGCTGACACAGTAGGAATCAAAGATGGAACCCCATCTCTAAAAAATGTTAAGCTAACACATCAATGTATTTTAGCTGAGAAGTAAGATTCCAAGGTTCAAGTCAAACTCGGTCCCAACAAGTGTCATGCTGAAGTTGGATATGTCAGCCTATAACATTAACACTTTGAAGATTCATTGTAAATGAGTACATTGCAACTAATTGTCTTTTCAGAATGGACGAGGAAGCAGAAGAACACTGAAGACAGTAACATTATCAAGCACAGAAAAGAAGAAGATACAGAAAATGGCAACATCATTGAACATAGGAAATAAAAAGTAACTATTAGCTAAAGACAATAATTCTGTTAAACACAGAAAAGAAGAAGTAATTAATTAAGACAGTAACACTGTTAAACAGAGGAAGGAAGTAACTATTAACTAAAGACTGTAACAATTTTGTACAGAGGAAGGAATAAGCAACTATTAACTAAAGACAGTAACATTTTTAAACAGAGGAGGGAAGAAGTAACTATTAACTAAAGACAATAACACTGTTAAACAGAGGAAGGAAGTAACTATTAACTAAAGACAGTAACAATTTTGTACAGAGGAAGGAAGAAGCAACTATTAACTAAAGACAGTAACAATTTTGTACAGAGGAAGGAAGAAGCAACTATTAACTAAAGACAGTAACAATTTTGTACAGAGGAAGGAAGAAGCAACTATTAACTAAAGACAGTAACATTTTTAAACAGAGGAAGGAAGAAGTAACTATTAACTACAGACAATAACACTGTTAAACAGAGGAAGGAAGAACTAGTAAGTAAAGACATCAACATTGATGAGCAGGCAGAGAAAGGAAGTAAAAGAAAGAGAAGGTTACCACTGCTGACTAAAGGAAGGAAAAAGAAAAACAATGAAAGACAGTAACACTGTTAAACAGAGGAAGTCAGAAACAATGTGCTACAGCTCTAGAGTCTGGTTTTCCCCTATAAACCAGGTCAACATGTATAAATAGGGTGATGTGACAATCTTATCTCTAATCTGCTGAGAACCTGTTAGCCACTTTACACAGCTGAAGATGCAACAGCAGACAGTCACCACTTTAAGCAACTCAAGCTGGTGTTAGAAGCATCACCACTCAGACCACCCTCAATGCCTTTACAGTTACATAAAATAATACTGGCTTTTCATTACCAAAATAATTATGTACAATAAGTGGGACAGTTAATTTGTGATGCCCTATGGGGATTTCCAAGTCCCCTCCCTGTTCTCCATTCATCTCCACTTGTACGTACATGGGTCCAGACACAAATACGTGTTCCCACCTGGTGTTTTCGTCATAGAACTTGACCTTCTTCATCACAGACACATTGTACCAATCAGCAAAGATAATGATGGAGAGGCCATTGTCAATGTCTCGCTTCAGTTTGGTGATCTCCTCGCCAAAATATTCCTCTTCTGGATCCACTACAAGCAGAGTCCCTGGATGGGTCGAGATAAAATAGTACAATTTTAAGACATTTATTTTACTAAAAAACAGTTCCATTCAAATGTATTGGAAAATCTGCCATATCTAGTCACAATGTAATGAAAGCTAAATATTTTAATACAAACCTTTTAGTCAAATTTCTGTAAATGTATAACATTCCTTAGACAACCAAAATGAGTAACTGAAATGTTTTGAAAGAGGCTAATACACAAAGACAACTTATTACCAACATTAGAAAGAAGCAGTCATCATATTTTGGCCATATTATGACAAAAGAAACACTGGAATATGTAAAACTGGAATAGCTTGACAATTTTGTGGAAAAAGATAGAGGAAGATAGCAAGAGAATATTCTTGACAACTTTTTGTGATGGCCTGGAGGTGTCAGCACTTGAATTTTTGTGTGTGTGCTCACTCGATTTTGAACTCAAGCGTAGTCCTTACACACTACTTATAGTATCACTGGGCAGAATTTCAAGTGTGGATTGGCTTTCCCTATTTCTAGTGTCCCTCGCCATCAGGCGAACCCACTCGAATTTCAGATATACTTGTAATTTAAGTCCCCAAGTCAAGGACGAGAAGTCAACATTATAGTCCCACTGTCTGGTGTAGGGGTTGAACCCATTTACCTCAGCATCAGCACACCGGATGTTTAAGAAAGCACTTGAATTGATACACGCTGCTGGAGACTGCAAGATGAGGAGAAGCATGATCACCCATGCCAGTCTACAAGGCAGATGATAATGATGATACAATTTTATTGCAATTAGTTTGAATTATAATGCTACTGACAAATTTAAGTTTTCAAGAAAAAAAATACACACAGGGATACACAAGTCTCTATTATTATTATTAATGAAACAAACCAAATCCTAGCTTAGCTCTGGGTTGTACAGAGGACAGAATTTATGAAAACACATCTGGTTTGTATCACTGTAACTGGAGAGTCCATAAGTGGGAAGTCTGTGTAATTAAGGCATACAGTGTCTGCTTTGAATGCAGATAAAGACCATTTAATTTTCCTCACAGGAACTAGATGACATCCCCTCCCTCTCTCTTTCTTTGTCTGTAAGTAGTGGTCAAGACACCAAGCCAGCTCGTTCAATGGCAATAATGTAGGAAATGTGTGCATATTGCACATGTTAAAATCCCTCAGCAGCTGGGAACTGTAGACAGTTAGCAGTAATGGGAACTGCCCTGGCAACATACCAAATTATATAATCTACCTATAGTGCAATATTTATGGTATTTGTCAATTCTGGTTCCTGAAGGAGGTTGTGCTTCACCAGGTTTCATAATTACCCATGACATGCAACCTGTGCAGTACCATACACATAGCAACCCTAGCGGTACTCAAAGCACTCCCCACACACAACCTTACTGGTGCCCCACATACTATACTCAACTGCATCCCACATACAACCTCAGGAGTGCCCTACCATACCACAACCCATACACAACCCCAGTGGTGCCCAAACACAACCCATAGTGTCCACGACTTAATTGAACAGGGTCCTATCCCATATGGCTGGGTATTTTTCAGAAGGACAGCCTCTCTGAAAGCGTCACACAAAGCACAAGCTCCAGCAACAACACAGGAGTCTCTGAGAAAATTGCAACTGTGAACCAAATGGTGGCATCTGGAATCGAACCCACAACCTTTCAAGTGCAGGGCAGGCAGCTTAACCACTTCACCACAGAGCCCTTGTTTACTGGTGCTATGCCACAGGCTTCTTCTGCTGTCTATCCCCTAGCTTTGTTAACATTTTAACATATCACTAAGAGGAAAACAAATTGATTGAAAAACAATGAGAATAATAAGAAACAATGTCACACAACAATACAATTGAAGTTGTTAAGCATGGATTGAAAATAAATAAGACTTCCAAAAACAAGATAACACTATATAACGACAATACAAGTAAGTACATAACATAACATAAATAGTACACAATATACCACAGACATAATTACAAACAGCAGACACACAGATAATGCAGTGATGAGTTATGCCTCGCCTACATTCCTTCAACACACACACAAGACCCTCCAACTTACCATACTGGCTGGCATCAAAACAAGAATATGGGGAGCCTGTAACCAGAGTAAAAGCATGATCTAAGTGTTTGCAGTTGGGGAGCTAGGTATGCATTCAATTATAGCGTCTTATCAATTATAGCCACTTAGTCACACAGTACCCGCCTCTTTATAATGAAAACTCAAGGTGTAACACAAAGACACATAACACACATATTCTGTTACTTCTTAGCTTCTGCAAGACTGGGCTAAGATTAAATGCAGATGGATGTACTGAAATGTTATAGACAGGTTCTAAGAATATCTTGGATGCAGAAAAGAACAAATGCATCCATACGACAAGATCTGAATATTGAAGAAGGTTGGCTACTAAAGACAAAAAAACAAAAAATATTGAAATATTTTGGTCACTTGAAACGTCACGAAAGTTTGGAGAGAACAATAATATGTAACAGTAAAGGGCCAGTAAAGGGAGTAGCTTAGGAGTAAGGAGTTAAGGAATGCTGCGCATTCCTTGACTAGTGGGAAAACCATAGCTAGTGAACGTGTGTGCACGAATGAAGAAGTGTATCTAGGCTGACACACACGTCACTTGGGGGTCAGCCAGCAAGCAAGAAGGTAAACATCGGATTCTGAGTAGACCAACTTTATGCTGTAGTGGAACGAGTCGACAAATAAAGAATGTTATAACCAGCGAAGACTTGTGTCCTATACGATCATGTGCCTTCTAACCTGTGTGTAACATCTCTACACTATAATAAATACAGGGGTATATGCCCGGGTAGAGAGGAAGAGGAAGGCCAAAGAGAAGATAGATGTGGGCAGGATGTGGCAGATAACCTTCAGATGGGCATATCTGACGGGGGACATCTTGCTTATGACCAAGGAGTTTTCCGAAAGGTTGTTATGGGAGTGAGCTTCTGCAAAGGACATGCTACTGAATCAATGTATGAATGAATGAATACTGAAAGGCATAAAATGGAAAGGAGAAAAGAAGTAGAGAAAGATAAATGTTTGTTAGGTCTTCACATATACCAGGTCACAGAATAAGATGGGGTGACCAGCTCGTTCAGCAGCAGCTATAAATTACAAACATGGCCTCCTGTTTTTACATGCTTCTTGTTCAAATAATTAAGCTCTCAAACCTGTTCGGCATTTTTGTTGCAAGCACACCCCGTTTTTGTGCCACTTTATTCTGGATAACTTGGATATCTCAGCCTCATCAAGTCAGCTGTTTCAGCAATATCCCAGCTGCTTCAACAATAGCCTAGCTCTTTCATCAACACTCCAATTATTTTACACCAATAACTAAACTCCATTGGCACCTTGCCGTCTTGACAGACGATAGTTTGTGCTTTAAAAAGGCATAATAACTTTTAACTATGGCGGTAGCGAGTGTGACTGATAAGGCCAATTTGCGCTGTAAATGTCCGTTCACAGTGGGTGCATGTGAACACGTGGTCATTTCCACCATCATGCACCATCTTACGTCTCAAACGCTTGGTGTGTGACTTTTCTGCAATAATTTTCTCCTTTGACTTTATTCCATTTCTGATATTTGCCCTCCATGCAACACGTTCAGCGGCGACTTGCTCCCAATGTGCATTATCAATGCCTGTATCAATCATGTCCCGCTTACACACATCTTTGTATCGTAGTAGAGGCCGACCCTGAGATCTCTTACCCATCTGTAATTCACCAAAAGAGATATCCTTTGGTATTCTACCATCATCCATCCTCCTAAGATGTCCTATCCATACCAATCCGGATGTTGATTTCCTGATCTAGGGATAATTTGCTATTTACCACTGATCCTAGATATGTAAAATGGTCTACTATCTCTAGTTCGGCGTCATCAATAAAGATTGATGGTACCTCATGTGCACCTTGTGACATAATCTGTGTCTTCTTTTTGCTAATTGTTAAACCAAATTCAGAACAAGCATTGGAGAATGCAGATAGTAGACATTGCAATTCTTCCTCAGAGTGGGTCGTAACTGCAGCATCATCTGCAAAAAGCAACTCTCTGATCAGTACCCTCCTAATTTTGGTCTTAGCCTTCAATCTCTGAGCATTGTAGAGGCCGCCATCTGAGCGTGAGTGAATGTATATACCACCATCCTGATCACGAAATGCATATTTCAGTAGAAGTGAAAAGTATATTCCAAAGAGGGTGGGAGCTAGTACACAACCTTGCTTAACTCCACTCTTGATTTCAAATTCTTCAGAAGTTGCACCATCAAACTTGATTATACCCTTCATGCCTGTGTGGAACGATTCCACAATGGACAGAAGAGTTGGTGGACAGCCAATCTTCTTTAGTGCCTTGAACAGACCCTCACGACTGACCAAATCAAATGCCTTTGTGAGGTCGATGAAGGCAATAAACAGTGGTTGATTCTGTTCACGGCATTTTTCTTCTTGCATTTGTCGCAATGAGAATATCAACGCGTGGCGCCCCATGTCTACGCCAACTGACAAGGACTTATAACCCGTAACAGTTGCCTCTCGCTTTGATTCCGAGACCAGTTAAGACCAGGGATGGAGTTATTGCCTCTCCATAGCACAAAGCCTGGGCTAAAATATAGAGATCATGTGTTGCCCATGCAGCATGATCCCTCTCTCGGCCCGCCTAGTTCACTCCAGAGGAAAGGTGACACCTCTACATCTGGAACAAGACAAGCTGCAGAAGCTGCCGGATCAGCAAAGCAATGCTCTAACTGTCCGCCTGTCGGAGCTTCGATCCTAGACCAGTCGCCAACCAAGGCTTAGGGCCTGGTCTGCCCTGCCATGACAATTTTGTCTTTAGCTTGCATTTCCTCGCACCAGGGTAAGGCTTGTACCCTCCCAATTGCGCTCTTCCGCCCGAAGCCGTTGGCACAATGTGGGGTGTCGGGTTTGGTAAGCGTCGCCCAACGTTCGGCGCTAACAGAGACCAGGTAGTACCGTCTACTGTTATACGGTAGCTCAGTCATATCTGACTAAGACCTGACTGAACTACTACACCGATAACTAAACTACTAAACCAATATTCCAGTTTCTTCCGTAGTACTCCAGATCGTTCAACAATGCACCAGCTTCTTCACCTATAATGCAGCTACTATATTACTACACCCCTTTCACCAATACCCAACCCCTTTCACCAATACCCCATCTCTTTCACCAATACCCCACCCCTTTCACCAATACCCCATCCCTTTCACCAATGCTCCACCTCTTTCACTAATACCCCATTTCTTTCACCAATACCCCACCCCTTTCACCAATACCCCACCCCTTTCACCAATGCTCCACCTCTTTCACCAATACTCCACCCCTTTCACTAATATCCCATCTCTTTCACCAATATTATTCCAGGTACTTCACCAATATTCCAGGTATTTCTCCAATATTCCAGGTACTTCCCTAATATTCCAGGTACTTCCCCAATATTCCAGGTACTTTAAAAATATTCCAGATACTTTACCAATATTCCAGGTACTTCCCCAATATTCCAGGACTTCCCAATACTCTAGGTACTTTACCAATAACTCAACTCTTTCACCAATACTTCTGCCACTTTACAGCAATAATCCTTCACAAATACACCAACTACTTCATACTGATAACCCACATACTTCAATATTACTCCAGTCATTCATCAATTATAATCAACATCAAGTGCCATGCCGATAAGCGTGGGTGATCATGGTTTGCCCAATATAATTTCACAACTCACATAATTTCACCAATAACCCAACTTGCACACACCAATAACCCAGTTTCTTCACCAATACACCAGCTACCCTGAGTCTGCTATGCCCAGATGATTCCTGTCTTCAGACCGCAATTAAGGCTTTTCTCAATACTGAACTTACCTAAAACCTCCACAAAATAGCCCTTCTCTCTGAGGTGCTGATACATGTCTTTGAAGTTGGTGTGAATATGATCCCCGTTCCTGCAAAATAAAGAATATAGTGTCTCAGCAAGACTAGGCTAGAATTTTCTGGCAGCCCTGATGTCAGAATGGTTAGTGCCTATGCTCACTTTAATCTGCAACAGTGGATTTGTTTTTTTCCCCCAACCCAACCTTGACTCAGGGGTCAACCCAAGCACAACTCAGGGATCAATCCAACCATGACTCAGGGGTCAACCAAGCCCAACAACATGTCAAATAGAGATTTCATCTGGGGATGAAGGGTTTTGAGGTACAGAGCTAGCCATCATAACAGATTATACTGTGAGCCAGCATATGTGAAGATCTAACACTCCACACCCTCTATAGTCTCAGCGGTCCATCAGAATGCCAAAAGCTAATTTATGTAACCTCACTAACATAGCCATCAGCATCATCATCATGCTGCAGGCTGTTTGCTAAATATCGCTCTCATCATGGCACCCCCAAAAAACCCTTCACCCTCCACCAGTTCCTCTGCCTCACATATTTCCATGCCCCCAGGTGTCTTCAATGATCCGTGTCCATCTTCGTGCCAGTCTACCCCTGCCTCTTCTTCCAGAATCTACCCTTTTCATCAGTGTTCTTTCCAAACCGCAGTGGTGTGTAATATGACAAAAGCATTTCAATTTCTGAGACATTTGTCTGTCTGTAAGCCAGTGTTATTCCATGTTCAGATCTGGTAGATTGTCAGTATTTATCCTTTTATCAGTCCATAGTATTCTATGAATGATTCTCTAACATTGAAGTTGAAAGGCCCCAATTTTCTTCTTTAGTGGTAGCAAAATGTTCCATGACTTCCATCCGTGTGCTGCCACAGAAAAGGTTCTCAACTGTGTTACTATCATTTGTTTGCTGCTGTTGTACTATTGCTTCTTTACAAACTGAGGGGGTTACAAGGTAAGAAGATCAACTTCACTGCACCGTGTTTGATCCTATTAAGCTATGTATTTCTCCACAGAACAGCTGACCGCCAGCACACTGAAAATGTCACGCAGAGCACAAACTCTGCAACTCTGCCACCAACCAGGGTTCTCCCCCCAAAAAAATAGCACATGTGAACTGAATGATGGAGTCTGAAAACAAACCCATGACCTTTTGAGCATGAGGCAGACAGCAAAAACACTCTGCCAAGCACATACACATTCACACACATGTGTGCTCTCACACACCAACACACTTAACACTGTTTAACCTTTGCACTGCTAAGGCCAGTCTATGTTGTCTGACTACTTTACAATAGTTCCCATTATTGTTGATTTCGGAGTGGAGATTTTGTATAGCTGTACCTGCTTGGTTTAAGCACCAAATTCAAATAGAGGCAATTCGCCAGTCTTTGTTACACTACAAGACAGTCTAGCACCTTCTCTTTCTACCATCTTCAATCTCTTTTTCTCATTACTCCTTGTAGTTGTTTATCATTATGCTACCTGGTCTCTCCCATGTCAGATGCAATTCACTAGGTCACACCTTGATATTCTTCGTCTTCTGCTGCGCTCATCAGGAGAGTTTATTAAGACGTGATTACGTTGTGCCTGTTTATAGCAGAGCTGCCTTACTTGCGCCTTTAGGCCGTAACATCCGACTACTGCAGGTGTTTGTTGACCGGGTTAACCTTCCCGGGTGTTTCGAGGGACATTCGACTCTCACTGTTGTGATATTGTCCACATCCCAGTTGGTCACATTAGAATGGCTGAAGACATCCCAGTCAACCCTAAAGGAAAGGCAGGGGCAGACCATGGGCATTCCCCACTATCCATAATTGCAGAGCCGACACATAGCGCTCTGGTACTGGGCTCACCCAAGGAATCGTCACATCCTGCTTAGCCTCACTTCCATATATTGGGCATTTCGTTCGCCACAGGCCGCTCCCAAGCAAACCATGAGAAGGTAAGTCTGCAGACGATATCCAGTCAGCGAGTTTTCGGTTCGGACTTTCCACGAAATGGGTTTGCTAGCCAAGCAATATTCCCATTCATGCTTCTGGGTCGCTTTCTCGACTCTTACTGTTGTGGTGTCATCACTATCCCAGCTGGCCCACCTAGAACGGGCAAAGACATTCCGGTCGGCCCTCAAGGGAAGGCAGGGGCAGACCATGGTCATTCCCCACCATCCAAGGAGGCTTCCATAACTGCAGAGCTGACATATAGCGCTCAGGTACTGGGCTCACCCAAGGAATCGTCACGTCCTGCACATGGCTGCTTAGCCTCACTTCCGTATATTGGGCCTCCTGTTCACCACAGGCTGCTCCTCTGAAGACCAGGAGGGACCTGTATGCAGATGACATCCACACAGCAAGCTTTCGCTTTGGACTTCCACATAATGGATTCACTTGCCAAGCAATATTCCATTTCGTGCCTTTGAGATGCTTTTCCACCTTTCATAACGCTCACTCAGTGGGCTTTAAATACTGACTGATACTAATGGATTTGCTAGCCGAGCAATATTCCACTGTGAGCCCCTGGGATGCTTTTTCCACCATTGGTAACGCTCACGAGGTAGGCTACAAATGCTGCTGGCTCAGCATCTCACCTCCATGCAACAGAGGGTGAGTAACGGCCAGGTCCTCACATCCGGGTATCTTGATATAAAACCATCTGATAACATCTCTCTCTCTCTCTGTCTAGTCTCTCTGTCTCAGTCTCTCTTTGTCTCTATCTCACTGTCCCTTTCTCTCTGTGTCTCTGTACCTAGATATTCATTATTACAGTATCTGGAAGAATGCCAAATCAAACATCTTGATGTTGATAGAAAATCATCTGGTAACATCACTCACTCAAACACCAATACTTCTTCTTCTTCTTCTTCTTCGTTCATCCGGAGTTTTTTTTTCCGGATGTGATTGCGTTGTGCCTGTTTACAGCAGAGCTGCGTTCTTGCGCCGTTAGGCCGACACATCCGACTTCTGCGGGCATTTGTTGACCGGGTTAACCTTCCCGGGGGTTTCTTAGGACGTTTGACTCACTATTGTGGTGTTATCCCCCATCCCAGCTGGTCCATATAGAACAGCCAAAGATCTTGGTCAGCCCTCAAGGGAAGGCAGGGACAGACCATGGGCATTCCCCGCCATCCAAGGAGGCTTCCATACTTGCAGAGCCGATACATAGCGCTCTGGTACTGGGCTCACCCAAGGAATCGTCACGTCCTGCACATGGCTGCTTAGCCTCACTTCCGTATATTGGGCCTTCCGTTCACCATAGGCTGTTCTTCCGGAAACCAGAAGTATGCAGTCTGCAGATGACATCCACACAGTGAGCTTTCGATTCGGACTTTCCATGTAATGGATTTGCTATCCAAGCAATATTCCATTTCGTGCCACTAGGACACTTTTCCACCTTTTATAAAGTCCACACAGTGGGCTTTTGATTAGGACTTTCCACGTAATGGATTTGCTATCCAAGCAATATTCCATTTCATGCCACTGGGACACTTTTCCACCTTTTATGAAGCCCACACAATGGGCTTTTGATTCGGAATTTCCACGTAATGGATTTGCTATCCAAGCAATATTCCGTTTCGTGCCACTAGAACACTTTTCCACCTTTTATGAAGCCCACACAGCAAGCTTTCGATTTGGACTTTCCACATAATGGATTTGCTATCTAAACAATATTCCATTTCATGCCTCTGGGTCTTCATGCACCTTTAAATGTCAACCTGTATGCAGTTAAAGTAAGCTGCGGTCAACTTTAGCTTGTTGATATCTCCATAGAGCTTGTCCTCAAATGAAGCAGGTGTGGGCCAAAATATCTTTCTCTGTTCTGCATACGTTGGGCAATCCTGCAGCAAATGTTTTGCTGTCATTTTTCCAGTTCTACAATTACATTCATCGGTATCTCCTATCTTTAGTTTATTGAACAAGTGGTATTTCAGCCTGTTATGTCCTGTGCGGAGTCTGAAGATTGCTACTTGTTCTCTTCGGTCGAGTTTATAATATGCATCATCCTTCTGATGGCCTGGATGCTCTGATTCCCATTTGGTTCTATAAGTGCTTTTTATCAACCTCTTTGCCTCATTATAGGTTATGTCTATGTCAGGCTGTGGTAGTCGTCCACCCTCTTTTGCCAGTCTGTCAGCCTCTTCGTTTCCAGGTATACTGCAATGTGATGGGATCCACTGTATTACAACTTTTTTGGATTTCTGGCATAGACCATGGAGTGCTGCTCTTAGGTCAGTTAGTTCTGTGCTGTTATTGCTCTTCAGTATTGAGACAACTGACTTTGCATCTGTGAAGATAGCTATTTGCTTCTCTTTATTTTCTTCCATCAGGAGCATTTCTGCTGCAGTTTTCAAAGCCTCTACCTCCGCTTTGAAGTTACTTGAAAATTTTCCAGTTGCCATTGAATGTGTTTTTTTCACTCCATTTTTTAAATTTAGGAGAATTCCTCCTCCTCCATTCTCTATTGAATTTTTGGCTGATCCATCTGTATATGCATGGGTCCAATTCCTGCTTGGGTAATGTTCTTTTATGTAGTTTAGGGTTATTTCTCTTCTTTCGGTTTCATGCTGAGTGTTCTTTTTCTCAATACCAGGAATGTTTTCTATCATCTCAGGCAGTTGCTGCTGTCTCCAAGCTGGGAACTTGTGTGCATTGTGTATGGGCTTGACTGTTGATATGTTAAGTATAGGATCTGCCCTAATCCTTCGTTTTGCAGTTTCTACAAAGTTGCTACGCTTCAGTCTTCCCTTTCCAAAACCATTAAATCTGTTGTACATAGGGTGGTCTGTCAATCTTCTAAATTTTTCTGCTTGTTGCTGGGCTCTGCTATCTCTTCTATCCTGCATTGGTTGTAAACAAGTGATCTTTTCTAGTTCATTAATAGGCGTTGTCTTCAGGCTTCCAGTTATGATTCGCATTCCTTGGTTTTGGACTCTACTTATTTTGTTAAAGTTTGACTTAGCTGCTGTTGCCCAAGCTGCAATGCCATATTCCAGTACTGGCCTCACCCGTCCAGTATATAACTTCTTGAGAACTTTCTCATCTGCTCCCCACGTTGTACCAGCAAGCTTTTTCATGATTGCCATTCTCTGCCTTGCTCTTGTTCGATTTTTCTCAACCTGTGTCTTCCATGTCAGGCGACGATCAAAGGTGACTCCTAGATAGTTTGGATTTTCTTCATGGCGCAATATTTTTCCATTCAATACCAGCTTAGGTTGCTGAGTTTTATTTGAGAGGGAGAACACTGTGCATGTTGTTTTCTCCTCACTTATCTTCACTAGCCATGATTTTGACCAGTCCTCTAGCGCTAATAAGGCTTGCTGTATTCTGCTGTTTGCTGTACTAATATATTCTTCAGATGTCCATATGGCTAGGTCATCTGCAAAGGAGGATGTGTGTACTCTGGCTGGAAAATTTTCTGTGATGTCATTTATATATGCTAGGAATAATGTTGGTGAAAGAACTCCTCCTTGGGGGACACCTTGCTCCAGCAGCATCATTTTGCTTGTTTGTCCTTGTACTTTTGTCCTGGCAGTTCTGTTCTCAAGGTAGTGGCTGATCCATTTATACATTTTTCCACAAACATGCATGTTTTGCAGTTTTACTTTCAGTCCTTCCTTCCATACTTTATCAAATGCTTTTTCTAAATCTATCCAGACTGCTAGTGTGTGCTTTTTCTCTTGGAAGGCATCCTCTATTTCCTGAGCTATATAGGTTATTTGATCTTCAGTGGATCTGTACTTTCTGAATCCTGCTTGGTGTGGTGTTAAGAGTTTGTTTTCTTCCAGATGCCATGTTAGCCTGCCATTGATAATGCATTCCATTAATTTTCCTACACAGCTGAGTAGACTGATAGGTCGATAGCCATTTGGTTCTTCCAGGTCTTTTCCTTTCTTTGGGACTGGTATTAGTATAGCTTCCTTCCATGCCTGTGGGACTATTCCTCTCTTCCAGCTGTTATTTAGGACTGCTAATAGTTTCTTTTTTGCCTTGTTGCCTAGTCCTGTTAGCATTTCATTTGTGATTCCATCCTTTCCTGGTGATTTCTTCTTTTTTAGGGTATTCATTGCCTGTTCCATTTCTTCCATTGTTAGATTTGCCATCATATATTCTGCTGCTGTCTCTGTATTTCTATGATGTATCTGTTTGTCTTTGATTGCTTTCTTCTGTTCGGTTGTAATATCAATGTGGTTTGCATTTGCATAGTGTTCCATTAGTGCATTTGCAGCTTTCTTTCCTGTAAGCAAGGCATTTCCTTGTTTAATTGTTATTTGTTTGTTTCTAGGTCCTTCATTGTTCATGGCTTTCACTAGTTTCCATAGTTTGTTTCCATCCCTGTCAAAATTCAGGTTTTCTGTTTTTTCCCTCCAACAATCTCTTGTTGTTTGATTTACTGTTCTTTTATATTTTGCTGAGATGGCTTTGAGAGAGATGTTCGCTTCAATTGTTTGTTCTCTCTCTGCTGTCTTCCTGGCATCTTCTACTTTGTCCTCCAAACTTTGTAGTTCTTCAGTCCAGTATGGTTTGTAATTTTTCCTCGCTCCTCTAGGAATGGACTCAGTGGCTGCCTGTATTATCGCTCTGTTTAGACTTTCCACCATTTGCTTTATGTTGCCATATCGTGTATTTATGTTTTCACAATATTTGTCTGTTAGTATGGCAAATCTGTCCCAATCTGCTCGTTTGTAATTCCAGCGGGGCAAGGGCTTTTGCTCCTGTGGAACATACTCCATATTCATTACAAGCTTGATTGGTCTGTGGTCACTACCTGCTAATTGGTCCAGCACATGGCGATCGATTTTGTGGAGGATGTCTCCTGTGCAGAAAGCTAAGTCTGGAGTAGAAGTGGTAAGCCATCTTCTGGAGTAGAAGCTCGGTGTGTCATCCGCTTTGTTGAGTAGATGGAGATTTGAGTCTATTTCCCAGTCCTCCAATTCATCTCCTCTTTTGTCAGTATCTGGGTATCCCCATCTTTCTGAACGGCTATTAAAGTCTCCGACAATAATGCAGTTTGTGTCAGTTATTTTCATGTTTGAGAGTGTAAGGTCCTTATCTGCTGGGCTATACAGATTGTAGATTCTTATTTTCACGTCCTTTATCATTATATCAACACCTATAATTTCTGTTTGGTTGTCAGAGATCAAAACACCAATACTATCTGTATAAGAATTATGCATGTCAAACACAGATGACTCACCAGTCCATACTTTGATCTGATAACATCTCTCTCTCTCCATTAATGCTACCAAATATTTATACCCACACAGCCTGTAAGAATCACAACTCAAACCTAGATGACTCACCAGTCGAGTGGGTCATTCTTCATGCGCAGATTATCCCTGGGGAAGTAGCCGGGGGGATAACGAAGGTTGTGGTACTGATCCCACAGAATTCGTTTGCTGCAAGGAACAAATAAAAGACACAAATAAATCACTGTGCATAGTCTGGTCCAACATGCAGTCTACCTAACTGTCTGGGAGAAATAAAGAAAAGTACACACACATACATAGATCCCTCAGTACTTTAGCTAACTATAATCTACATAAATTAAACTAACACCCTAACTACATCAATCCAAGGATAAACTTACTTTCTCGGTGGAGTTGGTATAATCTTTGCCCGCACAGGCAGCATGATGGTTGACCGTCGGGGCTCAGTCTCATCTTCCTAGATACGTAAACATTTGAAGATGTCATTTTTGAATTAACGAATAACCAGCTTACAATTTTCAACTTTTGACAAAGTCATTACATACACACCTCAATACTTTACAAAACCCTCCACAGATGGTAATTGCACATCTACATTTTATAAAACTGACCTCTCATGATGATTCTACCATACATATTATATAAACCCACCTCTGATAATGATTCTACCAGACACATTTCATAAACCAACCTCTGACAGTCATTCATCATACATATTTCGCAAACCCACCTCTGATAGTGATTCTACCAGACACATTTCGTAAACCCACCTCTGATAGTGATTCTACCAAAAACATTTCATAAACCCATCTCTGATAGTGATTCTGTCATGAAAAAACTGTCATTTACTGCCAATATAGTACCTTGCGGTGTATGGCAGAGGGGTCTTTGAGCCTGAGGAATAAAGACCGCCTGGCTAGTGCAGTCGCCGTGAAATGTGCAGGTTAGGATTTTCTTGTTGCCCGCGACAGAAAAAAATCCCACACCTTACCGAGGGATCGAACCCAGGTCTCCCGAAGGAAAGTCCGGCATTCTAGCCACTCGGCCAGCCGCTGCTCAATAGTGATTCTACCAGACACATTTCATAAAACCACCTCTGATAGTGATTCTACCAGAAACATTTCATAAACGCACCTCTGATAGTGATTCTATCATACATATTTTGTAAACCTACCTCTCAAGGTGATTCTACCATACCCATTTCATAAACCCATCTCTGATGGTTATTCTATTATACACATTTTATAAACCCATCTCAAATTGTGATGTTCTCTTTGCATTTTACGAACATCCGTTTCATAGTAATTCTATCACAACATTTTTATGTTCACTCTTGCTAGTAATTTTATCACAACATTTTAAAATTCACCTCTAATAGTGATTCTATCACGACAGTAATGTTTATTCCACCACACAATCTTTACATTCACCCCAGCTAGTGAATCTATAACACTATTTTTTAAATTCATCCATGCTGTTGATTCTAAAACTAAATTCTACAAAATCCACCCCAGATTGCAACACAACCCTCTCAAATTTTGCTTTAAAACACCTTTTGGTCAATACTATGACTATATAATATAAAATGCCCCTCTGAAGGTAACTCCACAACAAACTTTGATCCAACTCACCTCTGGTGGTGACTCAATGATCACAGTGACCTGGCCTTTGGCAACACCTTCCCAGGAAGCAGCTTCTTTGGAGGCAGTGATAGAGATGGCCAAGTAGCCAGACCACGGCCAAAGGTCAGCAGAATAAGAGAAAGACACATCAATATAGCCTCCATATTCCGGGGTGTATGGTTCCCATTTAGGCTGTGGAACAAAAACACAGAATGACTACCTTGACCAAAGGCTAACAATGTATATATTATCAGTAGACCGCCACAGCTGAGTGGCTGTGGTGTCCACCTAAGGCTCCGAAGGTACCCGGTTCAATTTCTGCATAGAGCTGGGAATTTTCCCTAGAAATTTTGGTATCTAATGATATAACATGTCCCCTGATCTTTTTATTTTGGGTGGGGGGGGGGGGGGGGGGTGTGTGCTCGCTTGCTATGAACTCAAGCATAGTCCATGTACACTACTTCTAGTAGCGCAGGACTGGATTTTGCGTGTAGATTAACTTTCACTATTAATAGTGTCCCTTGCCACCAGGCAAACCCAATCCAACTTCAGAGGTACTTGTAATTTACGCCCCCAAGTCAAGAACGAGAGGTCAGCATTTTAGTCCAACTGTCCGGTGTAGAGGTTGTACCCCTAACCTCAGCATCAGCATATCGAATCTTTAAGAACATGCGTTCTTATCCATTCGGCCATGCTGACCTCCCAGTGATATCCTGAGTTGTTAGACTGGAAACCTAGCCTTCTTAGATAAGGGCAAAAAACAGGAGGTCTCGCGTGCAAGTTATGCACATTAAAAATCCTACAACAATTGGAAATCACTAAGAATAGGCTGTAAGGCCACTGCCCTGGCAAACATTGTTAGGAAAAGTAAACCGACACACAGGTAGGCAGGTAGTTAGGTGGTAGGTAGTTAGGCAATAGGTAGGTAGGTAGGTAGGAAGGTAGTTAGGTAGTAGGTAAGTAGTTAGGTAGTTGGTAGTTAGGTAGTAGGTAGGTAGAAAGTAGGTAGGTAGTTAGGTAGTAGGTAGGTTGTTTGGTAGTAGGTAGGTAGGTAAATAGGTAGATAGGTAGGTAGGTAGTTAGGTAGGCAGATAGGTAGGCAGGTAGGTAGTTAGGTAGTTAAGTAGTTAGGTAAGTAGTTATGTTGGTAGGCAGGTAGGCAGGCAGGCAGGTAGGTAGGTGGGTAGGTAGGTAGGTAGGTTGGTAGGTAGGTATGTAGGTAGGTAGGTAGGTAGGTAGGTATAACCCACTACCCTTGATAGAATCTGTCTAGAACATTGGTTCTCAACCTATTTTGGCCCGTGCCCCCTTTCACCATATTTTCAGAATGTCATTTCCCCCCCCCCCCTTCATATTTCCTGCCTAAAAATTCCTCCCTCCCACCCCTACACAGTATACATAATAATGGAAGCACATACTAAAACAAGTCTAGACGTCCACATAAAACGTGATTTGTGTGTCTACTTACTTTTTAAAATGAATTTTAGAAGGGTGAGACGTACAGAACCGTAAAGTATGAAGGGAAAAACAAGATCAAGTAATCGTTTAAACGCGATCTTGAAATAATCTTCATTCCCCTGGGGGGGGGTGGGGGGGGGGGGGGGGGGGGGGGGGGGGGGGGGGAAAGGGGGGAGGAATTCCCCACCGGTTGAGAACCACTCGTCTAGAAGAAGTAAACCTGACATAAATGCACTCGGAAGCCTGACACACTGGACTCTGAGGTGCATACACTCCCCTTGCAAAAAGAACAAAGAATAATAAGAAGAAGATATGCCACCAAAGTAGTGTACACGAGTCAACAAGAAATTGGTTGCAGACGCAGTTTCTAATCCTGCATATCTTGTTCAAAACACAGCTACTGGTGATTTGGCAGCAGACCGCCTTGCATTGGTTTTTATTAAAATGATATGAGTGCCGGTTGTTCAGAGACAGCAAAGGATTGGCGGGTTTGATGACAATTTGGTGAGGATCTATGCTTCACTAGGGGATAAAATGCAGCATAAAAAGATGAATATCACATTTCAGGGCCCTAATGGGTTAATAATGAGCACCAAAAATACTCTCCATATCTCTTAGCCTCTCCCAACAAAAGCCTATCTCATCTACCTCTGGTGGGCCACGTTTTACCCTGAAATCTTGCTGAAATAACAAAGATGTGATCCCCCAAGTAGTTTCCTCCTTTAGGTTTGTGATGTGACAGGGCAGTCACATTTTGTAGGCTTGAATGCATAAAGGAATAGACGGCCAGTCCTTCCCTGAAGAAGCAATATGACCAATGCAGGCATCAAACCCTTCTCTGACACCCCCTTGGCGCAGCTCCATATCAACTACACTTGCTAATCTTGCTGAAAGTTACGTATTAAGACCAGACAGACAAGGAAAGAGGTCAATTAAAGATAGATATGCAAGGAGCCTCTTTGAAAATGTGCTGTCAGGTGACCAAGAAAAAGTTGGATTAACTTGCTGATGCATTAAAATGTGTCTTAGTCTGATGACTGATGGATACTTTACAGGACAATAATTGTAGTAACGTCATTTGTAGTAATATTAGTAGCAGTAGTAATAATAGTTGTATTATTAGTAGTAGCATTTGTATAAAATCAGTAGTCGTAGCAGTAGCAATAGCTGTAGCAGCAGTAGTAGTAGTAATAGTTGCTGTAATTGTAGTAGTAGCAGCATTTGTAGTAATAAAAGCAGCAGCAGTAGTAGTAATAATAGTTGTGTAGTACTAGTAGTAGTAGCAGTAGTAGTAGTAGTAGGAGGAGTAGTTGTAGTAGTAGCAGTAGCAGCAGCAGCAGCAGCAGTAGTAGTAGTAGCAGCAGCAGTAGAAGCAGCAGCAGTAGTAGTAGTAGTAGTAGTAGTAGTAGTAGTAGTAGTAGTAGTAGTAGTAGTAGTAGTAGTAGTAGTAGTAGTAGTAGTAGTAGGAGTAGTTGTAGTAGTAGCAGCAGCAGTAGTAGTAGTAGCAGCAGCAGTAGAAGCAGCAGCAGCAGTAGTAGTAAAAGTAGTAGTAGTAGTAGTAGTAGTAGTAGTAGTAGTAGTAGTAGTAGTAGTAGTAGTAGTAGTAGTAGGAGTAGTAGTTGTTGTAGTAGTAGCAGCAGCAAAAGCAGCAGCAGCAGCAGCAGCAGTAGTAGTAGTAGTAGTAGTAGTAGTGGTGGTGGTGGTGGTGGTGGTGGTGGTGGTGGTGGTGGTGGTGGTGTTGGTGGTGGTGGTGGTGGTGGTGGTGGTGGTTGTGGTTGTGGAGGAGGAGAAAAAGAGGATGAAATATCTCCCAAATTATTCTCTTCTCCCCCTCTATTTCCTATTCCACCGTGACTGAGCTGAAAGGTTTATGTGCTACATGCAGAAAGGTGGGAATGATTGATGATTTATACAGCAGGCAGGGTCAGGTAATAAAACGTGGGAACAGCGAGAGAACTATTTATGCATTGAGAGAGGAATTGTTGCAAAACACAGTGACGTCTGGAAAGACTAGTGACAGAAGCAGAGAGAGAGAGAGAGAGAGAGAGAGAGAGAGAGAGAGAGAGAGAGAGAGAGAGAGAGAGAGAGAGAGAGAGAGAGAGAGAGAGAGAGAGAGAGAGAGAGAGAGAGAGAGGAGAGAGAGAGAGAGAGATGATGATGATGATGATGATGATGATGCTGGACAGACGGAGATGATAACATGGAGGAATATCATCAATCTCAACGCTCACACAAGGACACACACACACACACCCTCCCCAATACCGCACACATATACATATAATACAATTCTATAACAGAAACTGGAACATATGTAGAAGGATGTAAATACTTGATGATATATATACAGCATGGCAGGGTCAGGCCATAAAGTGTGTGCTACAGTGAGAGACCTGTTTATGCTGCCACCAAGCCAGGAATGCATATCTGCTGTGCTCAGGGCCAGACAGTGTGAGGTCGCATCTGCTGGGTGTGGCTAAGTTATTCCGTCCCAGCAGTGCAAGACAAACTTATCATTTAGCAGGAACTGCATGGCCTCCCAGGTTTAATGTGATCCAATAAGGGAGGTCGTAACATAGTTGATAAAGCTACAGTTAAGCTGAGGATTAAAAGTGCTAAGGGAGGTAGTAACGTAGTTGATTTTTTCAATGGTATAAGCATCAGCTGTTCAGAAAGTAATGGCAAACTACTGGACATAAAGACTATCAAGACAAACAAAGGCCAACAAAAAAAAATGCTGGCGTTGATTGGCATGTCCTATAAAGGACATGCAACTAACTGTTTTATTGTATCGCAGAGAGACATGGACAATCAATCACAGATGTCAGGGTAAACTGGAAACTTTAAAAGTCTGGTTGGTTAGACAAATATGGAGAATATCACGGCAGGAGAAGTAACCACACAAAGAAATATTACAAACGATGGAACTGAAGATAATATTTCTAACCGAGATTAAGATCAGACAATTACGGTACTTCCTATTTCGGAGGAAGAGGCAATTGAAAAGGAGGAGAGGAGGCGCAGAAGAAGAAGAAGAAGAAGAAGAAGAAGAAGAAGAAGAAGAAGAAGAAGAAGAAGAAGAAGAAGAAGAAGAAGAAGAAGAAGAAGAAGAAGAAGAAGAAGAAGAAGAAGGAAGAAGAAGAAGAAGAAGAAGAAGAAGAAGAAGAAGAAGAAGAAGAAGAAGAAGAAGAAGAAGAAGAAGAAGAAGAAGAAGAAGAAGAAGAAGAAGAAGAAGAACCTAAATGATAATAAAGATAATCAACTGAAAGGACAATAATGATCCCGAACAAAAGAGACAAAGAGGCTGGCAAATATCAACATCATATATAATTTACAACTGCCATTATAATGATCGGAATGTGATAACTCTCGCTGCAAAGGAATTGATAAACTTGCTCACAATACAGTCAGTCCCCTGCCTTTGTTGTAATTATTACACATAAATATCAATTGGGGAACCATTTGAGGGAGGCCACCAAGACAACTCATAAACAAGCAAACACGCATTGTGTGGCGCTCACAAAAATAGTAGAAAGAAGTAGAAGCATGAGGATGCAGTGTGTCCTCCGGCCTCTCTCTGCTTCTGTAAAACTGTCAAGCCCCACTGGATGAAATAAATGGGCATCATCATACTTGATGGACAAACACCATCACTTCTTTCTTCTATTTCTGTCAGAGGCAAATAATGCATGTGTGTTTGTTTATGAGCTACTCTGTTGTAATTAGTTGCTACGACCAGTTACCGTGTTCTATCTTACATCACGTGCCATGCCCAGACCAGGACCTCTGCTCCTGACAACGCGTCAATCAACATGCCAACCCCGGCCTCTTCTTAATCACAGATCCGTGTTCTATCTAGGTCCTGCACCAGCATCTCTCGCCCATGTGTTGTACATACAACATTCCCCCGAAAACATCTTGAAAGTACACTTGTCTCTGCCTCGGAATTACATTCACGTCTATCGCTCGGCACTCACTGATGTAAAGGAAAGAAGTAGAGATTAGAGGATAAAGGGGTTAAAGGCCATAGGGTCAACTTCTTTGCACCGAGTTTAATCCCATACGGCACGATCATCTTTCTTCAGATCGGGCTGCCGAAAGCATAACTCCGTTACTCCAGTGATGACACCCCCACTCCCAATCAGGGAGTCTGATCAGTTCACCAAGAAGACCCCAAGAGATCATAGGACACACTGGACAATAAAAGCCGAAGGCCTTAGAGACAGCGGAGCTCGAACCTGCCGCCTATACATGACGAAAGCACCACGCTGAAGGCATACATGTACTGGACGCATAACAAGCTAGGCACTCGAGATATTTACCGACATTCACAGAAAGCAAAATACATATATCAACGTAACAGGTCACGCTATACACGAGAAACATCAAAACTGCACGCGCACCGAAATGTGAACCTCTTAATTGCGAATTACGGTCGGGTGTTTATGCTCTACATTATATGGTGCAACCGCCACTGTGGTGTTAGGGATAGTTAGACGCACAGTTTCATTAATCTCGAGGATTCGAAATCAGCTGCGGGCGATTTGGAAGCAAACCACTTTGTGTTGATTTCGATGGTATGAGCCGTCGGCTGTTCAGAAAACAACGGCGAACTATACTGAACTAACATTACTAGCCAATCACAAACATACAATACATACTGGAGTTGACTGCAACATCCTGTATAGGTTAATTAGTTAGTTACTTAGTCGACAGATCATCCTCACTGCACATCGAACCATTCAGTCCATAAGTGCTCGGATCCCCTCCTAGGCAAATCCCGCAGCGTGTAGCGGCTCACGACACCAGTTCTGTGTTGGTTTATTACTCTTCTTTGGCTTCCTGCGAAGTGTTCTTGTTTGGCCACACCTCATTTAACTTGCTGTTCTCGCAGCCTGACCATGGTTGTACGAGGGTAAGTTAATAAGTAAGTCACAAATGGCTGTAGAAAAATAACTACACAAGATAACAACTTGAAACAGTTTATTTTTATACATACACTGCCTTTATTTCTCAACATAATTTCCACCAATATTGATGCACTTATCCCATGGTTTTATCAATCCTCCCAAATCGGCTGCATAGAACTGCGTGCTTTGTTATCATTTACCAGCCATCCCACAGAACTGTGTGACTTACTCGTCCTTGTAACTTTTTCTACCCAGCTACGCACCACTTTAACGGACAAACATTTGTCAGCATAAACACTGACCGCCCTAGCCAGCGGGAGACATTTCGCGAATGACGCCGAAGTCGAATATGAAGTGAAAAAGTGGTTTTGCCTGCGTTCTTCCCACTGTCTCTGAACCCAGATTTACAGTTGGCGTTCGGGTGTTGACAATATAGATATTCAAAGAGAACCATGTCACTGTTGCCTTTGTTGCGTTGACCATTGCCCCAGCTTCAACACACCAAGTGCTTATGCGATTAAGTTCGGTTTGTAATTCCACAGCAACCTGCTCTCTATCCTTACCCTGACGAGAAGCTAACACATCGTCTGCATACGAAAATGTCCTCCCCGGTCCTACGATTTGCTCCCTGGTGATTCTCACAGTGTAGGCGTTGAACAGCACTGCAGATAATGGTGATCTGTGTGGTAGGCCAGGATATTTTGTTGTTCGTTCTGAAGTCCAACTGCAGACATCTAAAAACTACTTTCCGTTGGAAGAGGGCTGCAGCGATCCAGCTAAGGAGGAAAGGACTTATCTTGAGTTCAAGAAGCTGAAGCATTAAGAACATTCAATGGTACTCTGTTGTAAGCGTCCTCAAGATCAATCTGCTGGCAGCAAAGTGTTTCAATGCTGAGTGGAAACCTTCAAAGACATCATGGGCAAAAAACTGCTGCTTTGGTCCAGGTTTCTCTGTTGGACGGTATCTCTCAGGGTAGGTGTGAAAACACCTTGCTCTCTAGCTGGTTTGATATTTTCCGGCAATTAACTTCTCCAGCAGCTTTGCCTATTGTATTCTGCATGGTTATTACTCGATATCCCTGAATTTTTGTGTGGTCTTGGCCAGGCTTCGGCAAGGGAATCAGATAGCTGTGTAACCACTCCTCCTTGATGCTAGCACTTCCTATACTGTTGTTGTACATGTCTGCTAGTTTCTCTAGCTCGTTGTCAGTACATCTATTGATGTCGTCGTATCTTATGCAATCTGGCCCTGGAGCGTTGCTTTTGTATTGTCGAAGCACGGCCTTGATTTCTTTCACTGTCACTGTGTCTTTAACTGAATTGTTCTGGGCCTTGCACCTGTCTGATGGGACCTCCTTGGCAAGATTTCGGCCTCTCATGTCTGTCTGGTTGCTCTGCTCTAGACAGTGTTCGAAGAGGGCGTTGCCCTTGTTCTCGTCAGTCCTCTGCTAGATATGTCAGCACCTTATAAGTCAGAAATGCTCGTATTCTTGACTACCCCACTCATGCTTTTATGTAGTCGTCAGAACAATTTCAGTCACTTGTCTGTGCTTACTCTTTCACATACCTCTGCCCATTTTTCACTTTTAACCACCTTAACCAGTGTTTTGAAATAGCTTACTTTGTGTGCATCTCTCTTTCTAAATGCATGCAGGGACTAGGATGGGCATCTCTGTTCTTCTTGGCGTTTTGCCATTTCCTTACAACACTACGCTTATCCATCCAGGCCTTTTCCACCTCAAAATTCCACCAAGGTGGCTGCTCCCAGCTTTTTTTCCTGCCCTGAAGCTTTCTGCGCTTGTCGCGCCTTTTTTTTTTACTAACAACATCTTGCCCTGTACTGTCATACTGGAAAGTCTTGACCGTTGACTTATGCTGCGTGGTTGTGCCTTTCTCCACCAATATGCTGCAAGGGTGGTGGTCGCCAGTGATCTGTGTATCACTAACCTATGTATATAATCAGTGTCTCACCAAAGGTCACTTTCCATCAGCTCTCAAAATCGCTAAAGTGTATCCTCTTCTTAAATCTGGTTCTTTGGACAATGGTCTTCTGAACAATTGTAGACCCATTTCTTTACTATCATCACTATCTAAACCACTAGAAAAACACATCCATAAAGTAACATGACAGTATTTAGATCGCAACAAGCTTATAGTTGACAGTCAATCAGGATTTAGACCAAAATATTCTTGCCATACGGCCCTAACAAACATGACAGAAAATTGGCACCAGAATATAAATAACAACAATCTATGTGGAACTGTGTTTATCGATTTCAGGAAAGTATTTGATATGATAGACCATGGCATTTTAATCTAAAAAACTAGAGACAATGAAAATTGGCCCTAATGTAGTGACGCTAATAACATCTTTTCTATCAAACAGAAAGCAAGTGGTATCTTATAATAAATCTAATTCAATACTGTAGTACCGCAAGGCTATATTCTTGGCCCTCTATTATTTGAAATATATATTAACGATCTACCTTGGCATCTTTCGTTGTCCTACGATCTATTTGCAGACGACTGTACAGTGTATACAAACGCTGAAAGCAGTAATTTGCTTGAGTAGTATTTGGAACAAGAATTGCATAATGTAGTTAGGTGGAGCTATGCGAACCGTATGCAAATTAACATCACTAAAACAAAATCTATGTTATTAACAACCAGCCAAAGACCTCAAACTCTAAATTCACACAGATCACTTCAACTTCACATCGATAACGTGCCAGTAGAAAGTGTAATTGAGCACAAACCATTAGGCCTCATCATTGATAGAAACCTAACCTTTAATCCTCATGTTCAAGCGCTCACTAAACAAACAGCGAAAAAAGTCTACCAACTCGCCAAAATTAAAAATTTCCTTGATGAGAATACAAGGAAAATATTCTATACATCTCATATAGACACATTTTGACTACTGCTCTACAACCTTGGACGGTTGTTCCAATTCAAGCACCAAGCGACTTTACTCACTCCAGAATGTGTGTGCTGGGGAATGAACAGGCGGACAGATTGGCTGGCTCGGCAGAACTTGGTGGAGTATTGATGTATGACAAGGCAGATGTGGTTGCGGCCTTGTGGGAGCACGTGTACACCTCGGAGGAGCAAATGGATCACCATAGTCTGGTTAGAATGAGGCAGCGAGGAGTGACGAGGGGATCTGGCCGACGCTCGACGCTCAGAGGAAAGGCGAGACGGACATATAATCAGATTGCTACTGGAACTATTAGTGTTGGAACTCTTCGCTGGTTGCTGAGGACTGGGGACGGAGCGCTTATGGGAATGTCCCGAATGCTGTGATGTCGGTTCCTAGATCAATCAATCAATCAATGAATCACTCCAGAAACGGGCAATGCGTTTAATTTGTAACAAACATTTAACTGACAATCCTAGCCTGCATAAAAGCCTCCAGTTACTACCACTCGCATGCTTTTCAATAAGGCCAAATTAATTCACAAAATCCTACATCGGAATCGCAAATTACCTGTGGCCATTGTTTAAAAATAATGCTAGACCCAGTAAACGATTAAATATAAATATATTACACATTCCGAAGCCTAGGATAGACTTATACAATACAAGCTTAACGTACTCTGCAGCTCAGCTGTGGAACAATCTTCCACAAGAATTCAAAGGCATCACCAATCCCTATAAATATAATTGCAAATTATTCGAACACTATCTCAGTACAGATTACCTTCCTCCTTAATAATAGAAATAATAATAATAATAATAATAATAATAATAATAGAAATAATACAACCCTAGTATAACAGCCAGTCCCCTTTTGGTAGGCCAGTATATTCCATATAGCTAATAACAAGTGCCACACCAGTCATTACTATTACTGAGTCGTGTAGCATTGATTGTTCATTTTCCCCATGCCTTTATAATGCATATCTTTTATATTGTTGCTGTTTACAGTTAGCCTTGAATGATGTCTTAATAATATAATATATGAAAGAGCGTGACAGAAAGGCAGAATGTTAGACGGGCCTGCGTGCCCAATTCTTAACCCTTTGAAAACAAAGTTTGTTTGTTTGTTTTGTGGTCACTGCCTTGGTACCCTAGGACACCCCATCTACACACTGCAGTGAGTGAAGGAGAAACCAGCGCCAGATCAATAGCACTGTCCTCATTACCTGGACGACTTGCTGTCCTGGTGACACAGCCACTGTTGATACAAACCAGGTCAATGGTTTCAAGTGCAGTCTCGAGAGCCCCCCCCTGTGTGTTGGAGAAAATGTTTCTCCACGATCTGTCTTTAGCCACAGAAAATAACATGTCTCTCTTGACCTAATATGTCACTTAAGCACTGCTATTTCAGCAAACATCCTGCATAGGGCACGCAACCAACGCTTAAAGTAAAAAAAAAAATTGTATACGGTGCAGAGTCATGGACAGAATACCTCGGTTCTTTGCTGCTGAACCAATGATCAGATGTAAAACCGACCCTCTAGCTACTCTATCTGTAAAAGAGCCCCTGTCTCCGTACACCAAAATCAAACTGCATTAATCAATCCCAGTGTGAGTGCCAAGCAACTTACATAGGTAGAACGGAAAGACAGCTAGCAAACTTAGCAAACTGAGTAGCCGAACTCATAACTGTATAGGTGGAAAAGAGAGTTAATCAGTCTTGAGTAATCCCTGTGCAGTTGAAAAGCTTACCCCCCCCCCCCCCCCCCCCAAAAAAAAATTCCCCCTCGTCGATTTCCCAACCTCTCTTACACTATTACCATAACGTTAACAGAGAAAAGGCGTTTTGTATATTGTATTCGATTAACAATAACGATTGATCATTTATAGTTGGACGTTATCAATTAGGCGCTTCCAGCTTGTTTTATGCAAACAGAAAGAGTTCATGTTAAATTTGAAATTACCGTGGGGATAGCAAATGCTCGACATTCGAACAATACACGTGACTATGTGTTTTAAATATTTCAGCTTAAGTATTATTCATTTATTCATTTCAAATGGTATATAACTCTAAAATATGCATCTGACGAGATGCAGCGAAATACGCCACGCAATAAATCGTGTATTGTATTGTTAGTGGCTTCAGTGGTTTTTTTTTTAATAACTCGGTTGTCAAAGCAACAAGACGCCTGTTGTAGAAAGAAGGCGCCAGTAAGTCGCCGGCTATCGAAGAAACAAGACACTGGTTGTCGGAAAAACAAGACGTGTGTCCATCCAGACCAGTAGTTCTCAACCGGTGGGGAATCCCCCCCCCCCCCCACCACCACCAGGGGGGAATTTTAGGGTTTCCGGGGGGGGGGGGGAAGGGGCGGTTAAGATTTTTTATCAAGATCACATTAATACAAGAACCGATTACTTGATATTGTTTTCCCCTCCATACTTTACGGTTCTGTACTTCTCGCCCTTCTGAAATTCGTTTTATAACCTAAGCAGACCCGCAAATCACGAGTTATGTGGACGTCTAGACTTGTTCTAGTATGTGTTATTACATTTAGCTTTCATCTGTACGTATACTGTGTAGAGGCAAGAGGGAATCTATAGGGAGGAAACACGAAAGGATGGGGAGGGGGGGGTGACATTCTGAACATATGGTAAAGAGGTGCATGGGCCAAAAAAGGTTGAGAACCACTGATCAAGGCAGATTTAAACTCTTGTGTAGCAACAAATAAACAAACATTTGGTAGGGGTGAGGGGGAGTAATAAAAGGGGCAACGAATAAACATGTGGAGATTTTAAACGGACCAACAAATGTTATATTTTATAATAAATAGAGCAGCATGGTGATTATACAGTAATAAATGGAGCCACAAATAACACATAGTGATTTTTCTGCTAACAAATACAACAAATAGTTAACACGAGTTTAGACTATACTATATATAATATCAGACATGTGTGAGCTTGTTGGTTGTGTAGGACCACTCCTCTACAGGCTATCATTTACCACGCCACCGCAGCGTGGATACACCTGATAGCCTCCATGGGCCCAGTTTTGATCCCCATAAATGCTATAAGTGTAACATGGCAATCTGTCCGCACTGACATGCAAACACCGGTGCCAGGTAAGTGTGAGAAGCTATTCAAAGCACCCCCAACACAATCTGCAACAGATGCCGAGTTTGTTTACCTGCAGTCGTAGCAACAATCGAATTATCTATCTTATCTACTGAGAGAAACGAAGAAACGAAGAGAGAGAAGGGGAGGAGAGGAAACAGTTAATGGAGAAAGTTAATGGTGTTTTTTGGATGGGGAAATGCGAAGCAACAACCATGTTACAGTTAATTCCGCCTTTTATCGGTACTATCTTTGACATAAGGTCATCACCGCCGTTAGTTCTCTTTTAGACAAGCAGTGCTAAACGTCAACTGCTTGTATACGGCACAATAACAAATTCGGAGGTATTAATTGGCTCTCACGGAAGTCGAGATAAGAGGGCACACAAGACAATATAAACATGTAAAGTTATAGTGCAGCTTTCGGGATTCGAATTTTTTTTTTGGTTCAGAGGTACTTATAATTTACGTCCCCAAGTCAAGGACGACAGGTCAACATTAGTAGTAGATTATGGTTTCCAGACACATATTTTTTTGGAGGCTGAAGGCTGATAGGGTTTATGAAGGAAATATGGGGAAAATTGTCGACTCGGCTCCAGAATCTGGAGGCTGATAGGGTTTATGAAGGAAATATGGGGAAAACTGTCGACTCGGTAAAAATTTTTTGGGTGGGAACGGTTTTTTGACGGGTGTGAAAGTAATTAAGGTAAATTTTTAGTTGGTTGGTTCTGTACTGGAAAGAGAGGGTGTGAAGGGGAAAGTTATTTTGGTTACGTAGGGTATATTAGTATGGGTAGTGATGTATAAACAAGGGTGTGATGGGTCGTGATTTCTACTCATGGGTTGGATATATGGTGGTTACGTATATGAATGTGTCTGTTCGTGGTGTAGTGATGTATAAACAAGGGTGTGATGGGTCGTGGTTATACTCGATGAAGTAAGAGATGGTTACTATCATCTGAACAGTGTGATAGTAGTGAAGGTAAAGGGTGGTATATTCACTACCATCATTACAAAGGAAATCTTATAAAGTTATAATGGGTATGGTGGTAAGGGGTGGGTATTAGTGATCAAGTAGGAGTGATATAGGGGTGGTCATAAATGTAATAAGAGGTGTTCACAGTTACACACTGGTCAACCAGTGGTCAAGCAATGGTCAAGTAAGGGTCAAGTAGTCAAGTAAGGAAATTTTAGGGAAAAGTGATTGTAATGATATGGTGGTGATTAAAGAGTGGTAAATTAGTGGTCAATCAGTGGTCAAGCAGTGGTCAAGTAAGGAAAATTTTAGGGGAAATTGGTCGTAGTGACATGGTAATGTTTAAATTAGTGGTAAATTAGTGGTCAAGTAGTGGTCAAGTAGTGGTCAAGCAGTGATCAAGCGGTGTGTAAGTGAGGAAAATTTTAGGGAAATTTTAGGGAAAGTGATTGTAACGACATGGTGATGATTAAAGAGTGGTAAATTAGTGGTCAAGCAGTGGTCAAGCGAATAAATTTTAGCGGAAAATAGTTGTAGCGACATGGTGATGCTTAAAGGGTGGTAAATTAGTGGTCAAGTAGTGGTCAAGTAGTGGTCAAGTAGTGGTCAAGTGGTCGAGTGACCACTTAAATTGTAGAGGACGATGTGCCTAAGATTATGGTAGTGATTAAAGTGATCGATGACGTGGTCAAGCAGTGGTCAAGCAGTGGTCAAGTAGTCGAGTGACCACTTAAATTGTAGGGGAAAGTACTATAGTGCAATGGTGGTGGGTAGAGTGAAGAAGAATCAAAAGTAGTGATAATAGTACTACCAATATTATCGACAAGAATATTAGCTGGTACGTTATTATTATACTATATTTTTGTGGGGTGTGTAAAAATCATACAAAGAGGGTCATACAAACACAAAGAGGATCACACAAACACACATACAAATACAAAGACAACCAAACATACACATAAAGACAGACAAGCACAAAGACACACCCATACCATTACTACTGTCACAACAACAGCTATACACAAGTACACACCCATAATCAAATAAACAACCACTCAAGTACAAACACAAAGACAACCATACACAGACACACCCATCGACTAGGATTACTACTGTCATCACAACTATACACACTTGATACACTTGTACATACAGACCTACAAGCACACAAAAACACACCCAAACCATTACTACTGGTACCACAACAACAAGTACACACCCATAATCAATTACACAAATACACACACACACACATACAAACACAAAGGCAACCATACCATTACTACTGTCATCACAAGTACACACAAGTACACACCCATAGTCAATTACACAAATACACACCTACAAACAAAAACACACAAAGACAAAGACAACGAAGCACACGTACAGATTCAGAAGTACAGACAATCCATACTATTACTACTGTCATCACAACTACACACCCATAATCAAATACACAAACCACCTCAATACAAACTACAAAGACAAACCATACCATTACTACTGTCATCACAAGTACACACAAGTACAGACACCTATAAACAAATACATAAACAAAAACATAATAAAATAGAGAAACAAATAATAACATTTTCAAATGGCTTTTATTGGTATACAACATTTAAAAATGGCTTCGTTTACGATCCAAAGGGAGCAGAGGGACTTGATTATTGTAGAAAGATGTCTGGTCTTTCAGAGGCTTGTCTTGACTGTCGGTAGATTGATATAGATGGAGTGTCATTGTTCCTGTGTCTTGAGAAACTGTCACCGCTTTCAAACTGTTGTCTAGTTGTCTGGGCATATCATCAGGTCTTGACATGAATAACCACTTGGGTGTAGACATCTTGATCGTTGTAGAAACAAAAAGACGAGTGGTCGTCTCATTTTATAACGACGAATTTATCTAGTTTTAAACAGTTCTGGACTTGTCTTTTTTAACCACGGAGTAACCAATCGAAACACGAGACGATCGTTCACGTGTTGTCTGTGTCCAAAGCGTTGCAGGATACGTGACATGCTCGAACCACGACATTTCATTAATAAGAAATACAACGCATACAGACCACAAGTAGTGTTATTAATGTCTTGTAGCATACGGGTATTGTACACGGGTGATCTGTCCGAGTTTCGTTGTATAAAATGGATAATGTCGGCGTGTAATGGTGGCAAGCCAAACGAATCGAAATATTCAAACTGACCTAGACCATTAAAATATAGGGCGATCCAATGTGAACCAGAGTAAGCACTGGTGTCAGTATTGACGATCAAAGCAGCTGGCTGTGTTCTATCAATGTGTCTAGGCAAATGATCTCTAGCGCATACGTTGACTAGTGGAAGGCGACGAACAAACAGATCAGACATGAGTAATTGTCTTAGTTGTTGGGTATCCATCATGCTATGTAATCTGTTAGCACTTGTCTCGTCTTGGAAACTTCTAGGACCGAATCGAGTTCGGCGTATACGATGACTTGTAGAGGTACAGTCGTTATAACGTCAAACTTTAGTTCTACTGACAATGGGCCAGATTTCGCCATTTCAAACTGTTCTCCATCTAATATACTGGGAGTCAGATCAAAACTATAGAGACAATTCCCTTGACTATAACTTTCATAATTTATACCATTCCCGACATCCTTACCGGTCAGACCAAGGGCCAAGTTGGTACTATGGAAAGCTCGCATGTACTGACCTGTGGTATAATTCATGGTTAAGGGTTTGCCTGTAACACTACGCCCATCTACCATCAGACTCAAATAGTTTAACTGATAATGATTGAATATGAAGGGGTTCGTATTCAGCTCGCCATTGAAGCAGGAAGCATTGACTAATCCGATCACCACCCGGGTCGGTGTCTGGCTGAGGAAAAGGTTATCTTGTGTGTGGGAAAACATACCTTTAGGGATAGAAAAGGTCTTTACCACGACCCTTTTAAAAGGATACTTGGCATTGGATCTCAATAAGGCTTTTTCATGGGCCAGAGAGATAGCTGGATTTAACTTAGCTTTCCTCACCAAGAGGGCGGCGTAAGTAATGACACTTTTGTACCCACCACTTACATCCGTGGCAATCAAATTAAAGACGGATTTTGATGGGGTTAGTTTGATTTTAATATCGACACCATTCAACATGTACCGGTCCTGATTGAAAATGTCGGAATGTAGGCGCCCCATCATATCCAGAGGCACACTATAGCTGGCTAAAGATCTTCTTTTGGCTAGACCTGTATTGGTATCACCCTTTGTGTCTGCCATGTGCAAAGGAGTATCTTGATAGTATAGAGCTGACGTCAGGTGACTCTTTTTGGCCTCTTCACCGTAATTCAGAAGAGCTTCCAAGTAGGCCCGGTACGGATACGAATTTTCACTCGGTGAAATAAGAGTGTCGTTCAGGGACACGTCTACTTGAGAAAACAAACTATGCAAATAATAATTTATCGGACCAACTTCGGCTGTGTTTGGTAGGTCGTCGCCATTGGGCAGTGTAACTTTGGCTCTCACGTGTAGAAAAGTATTAAACAAATCAATGTAATCTTCACCGACACCAGAAATGGTGAATTCGATGGGTGCCCCATAAGCTAAAGTGGCCAATGGATGAATCTCCACAAACTGTCCCTCTTCCACGGCTGTCTGGGTGGGAGGTACACTAAACAGATCCAGACCAGAATGCAGACACTCACACGACTTGGGATGAATTAACGCCATTATGAGAAAATATCCGAATGTCCCGCTTGGTGGTGATGTGTCTTATGACTCGACGACTTTCTGACTGTTGGTTTTATTCTTTTACTGGGCTGACCTGGCGGGGCGGCTCGTTTTCGTTTCCTAACACCACTACCTGATTGGCTGATGTGTTGAGCTGCGCCTTGGAGTAGTCGTTGACCAGCATCTCTGGCGTGTTCTTTGAAGGACTCACCAACATTTCTACCAGCTAAGCATCTTGAGCCACTTGCAAACCCGTCCCCAGTCCTTCTCTCAATAGGGCTTTGCCACCAGTCTTCAACCAAGGAAGAATTGTGCGACCAAGACCACTAAAGAAACTACCAATTCCATGACCTCGCTGACTTCGACCACCTACAAAAACAGGGAGACCACTTCCAGCTTGATTGCAGAAATAGTCCTCGTATAGTTTGGGGTTGTGTTGGATTGGCACGTGCCGAACCATGGTTAGCCCAGATCAAACCATTTGGTTGTTCGAAAATGTAACGTCACTACTGAAGTTCCACCTGTAAATGGGATAGGTTTCCCCTGCTCGTCGGTTATAAGAAGTTCAATCGTGTCAAATGAAAATCGACTGAGGGGTACGTAATGTGGCTTGTCATACATCCTAAATACCGAGGTGGTAGATCTGTCTAGAACAGGTAGTGTCCTCAGTAATGGTACCATCACATCACCAACCACCCGCGAGGTGACAATATCGGAATAGACGAAGACATTTTTTGTGCCCTGGTCTAAATCCACTTCACCCACACCAGACAGACTGGGTTCAGTCTCGGTGACATGTGTCGAGGGAAACTGTAATATTTCTGCCAACTTGTCACTAAGTCTAACTTCAGCCCCCTGTTCATATAACTGGAAACGAGCCTTATTCGAAATATCGTTATAAGAGAACATCATTCGGTTATGTTCTTGTAAGGCATCATCGAGACGCAACCATTGCAGTTCATTGATAAATCTCTCAGCTTCGAAAAGCAATCTATTCAATTCTCCAATGAATTTTTCTGTTGATTTGTACAGACCAGGCGTCAGCGTAATCGTCATCGGTGGTTCATCTAGGTCTGGAGGTGGAAAGTACTTTATCCACACCTCGTCTTTCAAAATATTAAAATAGGTGTTGGGAAACTGAATATCAACCAAACCAACTTCGTACTGGGAGGTGAGCTCAATAGTTTGTGGTAGTTTGACAAAGAAATGTCCGGCGTTATTTTGGGGGTATATTTGTAATGACGCAGTTACTCGTCAGCGTCACGTAGAAACTCATATTAGTCTATTCGAGGTCTGAGTGCTTCCTGATTCGAAAATGTAAAGTTAGTACTGAAGTCCCATCGTTGAATGAGAGTGTTTTACCCGTATCGTCAGTTAAAAGTATTTCCACCGTGTCGAAGGAGAATCGACTTAATGGTACATAATGTGGCTTATCATAAAGACGAAACACTGAAGGTGACAGTCGGTCCAATATAGGAACAGTCCTTAGTAAAGGAACCATGACGTCTCCAACTGGTCTCGCGGCTACGAGATCTGAATAGACGTAGATATTTTTAACTTCGTTATCCATCTCTAATTCTATATTACCGTATAATAAGACATTATCGTCTGATAGAGTCGAGCTTGGAAAACCCAACATATTCTTCAATCTGTCACTAATTTTTGCCTGGGCGCCTTTTTCAAATATTTTCATCCCGACCTTTTTCCAAGGTGCACCTAGAAAGAATTTGATGTTTACTTTCTCGTCTAGTTGGGTTTCTACACACAACTTATTCAATTCCTCGATGAAAGTTTCAGGGCTGCTGAACGGACCCGGTGGACATACAAGGGTTATAGGTTCCATACCACTACCTTTAGGTGGAAAGTATTGGAACCAAATTTCCCCAGGCAAACCATTAAAATACGAATTGGGGAACTGAATCTCGACCAGGGCCACTTCGTATTGGGTCGTTACATCAATGGTCTGCGGCAACTTGACAAAAAAGTGACCGGGTTGGTTGTTGGGAAATACCTTTGGTCCAGAATTACTCGGTAAAGTTATATAGAAACTCATCGTTTTTCTAATTTAGGATTAGGTAGCATATACCCCAAACAACTACTCATTAGAGCTACCCACAACTTGCCGTCTGGTGCGTCTGCGCTGCCTTGAGTCAGATTGAACAAAGACACGGCAATTACGGCATATATAACCACCATTTGACACATAAATACAATCTCTGGCCTCGGTACACGTTGTCCAAAGAATGACCAGATCGATGTTCTTTCCCCCTCTGTCGGTTGTGGGCGCACCCCCATAGTTTCCACCCTGTCTTCACTCACACCACTAGTCTCCATAACTAGCTAGTTGCGTGTCAGCTATCCAACTATTGAATGAATGGGGATAACCAAACCACTTCACTAAATACTCTTTCCCACCACCTCGCCTGGGTCTTTCTTGTAAGATTGTTTCGATACGATACACTTGCTTGTCTCCAACTAGTTGTATTTCTTCTCTGTAGAACGAGCCCTGTAGTTCCTGTCCCGAATCATCTTTTACCACATAGGTCACTGGACTGGTCTGGTTTATGCGACTGACGGTAAACAATTCTTCTGTCCACGAGGGCATATACCCTTTTTTAAAAGGTTGTTTGGGTTCAGCCAGTCTGACTCGATCCCCAGGTGTAAAATACACTTTTTTCGATACGTATGTCGGCTTATACAAGTTATCCCACACCTCTTCTTGATTACTATAGTTGACTTGTACAGGGGCCATGCGAATACTTCTGTGATACGAACCATTGTAGTTCTGGATCAATTTATCTATCACGTCGACGTAGCGCAGTGTATTGGTCTTGGTGAAATAACGCCACATTTTTTCTTTCAGGGTTCGATTGAATCTTTCCACTATCGCTGCCTTCACATCTTCATTCTCGGTGGTAAAGAAGTGCACACCTCGATCTTTCAGAAATTTTAAGAAGGTCCGATTAACGAATTCCGAACCTTTATCGCTCTGAAAATTTATCGGTTGGCTATCACCAAAGATTTTACTCATAGCCACCACCAGCGCTTTCCCGTTTTCTTCTGGATCGGGATAGCCCAAGCATATTTACTAAACACATCGATACAAGTCACTAGGTACGACATCCCATCGTTGTATCGTTGTAATAGTCTCATATCTATCAAGTCGGCTTGAAATTGTTGATTTATACCACCGGTTATGGTCTGGACGTCTCTGAAATCGGCGACGGATCGGTTTATGTAACGTGTAGGTATCCTGATGACGTAACCATTTATCTATTTTCTTCAGGTTAGTATTTCTTTTTAAGGCGGCTGCTCCACCATAGGCTCCGGGTTTCTTTGGGTCATAGTAATACTTTCTTAATTGGGCGGCCATTTTTGCCACTTGGGGGTAGGTATCCTAGTCTTCTTCTTGCTTCGCCTGAGTTTGTAATGTGGTGTGGTCTCGACTGTTTTGGGTTCGACTACTTGAGCCGGTTGAATAGGTTGAAGAGGTGTTGGTTGAAGAGGTGTCTCGGCTACTGGTGTCGGTACACTGGTGACTTCAGGTTTTTGTTCCTTGATATCTACTAGTCCCAGAGGCTTGTGTCTGTACTGTTCGAGTCGATTCAGATACCTCTGTAGTGTTTGCTGATAGGCTCTGGCCTTGTCACGATGGTGGTAGATCTTCTGTTTCCAGGACTTGTTGCATCTGACGATCCAAATCCTGTAGACTATCATTTAGTGTGTCGGGTGGTACATAGGGTTTTTCTAGCAACCGGGGATCGATCAAGATCATCTTCTTGGCCATTACAATCCCACCACGCTTTTCAACACATTTAGTATGGGGCCTAGTAAGGCGCCTATGAAACCACCTTGTTGTAGAATCTCTTTCCTTTTCTTGAGCGATAATTTCTTATGAGTGAGTGCTCTCAGACTGTCTTTGTGTCGTTGCAGACGCTTCTTCTGAGCTGGTGTCAGGGGAACATTACCTTTTAAAACGTTGTGACAGCACTTGCAAATTGATTGGACGAGATCCGGGGAAGCTGATTTCATTACTGCCTTCACAGTGGCTGGGTTGGTCTGACCCAAGAAACGTAACATACCCTCGTTACGTTTAAGTCGGTTAGACATGTTATTTGGGGACGTAGACGACTTGCTGCTGGTCGGGAAATATATGACTTCGTAAGCGGAGCTGATCCGGTGTTTCCTGTCGCAGGTCAAATAACAAATACCCGTGTGGAGCCGATGTCGCGTCTTTAAAACTCTCTTGGACATATGACACACGGCCTGGATACATCTGTTTGGCGAGATTGGTAATCTGAGACCCGTCTCGAGGATTCTTAAACACCACTAGGTAGTGCGAATTCAGACTGATAGTTCTTTGTTCTTTATTCTTACCAAATAGGTTCTGTACTATATACATAACACTGAGGTTGCGATGATGACTGCCTTTAGTAAATAATTTAGTCACTCTGTCATCTGTCTCAGACATTAGATCATCTATGACTACTAACCGACGTCTATCCCCTGTCCATTTTTCCATATCTGGCAGACCTTCATTAAATTGAACACCCTTCATAGTTTCGTAGATGGGTTGCCATTCCCCATAGCACCATATAATTTCCTCTGGAAGGGGGTCTACCATGGCTGGTAGATGGGTCAAGAACCGTTGGACAAAGACGGTTTTACCACTCCCCGTTGGGCCCGCAATCAAAGCCGTAAAAGGATGTTTCCACCTAGGATCCATGAGAATTAATAAACAGCTACCTACTCGCATTGGTGTTTATAAACGTATCGGGTGATATTATTAGACCATTTGACCACCAACTGCACGCCAGTGGGTCTCTGGTAGCTATTGGTATAATAATGATGGACCCAATAGTCGACTTGACACAAGTTCACACCGAGGTGGTGAGTATGGCGTTGACTATTATTAGTTCCTACAAGCCCACAAAGACCAATAACTCGAGGTTGTGTCGCTTAGTACGTCAGATAGCCAACCAACATGATGTGTTATTCACGAGACTAGAAGTCTGTATCAAGCCCGAACACGTTTTCCCGGTCTTTGTTTCAATCGCTGACGAAGTCTTTGCCGATAACGTCATCAACTACGGGAGAATAATGATGGTTTTTACACTTGGTATGCGTCTGGGTATGCATCTGGTTAATAATTCTTACAATACAGACGTGAATGTCCAGGACCTGGAGGAAAGCTTCGCTACATCTGTAGGCACGTATATGACTGATAAACTACATCATTGGATACTGGGAGGTGGATGGCGTAATTTCTATACTTGGTTGCAAGCATCAGTTGAATAAATACATAATACATCTCAGTATGTGTCTTTATTTCATTGTCTGTCAGTGTTGCTGTCTCTCGGAACAATAAGTAAAAACAAAACCACTAAAGAAAATCAACAAAAATCTTGGTTTCAATATATCAAAGAATGTATTATTCATCAAAACACTTTAGTGATATAAGAAAACATCAATGACATACAGGGTTAGTGACAAAAATATAAAACAATGTAGTTGGGGGATGACCTAGACATCAAACTATCGGGAACTCGGGCATATGAAAGAGGTAAAAACATAAGCCAGCTATTGTCTCTAGTGTATATTTGGTGTCTGTACGTTGTTGGATGGCGTAGGAATGAATGTCATGTTCGTGTACTGATGTAAGGAAGGCGTCAAAGTCGTGTCTGTTATGTATTAGCGCTGGAAATTCTAAAACAGAAGAATTGTTAAATGATGCATGATAGAATCTAAGATCTTGTGTTCCTCTATGTCGTAACACTAGATGAAAGCTAAAGTTGATCTTAAAGCGACTAATTTGAGCATTGAAAATCTTATACAACGTATCTGTCCATTTGATAGGCTTTTGTATCTCCGGGCTAATAAAGAAGGTGTATGTCGATAAATACTTGTTAATCTTGTGATGTGTCCTGATAGCTTCCCAATTTTCTCTATATATTTGTTGAATATCCGATGGAAGGATGTGTAGTGTCTCTGGTTCCCCGGCTGCTAAGATGGCAGCTTCGTCTTCTACCACTTGTTCAAGAATATTCTCGTCTGGTTGTATCTGACTGTTAGTTATATTGGTTTCAGTTGGTGGTGTCGTCGAGGTTGTTGGTGGTGTTGTCTCTGATGGTGAAGAGGTAGTTGTCTCTGGTTCTGATGTATCCATAGGCCGGTGATGGCGTATTCGTATGTGTTTTTGTAGATTGTCTTTTCTCTTGAAACGTTGTCCACAGATATGACATAAGTGTGGTTGATCTTTCGTATCGTGAATGGTACGAATGTGGCGATTAAGATTATTCCCATCACGGAAGTCTTTGTCGCACACTGAACACGTGAAAGTAGATCTGGTGGCCATATTGATAAACTGGTTTTTTTTTCCTTTCTTACAATCACAAAAAAATGTTCTGGTGTATACAATGTTTCACTGTTTTATCAGAGGCCGACGAAACGAATAAGGCTCACACCAAGTTTCACTGCTGTAGCTAGCCAAGTCACTACGTGAAAAATAGCTGGTTACTACACGAACAATGCTCAAACCAAGTGTCACTGCTGTAGCCAAGTCACTACGTGAACAATATCTGCTTACTACACAATGCTCACACCAACCTGTTTCACCGATGTAGCCAAGTCACTACGTGAACAATATCTGCTTACTACACACTGCTCACACCAGCCCGAAGCACCTCTGTAGCCAAGTCAGTACGTGAACTGGTACTGAGCTCACAAGAGACGCCGTCTATTGTATACACTGGGTCTGCACAAGACGTAGCTGACGTGGCAGTTAGACAAGCTATTCTCACGCCTGCTTCCCTACACGCCGATGACTCATACTTAATGACTTTTGCATATGGCGTTGATGACGTAGGGGCTGTCTCGGACATCCGCGTTCTTTACCAAAAGGGGGTTTGTGATATTCTTGTAGGTCTGTATGTACAAGTGTATCTGTAGTGGTTGTGGTACCAGTAGTAATGGTATGGGTGTTCTTGTGTAGGTCTGTATGTACAAGTGTATCAAGTGTGTCTGTGTGTACTTGTGATGACAGTAGTAATGGTATGGGTGTGTGTCTTTGTGTAATTGATTATGGGTGTGTACTTGTGTATAGTTGTGGTGAGAGTAGTAATGGTACGAGTGTGTCTGTGCTGTCTCTGTACATGTGTATATCTGTTGATAGTGACAGTAGTAATGGTATGGGTTGTCTTTGTGTGTTTTTGTTTGTAGGTGTGTTCTTGTGTATTTGTTTATGGGTGTGTACTTGTGTATAGTTGTGATGACAGTAGTAATCCTAGGCGATGGGTGTGTCTTTGTGCTTGTCTGGCTTTATGTGTATGTCTGTACAAATGTATCAAGTGTGTACTTGGCTGTCTTTGTGGTTGTATGACCCTCTTTGTATGATTTTTACACACCCCACAAAAATATAGTATAATAATAACGCACCAGCTAATATTCTTGTCGATAATATTGGTAGTACTATTATCACTACTATTGATTCTTCTTCACTCTACCCACCACCACTGCACTATACGTACTTTCCCCTACAATTTAAGTGGTCACTCGACTACTTGACCACTGCTTGACCACTGCTTGACCACGTCATCGATCACTTTAATCACTACCATAATCTTAGGCACATCGTCCTCTACAATTTAAGTGGTCACTCGACCACTTGACCACTACTTGACCACTACTTGACCACTACTTGACCACTAATTTACCACCCTTTAAGCATCACCATGTCGCTACAACTACTTTTCCGCTAAAATTTATTCACTTGACCACTGCTTGACCACTGCTTGACCACTAATTTACCACTCTTTAATCATCACCATATCAGTTACAATCACTTTTCCCTAAAATTTCCCTAAAATTTTCCTCACTTACACACCGCTTGACCACTGCTTGACCACTACTTGACCACTACTTGACCACTAATTTACCACTAATTTAAACATTACCATGTCACTACGACCAATTTTCCCCTAAAATTTTCCTTACTTGACCACTTGACCACTGCTTGACCACTGATTGACCACTAATTTACCACTCTTTAATCATCACCATATCATTACAATCACTTTTCCCTAAAATTTCCTTACTTGACTACTTGACCCTTACTTGACCACACCACTGGTTGACCAGTGTGTAACTGCGAACACCTCTTATTACATTTATGACCACCCCTATATCACTCCTACTTGATCACTAATACCCCCCTTACCACCATACCCATTATAACTTTATAAGATTTCCTTTGTAATGATGGTAGTGAATATACCACCCTTTACCTTCACTACTATCACACTGTTCAGATGATAGTAACCATCTCTTACTTCATCGAGTATAACCACGACCCATCACACCCTTGTTTATACATCACTACACCACGAACAGACACATTCATATACGTAACCACCATATATCCAACCCATGAGTAGAAATCACGACCCATCACACCCTTGTTTATACATCACTACCCATACTAATATACCCTACGTAACCAAAATAACTTTCCCCTTCACACCCTCTCTTTCCAGTACAGAACCAACCAACTAAAAATTTACCTTAATTACTTTCACACCCGTCAAAAAACCGTTCCCACCCAAAAAATTTTTTACCGAGTCGACAGTTTTCCCCATATTTCCTTCATAAACCCTATCAGCCTCCAGATTCTGGAGCCGAGTCGACAATTTTCCCCATATTTCCTTCATAAACCCTATCAGCCTTCAGCCTCCAAATATGTGTCTGGAAACCATAATCTACTACTAACATTTTAGTCCAACTGTCTGGAGTAGGGATTGAACCCCTTACCTTGGCATCTACACACCGGATGTTTAATAACACGCGTTCTTATCCATTCGGACATGCTGACCTACGATTCGCAGGTATTAATTGGCACTCACGGAAGACGAGATAAGAGAGCACACTAGGCAATATAGACACGTAAAGCTGTAGTGCGGCTTTCGGGATTCGAACCGGCCGCCTCCAAATGATGACAGTGTCTCACTATACTGCCCACAGTTTCCGTTTGGATGTGGCAAGTTTGAATCGCAAGTAAGCAAATCTCACTGAATCAAGTGGAGAGGAAGAAATACACAACACACCTAGTCTTTGAAATTCAGCCAAAATATGATTCATCTATTCACTTTATATGATAGTAGATCAGCATAGCCGAATGAATAAGAACGCGTGTTCTTAAACATCCGGTGTGCTGATGCCCAGGTAAGGGATTCAACCCCTACACCGAACAGTTGGACTAACATGTTGACATGTCGTCCTTGACTTGGGGAAGTTAATTACAAGTACCTATGAAGTCGGAGTGGGTTCGCCTGATGGCGATGGACAGTGTTAATAGATAAAGATAATGCACACGCAAAATTCAGTCCAGCACTACTAGAAGTAGTGTGTTTGCTTGAGTTCAAAGCGAGCCAGCGCAGAAAAAAAAAACGCACGCACGCACGCACGCGCGCGCGCGCACACACACACACACACACACACACACACACACACACACAATTCTGCAGTGTGCACCTGGGGAGATTTGTGTTCGTAGCCCCTTCACCACAGTGCCGACAACCTGCATTAAGTGTTTAAAAGAGCGCAGGTGTGCCAGTGTCATGGTTTTAATTCACGTTGGGGGAGATGCTCTGCCGTATCTTTACAACAGCCCAGGTAAATATCGAGTGCCACGACGGCGAGTTTTCTAGGCCGCTCTCCCAGGTCATCGACACAGAACCAACTGAGGGATGTGAAGTAAATTCGTCTAAAATATCCATCTCCCACCCGTTTATCATCATGAAATGATTAGAATTGTACACTCGTTTATTCCTTCTTTGGAACTCACCCCTCTTTGTATCGTCATTTATAAGATAGTTATTCTTCCGCTTCGTCCTTCCTTTTCCTGCTCCTTTTGTTCATCTTCTTCTCCTCCCCCAGTCTTCATCTCTTCCTCCTCCTCCCAGCAGCACGGTCAAAATCGTGCCGCTGCGCTATGTGTACAATTATATCACTACCATAACGTGTACTCCCACGGTTGTTGTAGCTACTGTTGTAGCTCCGGTTACAACTTTGATGTCACGGTTACAGCCTCTGCTAGGGTTACAGCTGTGTTGCTACCCCACATATATTTTAGGCCAGCGACGAACGAAAACGGAAACAGCAAGACAAAGCGTGGAATAACAGCAGAAGCACATTTCCACCTCCTTGTAGGTCGGTGCACAGAAGATGTCTGGTTCTAAACGTTATCAGAAGTTCTCTATCTTTTGGGCGATGACACTAAATTTATAGTTTTCCCCGATAAGGACGAAAAAACATACAGAAGGAAGTAGCTTACGTAAAAAATTCCACAACAAATGGAAATCGAAAACAGAAGGCCATGAGGTCCCTGCCCTGGCATAATTAAGAGGGGGCTTCAAATGAAAACTTTAAAAGTGGTAGAAATTACAACAACCATGCCATTGTCTTGTAAACTGTCAATATTGTTGTCAATGATATCAAGAGGGTTAAGCACGAAACATCACGGTGCAGACGAATACGGTGACGTCATAAGGACAGTATAAATACGGCCACCCCACTTTTGACATGCATCATCCGTTGTTGTTTTTTTAATATCCCTTTTTTTTTTTAATCAATGAAGAGGTGAAACCTATAGAAATTCATCGGCGAATGAAGCGAAGGTCCAGGATAGGTGATGCATGCCTGTCAGTCCAGCAAGTGTATAAGTGGAGTAGAAATTTCAACCCGCAATCAAATCCAAACGACGTGGACTTCTGAGTAAAGGTGTACTTTTGCAACATGTGTAACTGTTGAAAACATTGAAAACCTCCCCTTTCAGTGTGTACCACATCCCCCGTACTTGCCAGACCTAGCCCCAAATGATTCCCACCTGTTTGGACAACTCAAAGAGTCAAATCATATTTTAATGTTTTCATTTAAAGCCTCCTGTTTTATGTGGAAATCTTCACACGGGTAGAATCTTTGCCCGTTACCTTGGATGAATAATCGGGCACTCTCACGATGTTTATATTTCACCTCGACACCGCAAGGTACAAGAGGAACATGATGATGAGATGAGATGAGATGAGATGAAATGAGGTTCTTCTTCTTCTTTCGTTCGCTTGAAATATGTCTATAACTGCAATGCTGTCTCTTGTATGAATTGAACTGTCTTTTTCAGTTCACACAGCGGTCCATAGAGTTTATCTTCCACTGTCGTCGCTCTAGGCCAGAAGGTTTGCCTAAATATGTTATATTTTGGGCAGTCTTGGAGTATGTGCTCTGCTGTCTGCGACGCCAATCCACATGTGCACATGGCTGTTTCACCAATCTTGAATTTTGTATACATATGGTTGCGTAATCTATTGTGCCCTGTTCTGAGGCGCAGAATAATGACTTGTTCTGGTCTATCCATAACGTGGTAGTCATCTTGAGCAGGTTTTGGTGGCTTTCTGACTGATTTGATCATTCTTTTCATTTGGTGGTATGTAACGGGCACATCAGGCTGTTCTTCTTTGGCTCCTTCCTTAGCCAATTGATCAGCTCTGTCATTTCCGGGTACTCCACAGTGGGATGGTATCCACTGTATGGTGACCTTATGCTGACTGCTAAGTTCAGAAAGTAGTGTCCTTAGTACTGGCAATTACCCAGACAGGAGCGCCTCGAGTACTGATTTTGCATCTGTCAATAGCACCACAGGTTGTGTACCATTGCTGGTATTTAGTAATTTCTCTGTTGCTATCTTGATTGCCTCAATTTCAGCATCGTAGTTATGGCAGTACTTTCCTGTCGGTACTCTAGCTGTGTCCCTAGTACTATTTGGGTATTCTATGTACACTCCCGCTCCTCCATTTCGAACAGCATTTTGTGCTGACCCATCTGTGTAGACTCGGATCCAGAGGTCCTGTGAGATGAGATGAGATGAGACTTTGGATGAAATCTGCCTACAGGAAGTAAATCTAACACAAAAGCACGCCGAAGTTGAACACACTGGCCTCTGAGCTAGAAAGATGCCTAACTAACACTGACGTGCTCTCCTAGAAAGAGGAACGAAGAAGAAGGAGAAATTGTGTCATTACTGGGAATTGAACCTTTGTACATATGTAAAGTTGACGCGATGTTCTCTCTAGGCTTCTGCGGCTGTCAAAGGAGAAGCCTAATATCAATGTGTCAATGACGTTGTTATATATGGACATCACAGCAATGGCTCATTCGACTAAGGCACATGTGTCAAACTCAAGGCTCGCGGGCCACATCCTGCCCGCCGTACAATCATATCAGGCCCGAGAGGTCTCAACCGAAGTACAAATATATTCGGCCCAAGAGAGAATTTTAGGCAAAATATTTTTTTATGGTCACGATATAAAGTGCAAATCAAATTCCCTAATTAGCAGCCTTCCGAATGATAGGCTACCTGAGAGCGTTCTCGCTTCGATCAGAATAAGCGAAAATAAAAGTTGTGTAGTGAGTTAAGTGTTCGTCGTTATAGTTACCTAGCAACGTTCAGATGCTCGTTTTGGATTGGCGCATAAAAAATGAAAGTAGTGTAATGCCCGGATATTACATCACTTTTTCCCGCTACGGCTAACCTGATATCAATCAAGCGTCTGTCGGTAGATGCACAATCTTTTAAAATCAAAGCTAGCCTTTAAAATGGCCAAGAGAAAAGTTGATTCTGAAAACAGAGCCTTTCAAAGCCGCTGGGAGGCTGAATATATGTTTACTGATATTGGCGGTAAACCTGTGTGTCTAATTTGTGGAGATAATATGGCTGTGATCAAAGAATATAATCTGAGACGGCACTACGAGACTAAACATCAAGACAAGTTAAACAGCCTGAATGCAGAGCAGAAGCTACAGAATGTAGAAGAATTGAAGAGGCATCTAACATCACAGCAGATGTTTTTCACCAAAGCAAAATCACAAACTGATGCTGCAGTCAAAGCAAGTTTTATTGTGTCAGAGGAGAAAGTCGCAAAATCAGGCCGACCATTTACAGAAGGATAGTATCTTACTTAAGCGCTGCATGATGAAAGAGTGTGACGTCTTGTGTTCAGACAAAAAAGCAGATGTTTGCAAAGGTAAGCCTTAGCAGAAATACGGTTGTTGATCGCGTTTGTGAGATGGCCACTGATGTGAAAACATAGTTGATCGAAAAAGGCAAAGACTTTGTTGCTTTATCCCTTGCTGTCGATGAAAGTAATGACACGACTGACACTGCACAGCTCGCCATCTTCATTCGTGGAGTGGACTCCAGTTTGAATGTTACAGAAGAAATATTGGACATGAAATCCATGCATGGGACAGCGACAGGAAAAGACATTTTGACAACGTATGTCAAAGTTTAACCAACATGAACCTGCCTTGGGACTGACAACAGATGGAGCATCGGCGATGTGTACCAAGGATCGCTGTGTGGTAAAGTCCTCAACATGGAAGTATGCAATGAGCATTGTAACACAAACTGTCAACTTTATCAGAGCCAAGGTTTAAATCACTGCCAATTTCAGTCTTTGTGTGTGTGTGGTGTGTGTGTGTGCGTGCGTGTGTGTGTGCGTGCGTGCGCATGCGCGCGCGCAGGAAATAGAGTCGGCATTCAGTGACATGCCTTATCATACAAGGGTGCGGTGGCTAAGTCGGTGAAAAGTTCTAAGTAGATTTTTCCAACTAATCGAGGAAATCTGTCAATTCATGGACAGTAAAGGAAAAGATTCCAGTTTTTTGGGGGATAAAAGGTGGAAATGTGAGTTGGCATTTCTGTCTGATATAACCACTCATCTCAACGACTTGAACCTGCAGCTCCAGGGACGGGATCACATTATCACTGATATGCATGATGCAGTGAAGGGCATTTCAAGTGAAGCTGCACTTATGGGAGACACAAATGCACCAATGCAACCTGTCTCACTTTTCTTGTTGCCAGGCAATGTTAAACCAAGTCAACGCTATGGTGTTTCCCAATGCACACTTTGCTAAAAACGTAGCTTACTTCGCGCCGAGTTCGCACCGCGCTTTAGTGACTGTGAAACACAGATAAGTAATTTTGAGCTGTTTCGTAATCCATTTGCCACAGATATGGAAACTGCATCTGTAAATTGCAGATGGAGTTAATAGAGCTGCAGTGTAATGGGACACTGTCGACCCCGCCTCATCTTCCAGGAATCATGTCTTCCTTCTCTATTCTCTCCAAGAAACTGTGATGTTTATTATGGCCACAGCATGTCAGTGTCCGAGACACGATGTTGTTTATGAGCCCGTTTTCTTCGCGTTCAGTGCCTGTAGACAGTCAGTACTTATCTTCTTCTTGGTCTACAATATTCTAACAACTGTTTCTGTAACGTGCACGTTTAAAAAACCCCGAATTTCTTCTTTAGTGGTTGTTTAATAGTCCATGACCACCGCGTTGCCATGTCAGTTTCAGTGCGCTAAACACCACAATATCACGGCTCAGTCTTAACGAATAATAATAGTAATAAAATCATTCCATGCCCTTTGTAATCATTTGCAGCCTCTATTGGCTGTTTGTGATTTACTAGACAATTTTACGTTCGATAGTCTGGTTTTGTTTCTGAGCGAGGAGTCAACACTTAAGTAGAAATGACCGGCGTGTGGAACTAACTCACTATCACCCCGCCGTCAAATGAAAACAGTTTAAGCGTGGCTAGAAATATGGAGAACTACAATCATTAATAATAAACTACAAGCATTCACTAATTGGTGCCTGCGCAGATTAGTGGGAATGAACTGGTATGACAGAATCACCGATGTAGAGCTCATGGAAAGAACTAAACAAATCCCAGTAAACCAAGGGATGAGGAAAAGACCATGGCGCTGGATAGGACCCATATTGAGAAAACCTGGGAAAATGTAACAAGACCCTCCCTTGTCTGGAACCCACAAGGCAAACGAAATAGCATCATCATCAAGTGCCATGCTAGATAGCGTAGGCGTTCATGTCTCTCTGCGTATCTCGGCTTATGGTGTTCTGGATCAACTCTGCTGCTGATATTCCTCCATGCCACCGTCTCATTCCGTCCAGCATCATTTCTCTTGGTCTACCTCTGCTTTTCTTCCCCTCGATCTTTCCGGTCGTTACGTTGTTCTCACATTTCCCTCTTCTCATCACATGACCAAAGAAAGCTGTTTGTCCCTTTCTTATTGTTGTATATAGTGTTCTAGTTTCATTAGCCTCTTTCGGCTATCGTAGTTAGTTACTCTGGTAGTCTAAAGAGACCTAAAGCAAACACAAGGGTAAAATAATTACAGACAGAGGTGAATAATACTGGAAGTACATGGGGGAGGGGTGGAAGAAGATGGCAAAGGACAGAACGGCCTGGCATGGTTTGGTTGAGGGCAGATGCCCAAATGGTGATAAAGGGCAGAAAAGAAAGAAGAATAAAACAGCGAATGCAGGAATACTCGATACCGCTGGAAAGGATGCTGCAACAGCGGGCTGGAAGGCCCCACAAATGTCAAGAGCATGACATATACAATCTTTGAGCTTGACGTAATCTTACCTGTCTAAAATAATTGCGATATGCTCTTCGTCATCAATATTTGCCGTGTACAAACATAAACTCGACGTTTCTGTCCTAACATATACAAATGCTAAGTGGTATACTTGTATAAAGATGGTAGTAGATGTCGGGTGAAGCTTCAGATAAAACCTAAATCCGGTCTCTCTCTCTCTCTCGTTATTTTCTTCTCCCGTTTCCAACCTTAATTTCTCCATGTAACTGCTGCAATGCTATCTTCCAACATCAACACAATTCACCTGGACAATTTCCTCTAGTCGGAATAGCGCACGGCATGTAACCAGTAATGAGACAGCAATAACTCAGCCCTGCCTAAAGCCAGCAGCTTACCGCTGCACCGGAAGAACAGCAGGGGGATGTTGTGATTAAAGTTCATTGCTGTTCTTCTATGGGATGTTGCAATCAACCCAAGCATTTATTGGTCGTTTGTGATTTACTAGGCAATTTCACGTTCAGTAGCTTGCTTTGCTTTCTGAACAACAGACGCTGATACCATAGAAATCAACGCAAAGCGATCTGCTCCAAAAAAACCTGCATCGGATGTCGAATCCCTAAACCGGTATGTCGGGGAATTGTGTAACTGCGTTCACAAACCCCTAAGAAACGGGCGTGATTTCTCGCAGACTGATTAATTGTCTTACCGGAAGAGCATTTTTTTACTGGTTAACTGACGTGGCGGGAGGTGTTTCGTTGACGGTCAAGCCGCCCGTCTCGCGTTCTGAAGGACATGGGTTCGATTTTATTTGGAACTGCCTCGTTCAGACGACGTGTGCAGTTTTTTGTTTGAATCAGACTCCCGGGGGTCATAGTTGAAACTACGGAGTTCGTGCACTGTGCGATGGTTTCGGCAGGCGGCCTGCCGATCCACCAAAACAGACCGAGCCAGATGGGGTAAAACCCAGTGAAATGAAGTCGATCATCTTGACTTTTAAACAGAAGGGACGACACGACACGCTGGACATATCTATACAATCTCAGTCTCCTACGTGTAAAACAAAGTGTATGGGTGCTACCTACCTACATCGCTGGCTAATTAGACCGCCCCGCCCCCCCCCCCCCCCCCCCCCCAAGAAAAAACACCGATATGTAACACCAGTTGCAGTATTACCGCTCGCTCTTAAACTTCCGGTGTGCTAATACCGAGGTAGCTGGTCAACGCCTCCACCGGTCAGTTGGACTAAAAAAATCGACTTCTCATCCTTAACTCGGGGACGTAAATTACAAGTACCTTACAAGTCGGAGTGGGTTCGCCTTATATCGAGGGGCACTGGTATTAGGGAAAGCTAATCCACACGCAACAACAACAAAATAATAATACCAGTACACTAGAAGTAGTAGCAAGTGTATGGGACCCCCCCCCCCCCCCCGCACACAACCTCTCTCTCTCTCTCTCTCTCTCTCTCTCTCTCTCTCTCTCTCTCTCTCTCTCTCTCATGTCCTATATATCTCCTCACAGACACATCTTTTCGTAATGGGTTTTACAGCTAAAGAAATGTCCATCTGAAACAGAGTTTATCGCGCTGGCACTTAAACTTTCTTGGGTGACCTCGGCAGTGGGTTCGCTCCACACGCCGGTCACTTGGACTGAAATGTTGACTTCTCCTTCAGAAAGCCATGGTAAAATTACTCAACGTAAAGCTGTTCTAGTAAATCGCAAACAGCCAATAGGGACTGGGGGTGATCACAACGGACAGGCAAACTGTTGGAGGCCGACAATTCTGTTCTAAGTGTCACAAAATAAAACCTTGCGTTTAACCAGTGATTATTATAGAGGCTTTCTGATTAAACGGACTATCTGCCAGCGACAACTATTTTACTAACAGAAAAAACAAATCGGATGTCAAAATCCCAGGACAATATTTGTAGCTGCACGTGTACATCTGGTCGACGGGTGGGGAACAGTCGGTGGTGAGTGAGACAAATCCCGGCATCGCTTTGACAGTTTGTCAACATTTGAATACAGATGGAACCAGTGGGATCATGGTGGCAATCGGATGTCGGCCATCACATGTCGGGCAAAATTAACAGTTGCAGATGTGTAGGGGAAGTGAATGAGCTGAATCATACATCGCTTTGACAGATTATAAACAGGTCGGATTGGAAGCGGAAGTACTCAGCTCGGAAGAAAACAGTCCGTCTGTCAATTCATAGTTTCCGGACGTAAAGAAGACTGGCAGCTTGTTGGGGAAAACTGTTGTTGGGATCATACAGTAACTCGTTAGTTTGTTGGGGGAGTCAAAACAACTGATGACAACTTTGACAGTGACTAAGCCAGGGAAAATGGATTCTTGACAATGGATGATATGCCCAAATAACACCTGCAGGACATCAACCACGTCACGTGACCAGTTTTAGGGGTTTGCCAGAAAACCATGATTGGAGAGGACAGTTGAACTCAAACCTTGGATTTTAGTGGACGTGTTTCGGAACTGCGGTTCTGATTGGAAAATGTCTACCGTGTGCGAATTGAGTTAATTTAATTTTACACGTGCCTGTCATGGCAAGAGTGGATGTAATTTGATCTAACTGCAGTGTTGCCTAAGGTAGAACCTATTATAATTAGTTCTAATTAATATAGGCTGTAGCCTTGTTAAAACTAAAGTGTGATGATTAGCACTGTTAGTGGAAAACTAGCTAGAGTAGGGAAGTGATACTTGGCTCTGTTAGTTGAAAATAGATTAGTGAAGTGTTGATAAGCTTTACTAGTTGAGAATTGAGTAATGAGGGATAATTGGGATATTCCAGTAGGTGCTCCCTGGTGGGGGGGGGGGGGGGGGGGTTCCGCATTCTGTTTGCTGATTTTTTTTCTTGTCTTGGCCTGATGATAACCTATGTGGTCAGTTCATCTGTCCCTGACAGGTTCACTGTATTTTCTGAGCGAGGCCGATGGCCACGATCATCTAATAGAGATCAGTGACGGGGAGGCTATCACCGGTTATATGATTTATGTTACAGGTTTCCTCTGGTTGGAATGAAGAACACGGAACCAAGGAAAAATCCGATCCCGGATAAAGTTTGGCGCAGGAAGATTGGCCAGCAACTTTACAAAAGAGCTTAGGCTAGAGGAAGATGATCAACATTGCTCAGTGGAGCTGAATGGTATATGTATCCTACAGGATAAATACCGAATGAGTTTAGGTCATACCAGTTTTAACACACCAGTAGTGATGGATATTCAGTTCACTTATGACTAGAACAAAAATAAAGGACTCTATTGGAGTATAGACAATAACTGTTTAATAGTGAGAACTAGTGAACATTTATCAAGAGACAAAAAGTCTTGTTCATAGGACAGTGTTCCATGTTTGTTTCACTGCGCCGGAATTATGAAGCCGGAGTTTCTATAAACTATTAGGAACAGTTGCGTTAGGAACAATAATAGTTTTTTCCACGGATTATATATTTACATGGGATTCAGATCTCATGGTCATCAGAGTTCCTGGAGGAGGACATGTCTGGAGAGAAGGATACGACTTCGGTGAGGTCTAGTGTACTGACTCGTGTGATGTCGTGTAATCCTTGCCATGATGTGTACACTATGATCCTGAACTTTGAGGGCTGACACATACATTTATGTTATAATACACGACACACATTTTCTTCGCATACACGTCTCATATACGTTACACTTTTCTTTTAATAAATTAATCTTTATTAATTTTTAGAAGCAAGAGTTGTTGAGTATGTTGCGTTGGGGAAGTATGAGAGGGGGCATAGTACGACAGTGAGAGAGTGATAGGAAAAGGTGTCCACGGGCTGATGGAGTGTGTTGGACGGAAGCTGGTGGATTCTCCAGGATATTGATAGGAAAGAAAAATATTATAATGTGGGTGTTGACTCTCTTGACTCCAGGGACGACACTTTAAAGGAGGACACGACACTAAGGTAACCACGGACTCGAGAGTTTTTATTTTTTCGTTCGCTCACTTTAAACTCGATTGTACTTCACTTATGTACAACTGCTGATAAGTCACACCCTGAGCGTGTGAGACGTAAGATGGTGCATGATGGTGGAAATGACCACGTATTCACATGCACCCACTGTGAACGAACATTTACAGCGCGAATTGGCCTTATCAGTCACATTCGCTACCGCCATAGGTAAAAGTTATTATGCCTTTTTAAAGCACAAACTATCGTCTGTCAAGGCGGCAAGGTGCCAATGGAATGGAATATGTACAACCGCTACTAGTAGTTGCTAATACTACTACTAGTGAGTGCACTGTACTGATTTTGCGTGAGGGTTAGCTATTATTTTCCATATTTCCTACGTCCCTCCCCAATCAATCAACAAATGCTTTCTGGAGCTAGCCGTACTTGTGAAACACTTATAAATACCCCAGCCACCCATTGTATGTTACCTTCTACACCACCTGGCGTAGTAGTTAGCGCGCACGCCAGCTCAGACAGTGGTCCAGATTCAAGTGCCACCAGAGACCCGACTACTACGGCCCTAGGGCTGACCCAGAATCATAGGAAAGGATACCAGACATTTCTGGGAACGGCCTGGGAAGGAACGACGGCGAGGAAGGGAACCTCCCTAGTTCATAAGTCGTGGCCTACAATATGTGAAGACCTAACTGTTCACACGCAACAGGTCTAGTCTGCTGTGTTACTACCTGTAACTTTTATCTTTATGATTGATTGATTGATTGATTTAGGAATCGACATCACAGCATTCGGGGCATTCCCATAAGCCACCGAATCATATAGTACAGCCACTCAATGAATGCGAGCCCCGGGATGGCTGGACGTGTGACCTCAAAATCCCCGCTCTGTTCTCCAACAGCTTACTGATATTACTCTGCACTCTGACTTGTAACTTGTAACCCCCTGCCTGGGCGTTTCCCGCCAACACTACTGATTCGTCAGTGTAAATTAAAGGCACCGAAATGTTGACGAATTTACGTCTCAGTTTTTTTTTTCTTTCATCCAGATCTGATGGCAACGCGGTTCAACCTCTCTGGCCATTTCTCACGACTCTTGAATCGCCCTGCCCGAGGTGTCTACAATGTCATGTGTTCGTCTTCATGCCGGTAGAGCCCTGCTTCCTCTTGCAGAAACCATTTCTTCCGTCTCTGTTCTCTCCAAGCCACTGCGATATTAATATGGCGAACGTATTTCAGTTTCTCAGACAACATGCTGTTTATAAGCCCGGTTTCTTCTATGTTTGAGTTTGACCTATAGACTCGCCCTTTTTTAGTAACTGTGGCCGGATTTATATAAAACATCTTTTTAAAAAAAAGCTTTGGAAGGGTTTATATAAAACATATTTATTTAAATAGTTTTGGAAGGGTTTATATAAAATATACTTTTTAATAGTTTTGGGTAGGGTTTATATAAAACATACTTAAATAGTATTAAATAGTATTAAATAGCTTTGGAAGGTTTTATATAACAACTTTTTAATAGCTTTGGAAGGATTAATATACAAAATAAATTTTAATAGCTTTAGAAGGGTCTATATAAAAAATACTTTTTAATCGCTATGGGAGGCTCTATATAAAGCATACTTTTTAAATTGCAGTTTACAAAAGACTGCAGTTGAATAATCTATTAAAAATTAAACTAACAGAAAATAACAAAGTTCCATTTGAAAACCCTTACTATAAAGTATAAATCAGCAGGGATGAAATAGTTTTCACTCCACGGCTACATAAGAGACACACCCACGGCGACACTGCACACCAATCATGGCTCCCAAGTCGATAACCGCTCAACTGTGTGACTAGACTCAATAGCTTTGATGTTCACAGCAAATTAATGAGAAAATAGGTACTTATGAAACATGGAACATGAGCCGTTCACATCACTGGCGTCCATTTGTATGTACCTATTGTCGGTTTTCGTCGTTCCACCGGATATGATGTAAAAGGCTTGACCTTCGGTATAGGAGGGGGGTTAAGGGGCAGATGATGTATGAGCGTATAATGCAACATCAGTAACCATAACAAAAGACAAACAACACACCAGGGAATACGTAATTATAACATAACTATTCTCATATCAAGCATGTTGTGAATATAATCCTCTTCTTCCGACTTTTATTTCCCAGAGAAGCATAGTTAGTTAGTCGCGGTTCCAACTTCACGGCAACGGGTCGTCCCCATTATGCTCCTTTCCCGTGCCAGGGAATATCACACAAAATGCTCCCCACTGCCCTATGTAAAAATTGGAAAAGACAGAGCAGCATAGGCCATCAACCAGCTCAAGTTAGAAACGTATATCTGCTAACGCTCATGAACGGTTGGATTTTGCAGCTAAAAGAGCTACAGACAACTGTTAGAAAGTGAGTAGTATTCGCAAGAGGTCCAAGGAGATGGCCGAATGCCCTAATGGCAGGAGACCGACCTGGTTTTGTTTGCCTTGAGCTTGAAGATACTGCTGCTCGGGCAGAGAAACAGCCACTCCTGTAGGACAAGCAGGTATTACAGAACTAGGACCCTAGACTACTGCCAGTGTTTTCCGCCCGCTCGCTTTGAACTCAAGCGTAGTCCATATACGCTACTTTTAGTAGCACTGGCTGAATTTTGCGTGTGGATTATTTTAAAATGTTGCATATCCCTTGCAGGACGTTGCAGTCAATACCAGCATTTTTCAGCTGCTGTTGATGTACTAGACAAGTTTTTACGTTCAGTAGTTTGCCATTGCTTTCTGAACGGCCGGCTCCCATACCAACATGTTATAACGCAACGCGATACGGATGGATTAGATGTCCATATTACCAGTGTCCCTCCCAATAAGGCTAACCCACTCCGACTTCTGAGGTACTGCTAATGTGACAACGAATGCCTCTGATGCTCAAAATATGTTGCACAATTAACTGAATGTGGTCTCAGTATGACAGGAAGTATCATTAAGATAACCCTTGAACATCGTTCCTCTTGTAATGAGCCAAACGTAGAATACTCATTTGCTGTGACTCAGCGTGAGGCGGAATGAGTGGTATGTATCCACGGTGAAAGAGTACCAAAAGAACCAATACTGACCGCTCATCTTTGTGTGATTATATAACTAAACTTAAAGCCTTATTTCCGACTTGTCCAGTTTCTACAGATACGTGTTATCATTAAGTTATGTTAACGTTAAATTTTTCACACCCCGTGTGTAGTTATTTCTGACGTTGTTCTTATGTGACCTCGACCCACTATTTCGTTGGCATTGTGGGTTCCAGACATGAAACTATCTAATTATACTATTCTCCAGTTTTCTCAATGTGTGTCCTGCCCAGCGCTAGCGTTATTTTCTTCACCGCATGATTAACTTGAACGTGTTTAGATGTCTCCATGAGCTCTACACTGGTGCCTCAATACTTAAGCTCAAGAAATACAAACTACAAAATATAACTAACGCTACACGACGATTACGTGGACATGTTAGATATGTATCCAGCCAGAGAGCCACGGCGGTGGTTATTATCCAAAGACTTCCTCGGGGAGACAGAGCCCGCGTGTATCGACTGTAGTGACGTTGCTACTACAACCAATATGCAGGGTGTATTTTTAATGACTGTGGAGTGTTTGAAAATATTTCCGGTCCAAGTTTTGTATTCACCATGTGTAAAGCAAATGTAACATAATAGGTAAATACAAAACTTGGGCCGGCAATATTTCCAAACACTGCACAGTCATTAAAAATACACCCCGTACTAGGTCATGTCATAGTGAGGTGAGAGGATCGATTTCCTGTGTAACGATTTTTCTAGATAATTCTGAAAGTTATCCAGAATTGATTTCACAAAACTGGATTGACCCCAAAGCTAACTAGTCGGGGAAAAGATGCTGCCACAACCGGGGTTGAACCTTGATCGCCGTCCTGGTAGACAAGTGCACTGATCGTTACGACAATGGAGCTACACGTTTCGAAACGTGAATGAATGGGCAGAAGGGCCCCCCCCCCCCCCCCCCGCATATCCTTTACAGGACATCGCTGTCAACATCAGCATCTTTCAGTTGATTGTTGATTTCTTGACAAGATTACGCTCAGTAGTTTGCCATTGCTTTCTGAGCGACCGGCTCACATACCCGGTTAGTTACCGACGCGGCTAGAACCGCTACCGGTTCTCGCGCAAGTTATGTTCCTCACGCGGATATACGGGATTACGGAGAAAGTCGCTAACTCCTAGGCCAGGGAGCCCGGCAGGAGGGGTTTAGCACACCGAAATCTCATACAAGAAAAATATTATATTCCTCCGTAAGGTAAATCGAAGCCGACATTAACAAAAACTACCGTGCAGGCTTTATGGCAAGTGCCTGGGCAAGCGTACTTTAACACCCCATCTTACAACAAAACAGATGGGACAGACACCAGAAATAATACACACAAAAGTAAAATTATTTATTTGTTTGTTTAGCGTGTTAAACGCGAAACAACAACCGAGATTTTCCTGCTAGCGAGCAGTGCTGTGAAGGCGAAGACGAACTGTGAGCGAGTGAAAGCGACAGGCCTGAGTGAGCGTGCGTGTCTATCCTACTGGCGACACCGAGGCGGAAATCCTGAAGGGTTTAAATAATGCTGTTCTGCTCACAGACACACACAACTGGAAAGGGTAACCACCATACTCTGAGCAAACATTAAGTGCGTTAATGACTTGTGGCCTACAGCCGTAATCTTTCTCCTGGCTGAAATAGTTCCGGACAAAATAACCATTTAAAAGATACTCAGTTCAAGCCATCTGCACCGACAGACTTTTCATTGAACAAACGAAAGATGGTAAGATTGTTTAACTCTGTGCTTTTCAATCGTTAAAATGTGTAATATAACGTTACGGAGAGAAAAGCATGTACGCCCCATTTAACTCTTTAAATTTCACGTAATTTTCATTTTTAAAATAATAACATTAACGGTTAAAAACAGTTTGTTGCATATCCTTTACAGGACGTAGCAGTCAACCCCAGCACTTTGTGTCTATTCGTGATTCCTGGGAACGTTTATGTTCAGTAGTTTGCCATTGCTTTCTGAACGACCAGCACCCATACCATTTCATAAAAACCAAAATAAGGCGATCTGCTGCAAAATCGCCAACAGCTGTTTCGAAAGCGGGTATGTGGGATAACGAACTGCGCCCGTAACTCCATGACCACGGAGACAAAGGTCAGGAAGAGGTAAATAATAACTGACTTGGAGTGAAAAGGTTAACTGATTAAGTGTCGTGGAATGATTAATCGACTTAGGCGACTTCCCGTATCTGCCATGGGTTTTCATATCGTCTAAATCAGTGGTTCTCAACCGGTGGGGAATTCCCCCTCGAGGGGAAATTTTAGGGTTTCGGTGGGAGGGGAGGGGGGGGGGGGGGGGGAATTAAGATTATCTCAAGATCGCATTAATACAAAAACCAGTTACTTGATATTGTTCTTCCCTCTAAATTTTACAGTTCTGTACTTCTCGCCCTAATGAAATTCATTTTATAACGTAAATAGACCCGCAAATCACGTTTTATGTAGATGTCTAGACTTGTTCTAGTATGTGTTATTAAATTTAGCTACCATTTTTATGTATACTGTGTGTGTACGGGTGGGGGAGGGATTTATATGGAGGAAATTTGAAAGGGGGGGGGGGGGGGGATTACGTTCTGAACATATGGTAAAAGGGTGCATGGGCCAAAAAAGGGTGAGAACCACTGGTCTAATTGTTGTTATTGCATTTTAATACAACATGATTGTTACCATATTGCAACATTCTAGGCCATAACTGTGAATCACCTCATACTTCCTATTTTTCGCCTTTCAATGTTGTTTGGTCCAAATCTACTTTTTGTTTGGCATATAATATGTTAAAAGTGACATCGAGGAATCTGTCGGGGGACATTTAACAGCAGCCCAGTGCTGAAGGGGTAAGGAAAACTGAATGCGTTGTATTTAAGTAGTTGCCGATAACGCGCGGTGAGTAGCTTGGTGCACAATGAGTTAACCGCAGCATTGGAACGTACATCAAATGATAACTTAAAACATGAACACACAGAGAATTTGAATAACGAAGACATAAACACGAGATTGCACGATTAATTGCCTGGCGTATTTCGCTGCATCTCGCCAGGTACATACTTTAAAAATCACACAACATAAACTAAAGTGATTAGATAAATCCTTCAAGCTTAAATATACACATATTCACAGTAATTTCAACACGCCAGGCCATAAATCGCTGCAATCTATTGTTTGTGTTTTCGTTATTCAAATTCACTACGGGAAAACATTGTTTTGAGAATAGAGAATTATTAACTAAAACACTGCTTGCAACTAATAATAACCTAGCTGAAAATAGAAAAATACAATTCCCACCAACCAACGAGGAACTTGTATGTGAAGTGTTAGGGTCATCATAATGGTGTAGGTCCGTGTGCACGGTGCGACAGTTCGGGCCAGTCAATCCCTGCCGTAGCGAACGTTGACAGCTGGCATCGAACCGTCGTCCAACAGCGCTCATGCTGCTGTCAGCATGACGTCATAACCGTTACACTTAAGCGCACGGTAACCAAGAAACAGCTCCGTACATTATAAACTACGGCAGTGCACACTTTTCACACGGTTTTCTAACGCTTAGGACCAGACCAATCAGGATCAAGGATAGCATATTTAGAATACTCTACAAAACGCTATTGTTATAACAGTTGATAGTTCTTGCAATATACCACCAAGTCAACATATGGTAAGTTGGTATTCTATTTGTGTGGGTATGTTGGATTTGTTTCCTTCCCTCTGTCGGCGAACATTTGTAACTTGCTAAATTATATTGCCCTTCCAACCACTTATCTTTCACACATCGATTATTATGTTTTCTATTATGCACGTTACTTTCAAACAGAAACAAAACCTGGTAATATGAATGAGGTGTGCACAAAAAATACATACTAAAACAAAGACATAGAAATAGAAATGCCCGCAGAAGTCGGATGTGTCGGCCTAACGGCGTAAGAACGCAGCTCTGTAGTAAACAGGCGCAACGCAATCACGGAAGGAAAAAAAAATACTCCAGATGAAAGCAGCAACAGAAGAAGAAGAAGAAGAAGAAGAAGAAGAAGAAGAAGAAGAAGAAGAAGAAGAAGAAGACGAAGAAGAAGAAGAAGAAAAGAAGAAGAAAGAAGAAGAAGAAGAAGAAGAAGAAGAAGAAGAAGAAGAAGAAGAAGAAAGAAGAAGAAGAAGAAGAAGAAGAAGAAGAAGAAGAAGAAGAAGAAGAAGAAGAAGAAGAAGAAGAAGAAGAAGAAGAAAGATTTATCAATATTCTCTCTCTCTCTCTCTCTCTCTCTCTCTCTCTCTCTCTCTCTCTCCTCTCTCTCTCTCTCTCTCTCTCTCTCTCTCTCACACACACACACACACACACACACACACACACACACACACACACACACACACACACACACACACACACACACACACACACACACACACACACACACACACACACACACACACACACACACACACACACACACACACACACACACACACACACACACACACACACACACACACACACACACACACACACACACACACACACACACCACACACACACACACACACACACACACACACACACACACACACACACACACACCCACACACACACACACACACACCACACACACACACACACACACACACACACACACACACACACACACACACACACACACACACACACACACACACACACACCACACACACACACACACACACACACACACACACACACACACACACACACACACACACACACACACACACACACACACACACACACACACACACACACACACACACACACACACACACACACACACACACACACACACACACACACACACACACACACACACACACACACACACACACACACACACACACACACACACACACACACACACACACACACACACACACACACACACACACACACCCCCCCCAATGCGGAGTGGCTCAGATGTAACGAAGTCCACCCATAGCTCATGCAGACCTTGCAGGACTCAAGACGAAAACTGCAGATCTTTACGAATAAGAAATCGCCCGCTTTGTCGATCGGAAGTCTGCCTTCCTGGCCAAGGGTGAATGCCTCGGATAACCCGTGTGCACGTTAGAAACACCTAGGAGACCCTGTGTGCACGTTAGAAACACCTAGGAGACCCTGTGTGCACGTTAGAAACACCCTGGAAAATCTTTGTGCACGTTAGAAACACCTAGGAGAACCTGTATGCACGTTAGAAACACCCAGGAGAAGCTGTGTGCGCGCTAAAAATACCTCAGAGAACCTGCCTGCATGTTAGAAACACTTCGGAGAATCTGTGTGCATGCTAGAAACACCTAGGAAAACATGTGTGCACATTAGAAACACCTCGGAGAACTTGTGTGCACGTTAGAAATAACTCGGAGAACCTTTGTGCACATTAGAAACACATCGGAGAATGCTATAAACACCTCGGCAATTGGGAATAGAAACTGAGCAGGTCGAATAGGCCGCTGCCGAAGCTAAACTTGAAACTTAGAAAAACCTGCCCACACATAAATATTTATAGCCTGTGTGGTACCGCCATGGAATCCTCCTTTGGGAGGAGAGTTATCCGTCTGTAATCAAAGTGATCCGTATCCATAGCGAGAGAGAGAGAGAGAGAGAGAGAGAGAGAGAGGAGAGAGAGAGAGAGAGAGAGAGAGAGAGAGAGAGAGAGAGAGAGAGAGAGAGAGATGAAAACCATTAGAAGCTATCGGATTATCAACATGAAAGTCTAGTATTAACACTTATAGAACATGAGCACAGAGAAATGTTTCTTCTAAAACATGAACCGTACACACGGGCAACGTAATCAGATAGTGGGATCAACGAATAAACAAACAACAAACAGCAAGCATATATGATATAATATAAAGGTGCAAGTAGTAGTTCTCCAGGGGCTCCATGACCAGCCAAAAGAATGGTATGCTGCCGCAATACAGAAGATCATAGCCCGATGGGGGAAATATGCTGCAGTGGCAGGACTACGTCCCAAAATAGTACATATCATTTCGATTCATCTCTCATAGTTATCTGGAGATCTCATCATTCCGGATACTCACTGGACTAGATACTTGCTGGCCCAGCCTGGTATCTAATGACAGTGGAAATGTGGTTTCCGAGAGAAATGGGAAGAATACCAAAGGGCGGACAGCAAAATGAAAGAGACAGTTCTTTAAAATAATGAAAAGAGTAAACGTTAGAGAAATCAGAGGCAGTCAAGAATAGTTGGGGGTACATCATGAGGAGAAATAAACTCGAAAACGTAGTGACAACTGTTAAGATTGGTGGGAAAAGAGCAGGGGGTGGGAAAAGAGCAGGGGGTGGGAAAAGAGCAGGGGGTGGGAAAAGAGCAGGGGGTGGGAAAAGAGTAGGGAGTGGGAAAAGAGCAGGGGGTGGGAAAAGAGCAGGGGCTGGGAAAAGAGCATGGGGAAGACGACGAGATAAATATCTGGATGGCTTGGCCATATGGCATAATCGAGAGTCTCCTCCGAGATTCTAGTGTCGGTAGGGCACATTATTATTATTATTATTATTATTATTATTATTATTATTATTATTATTATTATTATTATTATTATTCTCACACACATTACCGTCTTCACAGACGATAGTTTGTTACATTGTGCTTCACAAAAGGCATAATAATTACAATTAATGGCGAGGACCAGGGATAAAGTTATATATCCTCATAGCACAAAGACTGGGCTGAATTTTATAGACCATGTGTAGCCAATGCAGCATGATCACTCTCTCCGCCTGTCTAGTTTACTCCAGAAGAAAGGTAACACCTGCAACATGATCAGCTGCTGAAGCTTCCGGATCAGCAAAGCAATGCTCTAAATGTCCGCCTATCACAGCTTCCATCCTAGACCAGTCTGCCCTGCCATGACATTTAGTCTTTAGGTTGCATTTCTTCGCGCCAGGTAAGGCTTGTACCCTCCCAATTGTGCTCCTCCGCCCGAAGCCGTTGGCACAATGTGGGGTGTTGGGTTTTGTGAATGCTGCCGGACATTAGGTGCTAACAGAAAACGGGTAGTCCCGTCTACTGTTGTATTATTAGTGTTATTATTATTATTATTATTATTATTATTATTATTATTATTATTATTATTATTATGTAAAAGAGCCTGTGGATACGATGATTCGTGTCTTTATCTGTGTCACATCTTCCATCGGGTTTCACTGTGTTGCCTAGATATATAACATGGTCCACCTTTTTTATGTTTACACCTTGACTGTATTTAGAGAAAAAGCGGTGGTAGTGTGGTTAGTGGTACACGTGCCTGCCAAACCAGTGGTTCGAATTTACTCTCCGACAATGGCAGAATTACTTTGTTTCCGATCAGCAGAACTCTTAGAGTGGGACCAGACTCATATAACATGGATACCAGACAATTACTGGAATTATCTGGGAGGAAATGCGATGAAAAACGGAAACTTACTTCCCCCCCCCCCCCCCCCCCCACCTCGGTATGCCGTAGCCTAGAATATGTTACGGCCTAAAACTTCACTCTAACGGCTATTTTATTCATGCCTTGGCCGTTACTGTATATAGAAAACATTCTAGAATGTGTGCTTTCTTGTAGGCTATTGCGCATCCAGTTTTGCTAATGCTCAACGATAACATCATCTCGCTCTCCTGAACCGCCTTGTCTAGAATGGTTTGCAGACAACTGCCAGACTCTACTATTAAAACTGTATCACTGGCGTATCTTACAATATTTATATTTGCACTTCAAACTTTAACTCCTTCATGATGTTTGGCAATCATCAGTCTAAATTGTCTAAATTCTCTTATAAAAGTTATCAATTCACTTATTTCTCCTGATGGCATTTATTGTCCATACATCTTTTCCACATATGTTGAATTCATGCAAAATGTCAAAAAGGGCATGCTATTTCACTTTGTCTTTAGCGTCTCAATAGCCCCAAAAGCATAACTATAAGTTCTTTTGAAACTGGACACATGTTTCTATGAGCATATATTGGGGAGGGGGGAGGGGTGAATTTAACATTCCTCGATCCTTTACCTGCAACCAACCTAATTTGAGTTTCTGAGGTTTCTGATGATATTTTATTTTTATCCTTTCCGTTATAACTGCGAAAGAATATTCTGGCAACGTGATTCATTAAACCGGTTATTCAATGCGACTCGCATTTCGTTGTTGCTGCATTTTTTTAAAAAGGTATTGTGACGAAAACAGATCTGCAGATGTTTGAGGGGATCTCGCCGGCGTCATATATCTTATGCGTGCTCTTCGTTATTTCCTCTATGCCAAGTTTTCCGCAGTGCACCATATTTTATAGGAATATTGCCAGACCCTGGAGCTTTGCCATGCTTCCAATTCTTGATATCATTTTCTACCTCATCACACAAAATGAGCAGACCTCCATATTTCATGTATGTTTGGTGTATCGCCAGGTAATAGGGAAAGCCACTCCACACGCAAAAATCAGTCCGGTGTACTAGAAGTAGTAGCACTTGTATCAAATAATCTTCGGTGTATCTTGCATGGTGCATAGAACCAATTTTAACATACGGCTGCTAACTCTGGACAATTAGTAAACAGGCGGAAAAAAACCATAGAAACCTGCTGAAAATTAATTGAACAGCTAAAGTGAGCAATCTGGACATGTTGAGGGAAGCTAAGTCGCAAACATCAGAAAGAAGCAATCATCATTTTTTGCCACATTATGAGAAGACAAAAACTGGAACATGTGACAACCTGAAAGATTTGTGGAAAGAGAAATAGAAGAAGACAGCGTGAGAAAATTCTTGAGTCTTGTGTCATAGCACGAAAGGAGTCAACACAACAATTGATCTATGCCGCCGGAGATCGCAATTACTGAAGAAGTATGATCGCCCATCGCCCACCGGCAAGGCACTTGATGATGATGATGATGATGATGAGTACGATATATATGTCCCATGTTTTCAGTTGTCTCATAGTGTTGTTCAATCAAATGGTAAGCATAGACTGCATTACGGACATTAAAGTTAAAACTACGAATGAAGAGGAAGAAAAAAGAAACACATCTTATCGCTTGGGAACGGCTGTACCGTAGACAATGAACAAGGACAATGATGGACAAACAACATACCGTCCTTACAACACAACCGAGAACCGGAAAAGACCGATGCCCTCTCGGCTTCTTCTTCAGTCAAAACCGTACATGTATTGTGGAGTATGACAACGTACAAGTACAGAACAGATGTGCAGTGTGCTATGCTGACACGCCATTACTTACAAAAGTGAAAGGAATACGTGCAACAAAGGGCGCCATTATCGGGATATCTAAAAGCGCCGTGTACTTTTAGAGAACATTCAAGTGCCGGTTGTACGGCGGGTGCCATTTACTTGTTGAAAGCAAACTTATAATGAGATAGAAGTTAACACTGTCACAATAAACAGCAGCAGACATATAAACAAACGTCTCTCAGTAGATAAAAGTTATTCATATTTTCATGTATACAAATGCAAGTAGTGTATCATCATCATATGACATGCCGATAAGCGTGGGCGGTCACGGTTCGCCATCTCACACGATCACCACAGCCTTGGATCAGCTCTGTTTCTTGTCTCCATTATGCCACGTGGCTAAAGCCTCCAACGATACTTATCTCACTGTCTTTCCCGTGCTCCTTACAAATTTATTAAGGCTCTCGATCCACCACCACAAGATAAGAAAGAAACGGAAACGTCCTCTGGTTGGTTCGTTATGAAATCCGTCCACGCCCATTATCCACACTCTACTAATGAACAATCAGATTCGCTGGGCTGGTCACTTGACTCGCACGCCAGATCACAGGCTCCCGAAACGAATTTTTTTACGGCGAGTTGCGTTGTGGTAAACGCTTCCAAGGCGGCCAGAGGAAACGCTTTAAAGACACTGAAGATCTTACTGAAAGCTTTTGGAGCTCATCGTGACACTTGGGAGAATGCTGCCAAAGACCAAAGTTCGTGACGTACATCATTACGCAAGGGTGCAGTTACTTGTGAAGCACCCAGGACTGCAAGAGCTGTGAAGAAAAGGCTGGACAGAAAAACCACTGCAGAAGGCCCTCCTCCTGGAACATCAAGCATTCTTTGCCCACACTGTCAAAGAACATTTCGAGCCAAAATAGGCCTTACCAGCCATCTTAGAACTCACGGCTCCATACTTTCAACCCCACTGGATGAAATGAATGCTCATCATCATTCTTGATGGACAAACAACAAATTTATCTCACTGCCTTTCCCGTGCTCCTTACAAATGAATTAAGGCTCTCAATCCACTACCAGAAGATAAGAAAGAAACGTAACGTCCTCGGGTTGGTTCGTTATGAAATCCGGTATGCTGAAATTCAGGTTGTCTAACCTCTTCAAAAAGGATTGCATCTATCGGAGTAAGGTTAGCCTATAGGTGTTCCTCCCGAACTGGTATCGGATTACCCGATCCGCTACCGGATTACCCGATCCGCTACCGGATTACCCGATCCGCTACCGGATTACCCGATCCGCTACCGAATTATCACCTCCACGAGGGATATGTTGCAGAGCTCTCTTTCCCCTCCCCAAGCCTAGAAACCAAGGATGTGTAAATGCAGGTAAAGGAACGCCACATGTGCGAAGAAGCATGGTGGCCAGACTGGAGACCCAATTTGTGACTAAAAAAAGAAACCTGGTCATGGTCTTGCCACCTCTGCTGCCACGGGTTCCAAGACAGAAGATGCTGAACACTCTCACATCGTGCATCGAGAAACATCAGTATCATAAATGACGGACAGTACACGAGACAGAAGACTGTGTACAGAGATGATTATCAGTATCATAAATGACGGACAGTACACGAGACAGAAGACTGTGTACAGGGATGATCATCAGTATCATACATGACAGACAGTACAAGAGACAGAAGGCTGTGTACACAGATGATCATCAGTATCATAAATGACGGACAGTACACGAGACAGAAGGCTGTGTACACAGATGATCATCAGTATCATAAATGACGGACAGTACACGAGACAGAAGGCTGTGTACAAAGATGATCATCAGTATCATAAATGACGGACAGTACGCGAGACAGAAGGCTGTGTACAAAGATGATCATCAGTATCATAAATGACGGACAGTACGCGAGACAGAAGGCTGTGTACAGAGATGATTATCAGTATCATAGATGACGGACAGTACGCGAGACAGAAGGCTGTGTACAGGGATGATCATCAGTATCATAAATGACAGACAGTACAAGAGACAGAAGGTTGTGTACACAGATGATCATCAGTATCATAAATAACGGACAGTTCAAGAGACAGAAGGCTGTGTACACAAATGATCATCAGTATCATAAAAAAACGGACAGTACACGAGACAGAAGGCTGTGTACAGAGATAATCACCAGTATCAAAAATGACGGACAGTACACGAGACAGAAGGCTGTGTACAGAGATAATCACCAGTATCAAAAATGACGGACAGTACGAGAGACAGAAGGCTGTGTACAGAGATAATCACCAGTATCAAAAATGACGGACAGTACGAGAGACAGAACGCTGTGTACAGAGATAATCATCAGTATCAAAAATGACGGACAGTACGAGAGACAGAAGGCTGTGTACAGAGATAATCACCAGTATCAAAAATGACGGACAGTACGAGAGACAGAAGGCTGTGTACAGAGATAATCACCAGTATCAAAAATGACGGACAGTACACGAGACAGAAGGCTGTGTACAGAGATAATCACCAGTATCAAAAATGACGGACAGTACGAGAGACAGAAGGCTGTGTACAGAGATAATCACCAGTATCAAAAATGACGGACAGTACGAGAGACAGAACGCTGTGTACAGAGATAATCATCAGTATCAAAAATGACGGACAGTACGAGAGACAGAAGGCTGTGTACAGAGATAATCATCAGTATCAAAAATGACGGACAGTACGAGAGACAGAAGGCTGTGTACAGAGATAATCATCAGTATCAAAAATGACGGACAGTACGAGAGACAGAAGGCTGTGTACAGGGATGATCATCACAGCCACAAGACAAGGACTAAAAGAAAGACAATTACTGAAACATTCAGAAGAAGGCACAAGCTTGCACTTGTCGCTGACCAGGTCCTGGGGGTTCGCCAAGGACAGCTGGACCAAGACTAGGAAGAGGTATAATATTTTAGCCTAGCTTTCTATGAACAACAAGCGTGTATATCCTGGTTGTCTAATTAAAGTAGACACTTAACCACTTTCCTTGAGAACTTAATAAGGATACACAAGTCTTCTGGAGTTTCTACATTAAGCAGACACCGTACAGACAAACTATTTTATCTTAGGAGGATTAATTGCTGCTTGCCGTGACCACGCGTTCTATAAATACTGAATATTATATTTGTGACGCAGGTAATTGTATATGATGCAGGAGTCTCTCTCTCTCTCTCTCTCTCTCTCTCTCTCTCTCTCTCTCTCTCTCTCTCTCTCTCTCTCTCTCTCTCTCTCTCTCTCTCTCTCTCTCTCTCACACACACACACACACACATACACTAACGCGTCATGATGTTTAAAACAGGTTACCGGCGAGAGGCTCGACTTCACTGCACCGCTTTTACCCTCTCAGGCTCGGTCTCTCACGCAGAACGGCAAGCTGCCCGCCGATGAGAGCATCGCACACAGCACGAACCCCGCAGCACCAGCGATAACACTCAAGGGTCTCCAGAAACAGAAGGAAAATAAAATTCACTCGTGGTCTGAACGACGTAGTTAGAAAGGGAACCCAAGACCTTGCTGACAATCGACTGCTGCCTGCCTGTGAACTCTGGTTAATTTTAATGGAAAGCTTGGGGTGCTGAACGCAACAAACGAAAATGATAATGGATACCCGCGGCTTCAGGTGCATGAAACGCGGTGCAACGAAAACACTTAATCAACTGAACAATTTAGATTAGCGTACGAACTGGTGGAATATGAGACTGCTGGTTATACTTCTGACCCAAGATGAAGAATATTTTCTGAAATTTATCTTTGCCAATTGAAGTGAGGACGGTTGTTGTTAAGAACCATATTGAGCCAATGCTGATGTACGGAGGCGAATCGTGGACAACTAGCAGATGCGTTAGGAATTATGGGAATGCTCAGAACATGTGGTTTTAAAGAAGAAAGATGAGAATACAAGTGGACAGAAAGAAGGAGTAATGAGGTTATATTAAAATGCGTTAACTCACAAAGGGAACTGGTTACTCGCATCAGAAGAAAACAGTCTACAATCTGTGGACATGTGATAAGAAAGGGGCAGCTGGATTATATCGTGGACTACGCGAAAGTTAGAGGGGAGGTGAGGCAGGGTAAGAGGAAAATCATAAGATGCTTGACAGTCTGACATCATGGCATGGAGTGACATCTGTATCAGAAACTGGCACTACGAGAGACAGGAGGCTGTGGAGAGACACGATCACCTACGCCACGCGGCATGGGATGTAAGTAGAAGTGGCCCAAGAAACAGGTGGAAGAGGCTGATGATCTTCCAACCTTGCACCTGCCAAATGACGGAGCATAAGTCAATTTGTTGTACTCGTATGTGTGACCCAAGACATGGTTAAGGAAATGGCGGCTCCCCCACCTTTCGTTCTTCGAGTGCTATTCCATCAGCCATTTCCACAAACCCTGAACCAAGAAGCATGTGCACATGCCGTAAGCTACAGCTGCAGTGTCTGGCATTTCGCGCTGCAGGGAAATGCCACCAGGCGGCTTGCAGCTATGCTCAAATGACAAACATCTGCCGTTCTGGATACCCAGACATATGTAATGCCAGGTCTAATATTCTCGTGACTGTGTGCAGCAAAGAACAAAGAAGCACAGCAGCGGTTCTCAACGCTGGGTACACGGCTCCCCGGGGAATCCTGCAATATTTATACACAACAGAAATTAGGAGAGCACATACGTGTTTCTGCCTGTCTTCCTGGCCGAGAGGTTAGCAGCTTTCTCCATAACCCCGAATACTCTCGTGGTTGACGTGAGCGCACGAGAATTGGAAGCGGTTCGAGTCGCGCCAGTGACTTATGAGAGTATGGAGCCGGTCGCTCAGAAAGTCGTGGCGTGCTGATGAGCGTAATCTAGCCTAGGAATCAACATACAGCGGAAAGATGCTGGTGTTGACCGCAATATCCTGAAACAGGATGGAATCGCGGGGGAAAAATAAAACATACGTGTTTCTGAACAGACCACCCAGACTTAATTGACGCACAATAAGGTTTGTGTTCGGGGTTTGTAAAGGGCCACTTTCACCACACACATATGCCTTCATAAGCGCCCTAGTCTCCTACCATAGAGCATACACTGATCATTTCAACACAGTGCACGAACTCCGTAGCATCGATAAGGATCTCAATGTGTTTTTACCAGAATCCACACTTCTTCTTCTTTTTCTTCTTCTTCTTCTTCTTCTTCTTCTTCTTCTTCTTCTTCTTCTTCTTCTTCTTCTGTCCTTTATCTCCCATTGCAATAAAAGCTCTCAAACAATTCATGCCAAACCATCCTAACACTCGTTCATGATTGGTTGGGTTTTGCATGTAAAGTTTTCTACTCAATGAACCATAGGTCGTTCACAAATGTTTGCCGTCATTCATGTTCAGTTTTTTTTTTTAAAGTACATGTTGCATCGTTATGGAATTGTTCTTGCCGTCTTATATTTACTCCCACCTAAGGAATATGTCCTTGACAGGTCCAAGGGCAATTGAAATCATGGAAAGCCGCGAAATGTCTTTGATGTTTTGGCGAAAATGTATTGAATTCACGCTAACAAACTTGTTTTACAGTAATGCACGTCAATTCGGGTAACGACGCAAGGTCACCTCTGGACACTTCCGTTCCACTTATGTGACGTACTTCTCATAAGGAAATTCCCTGCACCTGTGTATAATATTCATTACTGAACACGGGTGTTTCATGTGAAGATGTAATACATTTCATAATATGCACTTCATCTCTGACCCGTAAATTATATACCGCATATAAACAAACACTGAGATCCCGGGAAGGTTAACCCGGTCAACAAATGCCCACAGAAGTCGGATGTGTCGGCCTAACGGCGCAAGAACGCAGCTCAGCTGTAAACAGGCACAATGCAATCACGTCGGGAAAAAAAACTCCGGATAAACGAAGAAGAAGAAGAAGAAGAAGAAGAAGAAGAAGAAGAAGAAGAAGAAGAAGAAGAAGAAGAAGAAGAAGAAGAAGAAGAAGAAGAAGAAGAAGAAGAAGAAGAAACACTGAGATCTGTTGTACAATCTCCAGAACAACAAATTTTGTGGGGTGTACATAATGATACGGTTGTATGCTAAACCTCATCATTTTCCTTTCAGCTTGGTTACTGAGTTATAGATTTTCATACTGGGGTCAAACATTTGTGAACACACTATAGTCAGTCCTACGTCAACGCTCCTTAGACGTCTTTAACAACATGCATGGTAGTTGGTAGGTCACAGTCTTACTATTTACAAAATATATGCTAATGATGAAGTATTTTTTGACAAACAGGTAAACGACAATCACTACTTTGGGCCAACTTATACAAGACAGGGTCATGAAAACATTGTGACAACCGTAAAGACGGCGGGTATTAAACATCTTAGGTCAACAAACACCCTGAAAGACGATCAGTGTTGAACGTATCAAGAACATAGAAACATGTATGGTTATGAGGGTACATGATCGCTGGGACGGGTCGGCATGGCGAATGATGATGATCGTGCTAAATATAGACTAAGAAGGGAAATCCCCCACCCCCACCCCGCTCGTTCTGAACTCAAGCGTAGTCCACACAAGTGGTGATTATTTTAGTACATTGGATTGCTTTTTGCGCGTGGATTAGTTTTCCCTATTACCAGCGTCCCTCCCACTTCTGAGGTACTTGCAATTTACGTCCCCAAGTCAAAGACGAGAAGTTAACATTTTAGTTCAATTGACCGATGTAAGGGTTGAACCCGCTAGCTCGGAATCGGCACACCGGAAGTTTAAGAGCGAGAGATGAGATAATAAGTAAATAAAGCACAGAGTGGGGACAGGAGAAACAACAGGTTAATAACCCCTGGTTTACGCGAAGTTTAACAAAGGCAGCGCGGAGCAATCCCAAACTTCGTGGCGATTAACCTAACAATCACAAGTGATAACTGTCTGGTGTGCTACTGGCTACAGTTGTCGAGCTGTTAGCTTTTGTAGCCAATCCTCGGCCCTTTCTTTTTACCCTTACGTTATACTCAAGATCAGGTTTTGTTGTGTGGCGTTCTGATCTGACATCTCGGGAGCAGTCAGCGAAGCAACAGCAGGAGTTTAAGGTAATTAATTACTAGGGTCGAAGTGTTAATGTTAAAGTTGGCTGGGAATTGACAAATATAGCTTTACATCATCTTCAAAAGTATTATTATTATATCTTTGTTAATGTTACTATTGCTGTTAGCATTACTATTAACATTACTGCTATATTAATGTTAATATTATAATTAATGTTATCTCATGATCATCATCACAGTGTAATAATGTGAAAACGAATCTCACTGTGCTGGGGAACAAACTCTTATTAGCTTTTTTACATGTTAAAGTTGTCACAGAAATACCAATCATTAATGAATTCTAAACTTACACAAACACGGTGACCATGCTAACAAACGAAGGAAAAGCAACTGACGACCATGTACTAAAGAAAGGTAAACCAAGTAGTGACCATACTACCAAAGGAAGGGAAACCATGTGGTGAGCATAATACTAAAGAAGGATAAACCATGAGGTGATCACACTACTAAAGAAGGGTAAACCAAGAGGTAGCCATACTACTAAAGAAAGATAAACCAAGAGTGAGAGTGACCATACTACCAACAGAAAGGGAAACCAAGTGGTGACCATATTACCAAAGAAAGCGAAACCAAGTGGTGACCATACTACCAACGAAAGGGAAACCAAGTGGTGACCATACTACCAACGAAAGGGAAACCAAGTGGTGACCATACTACCAAAGGAAGGGAAACCAAGTGTGACCATACAACTAAAGGAAAGTAAACCAAATTGTAATCATACTACAAAAGGAAGAAAAAGCAAACCGAGGTAATACTACCAAATCAAGTATAAGCAAGTCCTGCCTCAATCAGACAAAGTGACTACGACAAGGATCTTTATTATCACCAAACTTTTCCAATGCTTATTCGGACAAGATAAAGGATGGTGCTATCATAAAACCTCAAACGAGGAGTAAATTCAACGGGAAACCAATGTATTCCATGCCGCCACATTCGCACATGAATAAACCATCGTAGAAGGAACCGAGAAATCTATACAAATATTACCCACTGAAAACCAAAAACGCAACCAAAATATTTGGCTTGGAAATACATGTTAGTGAAACAAACGCCACGATAAAAGTGAAATAAACTCCGCGCATAAATATTAGCACAGAGAGGAAGGTCACCCAACAATCAGGGCCAAGTCAGTACACAGGATGCTCGGTATTAAGTTGAAAACGGAGGTCAGGGTAGGAATAGATAAGAGCTCTTGTTCTTAAACACTCGGTGTGTCGGTGCAAAGGTAGCGGGTTCAACGTTAATATCTGTCAGATGCACTAAAATGTTGACTTGGAGACGTAAATTACAAGTACCTCAGAAGACAGAGTGGGTTCGCCAGATGGCGAGGGACACTGGTATAAGGAAATCTAATCCACGCGCAAAAATCAGCCCAGTGTAATAGCATGTGTACAGACTGCCCTTCAGTTCAAAGCAAGCGAAAGCAACAACAACAACAACAACAACAACACCAACAACAACAACAATAACAAAAGTGTGTGTGGGAAGAAGAGAACGGCTCTCGGGTCGACACGAAAAAATGGGTGCCAGAAAATCTGGGAAGTGGGTTTATAATACGGGACTAGCACCATATACCCGGTAGTGTCATGGCATACAAGGGATCCTGTATTGTGTGTACCTACCATAGCCCCGAGTAAACGCTTCTGAAACATGGACGCTAAACAGAAGAGATGAACAGAATTTGGAGTTATGATTGCAATTCGTAATCCGGCACACCGCGTTCGAAACACAGCTTTGGGCGATTTGGAAGCAGACCGTCTTGTGTTGATTTCCATACAATGGCATGAGTGTCAGTTATTCAGAAAGCAATGGTAAACTACAGAAAGTAACCTTGCCCAGGAATCACAAACAGCCAAAATAAACATACTGGAGTTGACTGCTACATCCTGTAAAGGTTATGCAACTAACTTTAACTTGTTATTTACTATTCAATTTTTGTTCAGTAGTCTGCCATTGCCGGCTTCGTGGCTTAGAGGTTAGCGACTTCTCTCCGTAATCTCGTATACTCTCGTAGGTAACGTGATAACGGTGAGAATCAACAGTGGTTCGAATCGCATTGGTAACTTACGGAGTATGTGAGCCGGCCGCTGAGAAAGCAATGGCAAACTACTGAGCGTAATCTTGCCAAGAAATCAACATACAGCTGAAAGATGCTGGTGTTGACAGCGATGTCCTGTAAAGGATGTGCAAAACATTTTTTCATGAGTCTGCCATTGCTTTGTGACACACTGCTTACACCATAGAAATCAACGCAAAGCGGTTGGCTTCCATATCACCCGCGGCTAGTTTCAAACACTCGACTCGGTATGTCGGTGAATTGTGAAACTGTGCCTCTCACTATCCCCCTAAGTCACAGACGCCGGTTCAGAGGAGATCAAGTAAACAAATTCTTAAAGACATTGCGGGAAAACATATGACTGAAATCATACCAAAAAGGCGAGGATATCTTGGCTTAGTCTTAAAATGAGACACAGGTCTAGCATTAAAAATATGTTGTTTTTTAAAACCCGATTCAACCTTGACTAATGTTATAATTGGTATTGCAAGCTGATTCTGATTTCCTGTGTATTTCTTTCGCTAGTTTTCCTTTCGTTCTGGTGTTTCTTTCTTTTCTCGGGTGATTGTCCTTAGGCTGACCCATCTGCTTGTCGCTGTGCTATTCTGGTTTGCTAGATTACTATTTTCGTTCTGTATATATGTTCTTTAACCGGCTCCGTGGCCGAGGGGTTAGCAGCTTTCTCCGCTAACTCCGAATACTCTCGTCACGTGACGCGACGAGAATTAGCAGTGGTTCGAATCGCAAAAGTGACTTATGAGAGTATGGAGCCGGTCGCTCAGAAAGTCGTGGCGTGCTGATGAGCGTAATCTAGCCTAGGAATCAACATACAGCTGAAAGATGCTGGTGTTGACCGCAATATCCTGAAACAGGATGGAAACGCGGGAAAAAAAAAAAAATATATGTTCTTTGTGGTATTTCAATTGCGCTTGCGCTCCCACCTATGCTACACCCTTTATGTGTGTCTTCACAAAGTCGGACTAGAGTCAAGCTCAACAGGAACGATAAAGACGAGCAATATCTCCGGCGGACCTATTCTCGCTATCGTTTCTTTATTTATTCAATTCAGTGTGGAGATTTGCCTGCAACCGATGAGCAATATCTCCGGCGGGCCTATTCTCGCTGGTCGCGAGATCCGCACAGTGGAAAGATGGGAGATTTGCTCGCAACAGACAAGCAATATCTCCGGTGGGTCTATTCCCGGTGGTCGCGGGATCCGCACAAGACAGGCGGGGAGTCTGACGGTAGTATACGCTTTACACAGGTCCGGACACTTGTGATTGACAGATGTACGCGTCCTATGGTCCAGGCGCGTACGAGGCCCTCTCCTGTGGGACTTGGCTCAACGCCTATAAGTGGGTCCCTTAGGTTGCAGGGTCTGGCCACCACTCGCCACCTGCTCCTGGAGGCGAGGTCTCGGAGGTTTGACTCTGAGCCGCCAGCGTCTGCAGCCTACCTTGTTCCAGACGTAATGGTTACCCATTCCTCTGGAGTACACAAGGCAAGGCCGAGAGAGGGAACATGTCGTTTGGGCACCACATGTTTCTCTGAAGCTCTGCCCAGGCATTATGATGGAATTTTGGCTACATTCCAACTCACATACTTTGGTCTGTAAAGACAGTAAGGTGCCACTCACCATATGTTCTTTGACAAGCCTGTGCATTTCTTGTTCACTGCGCTACATGTATTAGCTCTGTTATTTTTTTTCACTTTTCAAATGGGAGTATCTCGTTAGATGTTGCATGGACAACACATGGTCTCTAAAATTCACCCCAAGCTTTGTGCTATAGAGAGGTCTAACTCCGTCCCTGGTCTGCCGCCATGGGTTGTAGTTATTATTCCTTTTTTTTTTAAAGAACAATGTAACAAACTATCGTCTGTCAAGGTGCTAGTACGATAACTCGTTAGATCCTCTCTTTTTTCATTAAATTGTTGGCAGTTTAATAGGAAGCGGCTTCGATTATTTGGCTCATAACATTCTGTGGGGATTGGTTCTTCCCATCTGAATACAGCCATTCCTAGCCACAGTTTCCACAATTCATTCCTTTATAGAAAATATTTTAAAACGAAGAGGGACCACGAGGTTGTCCAAGAAACATCATCATCACCCAGACATGATAAAACCGGACTTAGGTTGAGCTGAAGATGATTTCTGAGGACAGGAGACACTGTAAGGGTAGGATCTTGCGACTTTAACACCAGTCTTCGTACTGATTACCCTGTTAATGGTGACAACATTCCCAAAAACGCCATGTTGGCATTGAAACGAGCCTATAATATCTCTTTGTGTGTGATTTACAAGAGATCAGCGTGGCCGAAAGAATTATAGCGTTTGCGCTTAAACTTCCGGTGCGCTGACGGCGTGGTATTGGGTTCAATTCCTATACTGGCATTAAATTGGACTTAAACGTTGACTTCTCGCTCACAAAGCAATGACAAAATACCGAACGTAAAATTGCTTTAAAAATCAACGCGCAAATGACACGCAACATTCTAAACGTCATTTACTGCGTACTTGTACAAAACCATAGGGCAATGGGAAATACATGAATACAACTCCGAATTAGACTCATCCGCTTGTGCTTGTTGGCCCATATTTTCAAGTGGTGTATGATTAATCGCTGACGTTAGCAAGATATCTTCACCTACAACAACAATTATCCACCTTCTGCGTGCTTCTCCCTCAAATTCCTCTCGCGCATGTTCATTGCCGCTGAAATCTCATTAACCTACGGCCACAACAACACTGAAAGAGGCTAATGAAACTAGAACACTATATACAACAATCAGAAAGAGGCAAACAGCTTTCTTTGGTCATGTGATGAGAAGAGAGGCATTGGAGAACATCGTGACAACTGGAAAGATCGAGGGGAAGAGAGGCAGAGGCAGACCAAGAGAAATGATGCTGGGCGGATTAAGACGGTGGCATGGAGGAATATCATCAGCAGAGTTGATCCAGAACACCAAAGACCGAGATCTGTGGAGAGCCATGAACGCCTATGCCAGCCGGCACGGCACTTGATGATGATGACAACTACACTTCTATCGTTTGCTTCTCCGTCATCCCTCCGTCGCTGAAATTAGCATTGATCTATGCCCCAATTGCAAGTCTGCTGTTGGTTTTCCCCTCATCCCCTTGTGTGGAGTTGGCCGCCGCTGAAAGTATCATCTCCTTATACCTTCTGTCGTTGTCGAGGTGTTGGTGACCGCCACTAGCTCAGAAATAATCGGGTTCGTTCCTAACTCAGGAACTGTTATACTAATAGTGGTTTCCCGTATACTCTCGTGAGAAACGTGACGTGAGCGAGAATCGGTAGCGGTTCCCTCCGGGTCGGTAACTTACGGGGTATGTGAGCCGGTCGCCCAGAAAGCAATGGCAAACTACTGAGCGTAATCTTGCCAAGAAATCAACAATCAGCTGAAAGATGCTGATGTTGACAGCGATCTCCTGTAAAGGATATGCTAACGAAAAAAGAAAAATGATTACTACACTTCCCTCTTGACCGTTACCCGTGCTAAATTTCAGAAATTGAAAATCTACTCACGTAATGCAATGGCTAACGATTGAACGTAAACTTGTCTAGGAATCACAAACAGCTAAACAATGCTGGAGTTGAATGCGACGTCCTGTAAAGAATATGCAACTTAACCCACGTAAGCTTTTATGATTCTGGCATACAAGTACCAAAGTTCAGTTCTTCACCGGTGCGCCGGAGTTCGTGCGCGGTTAGAGAATCTTCTTGTGGGCTCTGTGGGCGGAGACTGGAGCATTTATGGAGATGGCCATGTCCAGTGATCACTCACAAACAATACCGTGAACTGAATCTGACCAGCACTGCAGAATTGGCTTTCATTGGCAACCTGTCTAGCGTGGCTTTCATTGACAACCTGTCTAGTGTGGCTTTCATTGACAACCTGTCTAGCGTGGCTTTCATTGACAACCTGTCTAGTGTGGCTTTCATTGACAACCTGTCTAGCGTGGCTTTCATTGACAACCTGTCTAGCGAGGCTTTCATGGACAACCTGTCTAGCGTGGTTTTCATGGACAATCTGTTTAGCGTGGCTTTTATGGAAATCTGTTTAGCGTGGCTTTTATGGACAATCTGTCTAGCTTGGCTTTTATGGACAATTTGTCTAGCGCCACAGTTGGCTTTAATTGACAAATAAAGAAGGGAGATGAATTTTAGTATTTCAGAAAAATGTGTTGGGGTTTGAACCACAGCTCCAAACTAAAAATGTATATGTTTATATGAATCAACGTGGTAATTACTGTCACTCCATTTTATCTTAATTGTGAATCCATTTGTCCACGTTTATGGCTTTCAGATCGAGATAACCAATGAAAACATTACTGTATCTCAAGAAAGGAAGAAGGAGGCAGAAGAAAAGAAGAGAGGGCGGAGGAGGAGGAATAGGAGGAGAGACGGAAGAGGTTTTTCAGTCACGTTGAAAATGTTTAGCTAACAGTTTTGCAAGGTTTTTATCACGATTTCATCCGGGATTTCGTGTTTACATTTGTTACCCTAGCGAACAGGGAAATGCAGGTAAATGTATCATGTGCTTTAATAAGAAACTACGGATGTAATATACACTGGCCTACTGTAATAAAAACCAGTTCAGCTTTCACATTGCACAAACAACCATATGGGAGTGCTATAATGTTTTTATCATCCAAAACAACTCGCACATCTCCCTCTTCTTCTTCCAATCCTTCTTCGTCCATCTGTCGACGAGGGTGCGTCACATCTAGATATGCATGTCAAAGGTCAGTTTGTCCAGTTTCGGCACACAATTGTGTAAGGTTGGCTTCCTCTAGACACATTCCATTTTTAAACAAAAACGGGTTTGATCTACCCGTGGACAGATTTTCTTTCCTAACAACTGTGTCAGGGCATCGGGCGTATGGCCTACTCTCTGCGACTTCCAACTGCAGTAGGATTTTTAACGGTCACACACTGCACTCGGGACCTTCTGTTTTTCGTCCTCACCCGAGAAGACCAGGTACCCGATTTCCCTACCCAATAGGTCCAGAGCTGGTATTATATCACTACACATTCACAACCCTATGCTGGCAACGAACCCGGTGCCTTCTGAGCCTGAGTCGGATACTGTAATCTCTCAGCCACGCCTCCCCGTCTTTTTAAGACCCGCATGTCGAAAGCCTTGATGCCATGTCCCATGTTTCTAATCAAAGCCCCGCACACTGCGCCATTCTTATGTTAGGTAAACGTTGTCTCAGAGCAGATACTGTCGATTATTTTTTTTTTTTTTTTTGGGGGGGGGGGGGGGGAGAGAGAATTTCCATGCCTTCACATGATCAAGTCACGACGCAAGAGACGAGGGTGGCCAGTTCACTTCCACTTCCTGCTCCAATTTCTTCCCCAGGCAATTCTCAGGAAATTCTGAAAATGTATCTAGCACCCATTTTTAAGAGTCTCGGTCGAGACCTAAGTCGCACTACTGAGGAACAAAATAATCCTGCCTCTGCTGGAAATTGAATTATGTGTATTTAGTTTTCAAACAAGTACAGAAAATGCATCAATATCAGTAGCTTTTACACCCAGGCCGGCTTCGTGGCGAAGGTGTTACGGACGCGGTTCGTGATCCCGCATACCCGAGTTCGAAACACAGCTGCGGGCGATTTGGCAGCAGACCGCGTTGCGCTGTTTTTGTTTTAACGAAATGGTATGGGAGTCGGTCGTTCAGAAAGCAATGACAAACTAATGAACGTAAACTTGCCAAGAGATCACAACAGCATAACATAATGGTGTTGACTGCAACGTCCTGTAAAGAATATGTAACTAACTTTAACTTTTTTTTTTACATCGAGAGCTGTGTAATAGCAAGTTCGCAATGCTCCGAGCAAACCCTTAGCTTCTCTATATCCTTATGTCCGAGTCCAAGATTCTGGATATCAAGTGTGAATGCATGGAGGAAGGTGGACGGTCCCTTGGTGGGAAGGATGCAGCCCACATCCACCAACGCACTTCTTGTGGAAACCAGGACGTGAACGGTTCAGCTGCACTTTCGTCTGGACAAGACTAATAAACACTTGCCAATCCTTATTTTCAAAGCGGCCATCTTTCAGTGTCGCTATTCTCGTAATTCTAGTATGCGACACTTCTGATTGGGAGTCGCGGCAACAGAGCCGCTTCACTCTCGCCGGTCTAGTCTTGCAGTCTATCCGCACCGGTGCTCTGTTTCGAATGTTAAAAATGGACCTGAGTTCCAGGTCGACCCAGCCTAAAACAGTACCAAGATATTTACTGGGAGGTAAAGGTGACCAGTGTGATACAGACATCACCCGTTTAGTGCTGTTTGGCCTATATAAATAGGGATATAGCGCCACATGCTCAATGCATCTTAAGTGTGTAAAAGTTAATAGGGACCTTTACTTACTTGTACACTATGTAGTGACACCCATTGGGCGCTGGAGAGCAAACTATTCCTCTCCATGAGGCTTGACAGCAAAAGTGGAAGATGATGATGATGATTGGCTTATTCTTCTGCGTCACACTGACCTGCCGGCTCGGTGGTCATGAACAGTGGACGCTAGGTATTTAATCGTGGTCAGCTGATCTAAAATATGGTGTGTTGGTAGGCCGACGGGTTGGGGGGTTGGTATTGGTGAACAATACGGCAGGTCAGGGGTCGTGTGGGGAGTACGACGGAGCAGGTGTTGAAGATGTGGACGGAGAGCGTAAGGAAACCCCTAGTGATGTGATGTCGGGTTCTTGATTAAACTAAACTCTACTGAGCTGCGGTGTTACTGAACTATTGCAAGATCGAGCTGGACAGGGGAAAAAATTGACGAATAAAAAACGTTCTGGAAAATATAGCGGAAACACAGAACACTTAAGTAATATAAAGGTCAATGTTCTCGTGGATTGGTCAATTGCAAGACACAAAAGAACACCAAAGAGAGAACCAGGGTAAAAAAAAAAAACCGGCAGAGCAAGAAAAACGTTTATAAAACAAGACTACAGATCTATCAATACAGACATGCATGGAATTCCAGTTCTGTCGTTTTGTTGGAATTATACACGGGGATTTCGAGTAACACGTGTAAAGTCCACAACAAGGATACAGATGAGTAACCTTTATATTATACTTTCTCGTAGTGTTTTTCATGTAGTTATATCTGTGTGATTGTTGTTTTTGTGCTACGAAGGCTTTGGCCACAAAGTAACTTTTGTCACTTGTGACAGTGTTCTATTAAAGCTAACAGTCTACTTCTCGTTTTGAGGTGATTCAGTCAAGGAATTACAGAGAGCGACACAAGACCGGACAACAATGGCATGGACTAATCAGGAAGCTTCGCGGCCAACACAAGAGCTGACATGTTCCATAATGGTGGTGATGATGATGAAGATGATGATTTAAACAAAACAAAAACCCTCTACCAGAAACTAAACGGACAAGATCTATTTCAGTTAAAATCCCAAAGAGCTTAAAATTGAACTGAAAGGTTACAAGCTTAATCAAGAACAGATAATGTGAAAGATGGAAAGATGTACCGTTCTTGACTTTTCTCATGCAGCAAAAAACATGGCGGGAACACCGTGGTTAACCGTGCCTGTCAGCTGTGCGATGCCGAGTGGAAATCTAAAACCAAGCAACGCTGACAGAAAAGCAAAACGTTTTTTTGGACGTGCAACGCTTACAATAATATTAAAACGCCCAATATTACTAATGGACCGATTTTATTATACATTCAATGAACATCACAGTAAACGGGCAGATACTAGAACAAGTAACAAGTTTCTCTTATCTTGGACATATAATAGCAGGTGATGGCAGAAGTGAAATGGAAATCAAAAAGAGAATAGGAATGGTCAAAAATGCTTACAACGATAAGGTAGACAACGATACAAGTGGGAGGATAACATCAGGAGATGGACGAACATCGGCCTGACAGAATGTACAGTCAAGGCAAGAGACAGAGTGTTGGAGATCCATTGCACCCAACCTTCATTGCGGAGACGGCACATGATTGATTTGATTTGAGATATATATATATATATATCCATTTGGACAGAAGGACGATACCATCGCCACACTAAGTTCATCGTATTATTTGTTGTATTTCGTGGTATCTTCAGCAATTTCAATGCTCAATGAACGGAAATTTACAAGTTGAGTTGAGTTGAGCTAAGAACCGACACCACAGCACTCAGGACATTCCCATCCGTGCTCCGTCCCCTCGTTCAACGGTCAGTGAAGAGTCACACTTCTAATCGTTTCCACCTCTATCTGATTGAAAGTTCTCCTGGTCTTCCCTCTCAGTTTTGAGGTTCTTCCAGAACGCTGCCGATCCCCCACAATCTCATTCTTTCCACTTACATTACAATACTTGTAGATGGGTCATGAGGGCAGTAGCACGCCGACTGCATCGCACCTACTTCCCTGCAATTTTCTTGACATCAAATGTAGACTGGGTAAAGCTGGCAGCTCAGATCAATATTTAAAAAAATCGCGTCTCGATGAAGTTTCGAATACATTACCAGCGGCCCGGGTGGCAAATGTGCTAGCCATTACGCTACCATGGCTCCCCCCGCCTCCCCGGGGTGCTCGGAGTGAATTCACCCTGCAATACTACAGAACAAACATGTATCAATAGTTACTAAGAATGCACTTTGCAACACTATCTTCCCACCAACTCTATGCTACCAATGCCAAACCTGGACAATGACAGGAAAAGAGAAAAGAAAAATCACAACAGAAATGAGATTCCTGAGAAGAATACTCAATGTATCAAGAAGAGAGACAATCAGAAATTAAGAAATCAGGACCTTATTGAGTGCTATAGTAGCACTAGACTTCATCAGAAAACAGCAGGTTAAATGGTTTGGCCATATAACTAGATTACCAACTAACAGTATACCTCAAAGCAATGATGTACAGACCAAACGGAAGCAGAGGAAGAGGCCGACTACGTAAACGATGGTCAGAGGGAATTGGTCAGAGGGAATTACAGAGTCCATGGGATTTTCTATATACGAAGCCCATAAACGGGCACTCTCCCCCTGTTTATGTTTTACCTCGACATCGCAAGGTACAAGAAGAACCAGATGAGATGATTTAAAATTATCCTGGATTATCCCAACTTCAGTGCACGCACACGTAGTGAATTCACCCTGCAGATTTGATGTTATCCTTGATTATCCCAAATTCAGTGTATGCAGACGATTTCTAGTGACCTACACCTCAAATGTGCTCAGACCAGGCTTGTATAAATTAGTTCACTATCAACATCTACCAAGCCTCGGCGGCCTGGATACGGCGTTCCCCTGTATAAACATATGACTGGATGATTAGCACTTCAGAAGCGCCGCCTCCACGCCCACACTCGCACGCCGACCGAAACTCATGTAGTTCACAAACAGCTGAACTGATCTACAGACCAACATTAGATGTAGCGAGCATGCGGCCCGATTTCACAGGTTATGCTGTTCGCGGTTAAAACGGATGTATATTTCCTTGCAGTGTGAGTTTTTACTGTTGGCATAAACTTGTGTTTAGCTCTCAACAGTATCTTAGTCGTTCAGATCACACGTATACTTACTCTTAGAGAAATACATTCAGGTTTAGTCACAATATTTAAACAGTGTTTATATAAAATAAAGGTTACAAAACAAATGCCATGCTATTAACCTTACAGACCAGATATATAAAGACAGGCTAAATCATAATATTTAGACAGTGTTTGTATAAATTTAAAGGTTATAAAACATTAAGGACGTGCTATTAACTTTAAAGACCAGTGTAAGTATAAATCAAAGGTTACAAAACATAAAGACCACGCTATTAACATTAAAGACCAGAGGCATTAAAAGAGACTTCGCCACAATATTAAGACCCTGTTAGTGAAGATTATACCAGAAGATTATACAACATAACGGTCGTGAAATATGCGGCCCAATTTAGCAGGTTATGCTGTACACTCTTAGCGCAGATGTATACATCTTTGTAGTGTGAATATTCATTAGCATAGAGTTCGGTGTTTTGCTCTAAACAGACCACAGACATTCAGAACACAACTATACTGAGGAAGGGGGGGGGGGCACAGACACACACACACACGCGCGTGCACACACACACATAAATGATGAGTGGAGAATGGTCAGCCCGCAGGCCCTATAAGGTCCACGAAATCATTTTGTTTGGCCCTGCCTTATATTATAACTAGAAAGACCTTTCTGGAACTCACGGAGCAGAGAAAATAGAGGCACGTCTTTTTTTTTTTTTTTTAAGTAGTAGTAGTGGTGCTGTGGAGGTGGTAACTGTGAGTTGACGATAACAGATAGTAAAGATAAACGCATAAACACAGTGGTTTTACAGGTAGCAGCAGCAGTATTTGTAGTAGTAGAATAGATGATTTAATGATACCAGATAGCAAAGATCAACGTATAAACAGAGTTTCTAGTTTTTACAGATGTACAAGAAGATACACGACATACTCAAGGGAGATGCCTTGAAGAGATTAGAACAAGAATCGCCATGGCGAAAGTAGCCTTTAGCAAGATGGAAAACATTCTGACCAATAAAAAGATGTCAATTGAAACGAGAAAAAGAGTGTTGAGGGGATACATAGAGCCTGTTCTTTTGTATGGATGTGAAACTTGGACAATGAGCAGTCAAGCTGAAAAGCATCTGATGGCTGCCGAAATGTGGTTTCTGAGGAAAATGCAAAGAATACCATGGACAGTGTCGTGTCCTCCTTTAAAGTGTCGTCCCTGGAGTGAGGAGATCCGACACCCACATTATAATATTTTTTTCCTCTCAATATTCTGGAGAATCCACCAGCTTCCGTCCAACACACTCCATCAGCCTATGGACACCTTTTCCTATCACTCTCACCCTGTCGTACTATGCCCCCTTCTCATACTTCCCCAACGCAACATACTCAACAACTCTTGCTTCTAGAAATTAATAAAGAGTAATTTATTAAAATAAAAGTGTAACGTATATGAGACGTGTATGTGAAGAAAATGTGTGACGTGTTCTATAAAGTGTGTAGACTCCAGACAGCAACCCAGTCAGCTGATCCCAGCAAAGATAGACCACAGCACGGTACGTCAGAACATGTACTTCTCACCCGTTGCCGAAACCATCTTGCCGGATACTGCTTTGCCTCTGTAGACCTCTGGTAATCCAATTTCATGAACATCCGAAATAGACACCGGTGGTATTAACAGTTAATCATGGACCGGTTGCACTCTACACAATGTCCGTTCCTAACGTTCCTTAACAAACTGCACAAGTCTTTTGCAGTGTGTACACCGTCATTAATGTTAATTGTTAATGTGATTGATCCTCACTCGTGTCTATCTAGCCTCACGTAAAATGTCTTGTGTTCTATTACACGAGATTATATAACACTAGGTAACTATTAGACTGTTCTCATTTAGTTACTACTGTCTGATGCTGTGTGGTGCATCAGTAATCATCACTATCTTTGGTGAATCAACTTCCTTCTAGCGTAAGTTACGTTTCTGTATGCAACTTTATTGATTGTTGAACTGGTGTTCTTCAGAATGGGTTTTTTAATTCTTTCCCAAAACTTGTAGAGTTTCCTTGGATCTGGTAGGGAACCTAGGATAGAAACAACACATCTGGTGATAGTACTAGTCACTGATCCTTTTGGCTGAGTGTAAGCCTATCACCTTGCTTAATGATCTTTAGCTAACTAGACTTAGTCACAGAGCAGATTAGCTACCCACCTAGAGCCGAATCAGGCTATGACAAAGAAAAAATCAGCAACCAGAATGCGGAACCCCGCCCACCAGGGACACCTACGGGAGGATCCCAATTATCCCTCATTACTCAATTAGTAAAGCTTATCAACACTTCACTAATCTATTCTAGCTAACACTAACAGTGCTAATCATCACACTATAGTTTAACAAGGCCACAGTCTATATTAATTATAACGAATATATTATAATAGGTTATACCTTAAATGGCACTACTGCAGTCCTATCAATCATATCTACATCTGCCATTATAGGCACGTGCAAAATTAAGTCACTAATTAACACACGGTAGATATTATTTCCACTAAGCACTGCAGTGCCCTGGCACTCTAACTAGAGCATTATTCAAGTCCACCCTAGTTGATCTCAACTCGAGTTTATATCGCAAACTACCAAAGTTGGCCACGTGACGTTATCCTTTACTCCCCCACACAGGTGGCACAGTGGCAAATCATCCCCTGTCAAGAACTATTTTCCTGGCTTAAATCCTGTCAAAGTTGTCAGTAATTGCCTAGATTCTCAAAACAAGCCAGCTAGTTTCTGTATACTCCCAACAAAGAGTTTCGATACCAAGCTGCCAATCATCTTGATGTGCCGGAAACCAAGAATTGACAGATGCACTGTTTTCCGTACTAGGTACTTCCGTTTTACATCTGCCCCTGTGATCTCACGGCTTCCATCTGCATTCAAATGTTGACAAACTTGTCAATCTTCTGTTCCGTGGTGACAATCCCAGCAGACATTTTCGTCTGATGTCCGGCCGTATAGATGACAAACGGAACCATTCCATATCCTAAGCTGACAATATATGTGATTCTACTTGTTAATGAACTGCCAACTCTGTGTATCCATTCCTACTCACTCTTACCACCAAATGTGTATATGGGCTGACACGATGTAACCTGTACAGCTGTGTTTACTCTGTTAGTACGACTGTTGTGGCCCCGAAAATATACGCCACGCAAACGTCGGTATTATTATCTGGGTTAACTCAGGGCGCTCGTGACAACAGACAGAAAAACCAATGACCAAGTACTACAGGAGACAAATGAACATCGTAAACTGATTAGAGAAATTAGACGTAGACAGTCAAAATTTTTTGGACATGTTATGAGAAGAAATGGATTGGAGAACTTAGTGACAACTGGCAAGATCGAAGGGAACAGACCGAGAGGAAGACCGAGAGGAAAATACCTGGATGGCTTGGCCACATGGCATGGACGAGACAGGAACACTGAGCTGATCCAGGACACTGGTGATCGAGTGAAATGGCGAGTCATGACCGCCCACGCTTTCCGGCATGGCACATGATTGATTGATTGACAAGAAAGTATTTGGCGGAACACATAACATAACAAAGAGTGACATTAACAGTTAAACAACTATTTACAAACACACATAACATTATTCACGGCGATAACAGAAGCCAGCAGATAGTAACCTAAGCACTCGCATTAAGAACACCCGAGTGATAATCCTGGTAGAGCAGAGAGATTTTTATTTATCGGAGGAGAAATGTATAAAAATAAACACGAGGTACATTCTGTGACGGCAGCTTTGGAATGCGGTCTTTATTCTTGCAACTCCAGGAAGAATGTTTCCAGTAGATCCAGGACTGGAGAATCTTCTTATAGTCCGCGTCGTGTAGCACTGTTTATCGTGTCTGTTCTCCAGTGTCAATTATTTTTGATACAGATGTTCCCCGTGCCACGATGCCAAACCTGCTAACGTTTTATCTTGGTTTTCCATTGCCTCTCTTAACCCTTAACTTTCCGCTGTCACGACATACTCAAGCTAACGCCTTCTCACGATGTACCCAAACACATCACATCGTTAAATATTTGGCGCAGACGTAAAGTCAATCCCATGAAGAGGGGCCATAGATCGTAAGGCCACAATAGGTCGTAATGATGTAAGATGATGAATGACTTCCTTTACTCGCCGTCTTCCTTTCCAAAAGATTAGCCACCACTCATTATATTGGTATAGAGTTACAAAGTGTGCACCACTCACTAACAGAGATATTTTCTGAAAAGGAAATCCTGTTAGGAGCTGAGCAATCATCCCGCGATATAACGCCACGATCAATTAAATATATAATTTCACACCAGGATGGATGGAAGTGTGTGTGTGTGTGTGAGCGTGCGTGCGCGCGTGCGTGTGTGTGTGGAGGTGAGGGCGACAGGGTGGCTGATATATTACGATGCCCGCCTCCAGGCTATGAAGCTTAAATCAAACAAACAATTAACAGATCCTTCTACATACCTTTAGACGCAATGATCATGTGGTGCTATAGTCTGTCCAGAAATGAATGCCTTCATTCACGATCAATTATTTTGAAAACTGTCTGTTGCATCATTATGAAACTTTCCCTGCCGTCTTATAATAACCCCCACCCAAGGAATATGTCTTTGATAGGTCCAAAAGCAACTAAATCATGGAAAGCGGCGACATTTCTTTGATGTTTTGGTGAAAAACTAGTGATTTCTCGCTAACAAACTTGTTTTACAGTAATGCCCCGTTCCACTACGCGAGGCTCTTGTCATAAGGCCAATCCCATGTCCCACGAGAAAATTAACTATTCAACGCTAATGTTTCCGTGTGAAGACGTAATACATTTAATAATGTGCACTTCATCTCTCACCCATATAAACAAACTTTGAAATCTGCTGTACAATCTCCAGAACAAAACTTTTTTGTTATGTTTTGTTGGGTGGACATAATGATAAGGTTGTATGCTAAATCTCATCATTTTCCCTCAGTTGGTTACTGAGACATGGAATTTTATATTGGGACAGACAAAAGTAAATAGACTAGTGTTACTATTTTCTACTTCCCCTGTGGGGCCCCCGGTAACGCACGGGTGGCACAGGCCTGGTATGCTGCAAAACCTAGGTACTGCGTACATCACACAGAAATAAACAGAAGACAGTGTTACACCTCTACTGTAGAAGGAATTAGTTAATCGCGGTTCCAACTTCACTGCAAAGTGTCACCCCATAATGACCCATTCCTGTACCAGTGAATATCACACAAAAAGTGGAACACACAGCAGTCCCGACAAACCAACAGCAACTGCGGTAGTAGGAAAGTGTCATATTCGACAAGTGATTCCCAAAATGGAAGGTACGGCCCCCTTCATGAGGCCATGGAACGAACGAACGAATGAGCAAATTTTATTTTCAAAGGGTTAAGAATAGGACATGCAGGTCTTTCCCGTCGCCTGGACAAATCTAGTGAGCTTTCAGTGTGCACTAGGCTTAACTCTCTGCCCTTGGCAGCTGTTACTTTGAGATAATTCTATATCAAACAAGCCGTCATACGTTTATTGCTAACTCTATACACCTTTTTTAGCTCCCACTATCCCGCTCTGTTGTTACATTAACCCACTCTATCTTATTTGTTATTTTAGCTCCTGTTCAGCATTATTTTAATATTTTTAAACACAAACGTTTATTACCATCTTTAAGAAGATTTGGAAAGGAACTAGGTAACTTAACTTCCTCCAACAAAATGAGTTACAATACACTTGAGTTAAAGAAAGATAATTGAACAAGTATCTAAGTTAAAGAAGCAACTGGGAGAATGGGTTCAAGCAAACAAATACAACTGTACCAGAGAGAAGCAATTAAAGTAAACACTAAGGCATAAGAGGTCAGCGCCGCCAAGAGTTTTATCCCACTCAAGCTTACATTTCCTGTGCGCTGATGGTTTAGCAGGTTAATTTCACAGAATGGTCGGTTGGACTTAAAAGTTGACTTCTCGTTCAGAAAGCAATGACAAACTAAGCAAATTACTCGCAGGTCCTTACAGTACATTGCAATCAACCCCACCATTCATTGGTTATTTGTGATATACTAGGTAATGTTAATTCAGTAATTTGCCATTGCTTTTTGAATGACAAACTTCTGAACATAAAATTACCTAGAAAGTCAAACTAGGGTCGATGGCCATGTCCTGCAAAGGAAACACAACTCAACAAAACTAAGGCATAAATAACGGTCAAGGTACTCCCAGTGCAGACACTGCAGCAAGGGTGTGAAATGTTGACCATTCATATATTCTATGACATGACATATGAGGTGCAGGCAGCCAGTTTCATTCCCACGACCTTTCCTTCCCAGATAATTCAAAGACAGTTCTGAAGATTGTCTGATACCAATGTTTATGAGGCTGTGACGGCCTCAAAGCCACACTGGTAGGGACAAATAATCCGGCCTCAGCTGGAGATCGAACCAGGATGACTGGCTTGGCCAGCAAGAGCACTAACCACTACACCACTGCCAGTCCTTCATTCCCATGAGACATCCATATCTTTCCCTTCTTGCCATATAACATAGTAACAATTTTGTTCAAACTACAGGCTATTTTTTCTTCTTTTGCAGATGTCCAAGCAAACACCATGAATATGACACCCATCAATAGGACAAATACAGCTTCAGACAGCTCATACAGAGTTCCCCAACTGAAATAAACCTTAGGATTACACATAATCTTCTTATAAAGCAGTGTTAGTAAATTACTTAAAAAGAAGGTACTAGAAATGTACTTGTGAAGTGGTGCAAATGTACTTCTATAAAATATTACTAGTAATGTAGTTGTGAAGGAATGCCAATTTACAGTTACACTAGTAATTTAAAGTAATACTGAAGTACTTATGTAGTGGCACTAGTGAAGCTGTCGTAAAGTGGTACATGTGCAATATTTGTACAGTGATACTAGCAACGTATTTAAAAAGTGGTACTGTAAAAGAAGCTGTAAAGCATTACTAGTAAAGTGCCCATAAAACAGCATGCATTTTTTGGGTTTTAGTAATTTTCTAGACAATTTTACACTCAGGAGTTTGCTGTCTGAACTGCCACCAGCCATACCTATGTGAAAATCAAAGCAAGGCAGTCTGTTCCCAAAACGCCCAAGGCCGACTTTGAACTCGTTATGTCAGGATTGTGAAACAACCCCTAAGCCACAAACCCTGACTGTAAATGTGAACTTGCACAAATTAAAGACTAAAGTAAAGTCACAAAGAGCAAGTACTTGCCCACGACTCAACACAGAAAGCCACGCCCCGCTTTTCTCCCTGGCTTCAGAACCAGAAGACATAATACCAGCGGAGATAAACACTCCATAAATAACAATAAGCAGCATTCTAGGCCAGCAAACAAACATGGACAAGATCCACCAGGAGGGCAGCAACTGGACACACCCAGGGGTCAGTGCAGGAAACAACATGGACAGCTTCAACAGCACCGCTAACCACACTGTCTACATGGAAACCACCAACCCTCGGCTCCTGAATGGTATTATTGTCCTGCTGCTTCTGGTGCTGAACCTACTGGGCAACAGTGTGGTTTTCTATATCTACAATTTCCGAGTCAAGGTCAGTTCTTTATAGCTGTTAGATCATAGGAATAATATTCTTTATAATAGCTGCTGTAAGTCTAAGAAAGCTGCATAGCCTGTTGTACTCTATACATGTTTGTTGTACTATGCATCTGTATGTTATACATTATACCTGTTTGATTAACTCTACATCTGTCTGATTAACTCTAGATGTGTCTGATTAACTCAACATGTGTCTGATTGACATGTGTCTGATTGACATGTGTCTGTTTTCACTCTACATGTGTCTGTTGTACTCTACATGTGTCTATTTTACTCTACATGTGTCTAATTTACTCTACATGTGTCTGTTTTTACCTCTACATGTGTCTGTTGTACTCTGTATGTGTCTGTTTTACTCAACATGTGTCTGTTTTACTCTGTATGTGTCTGTTGTACTCTACATGTGTCTATTACACTCTACTTCAGTCTGTTTTATTCCACATCTGGCTGTTGTACTCTACATGTCTGTTGTACTCTGCATCAGTCTGTTTTATTATACATAACTCCGCTGTACTCTACATGTCTGTTGTTAGTTAGTTAGTTAGTCGACAGATCATCCTCACTGCACATCGAGCCATTCAGTCCATAAGTGCTCAGATCCCCTCCTCAGCAAATCCCGCAGCGTATAGCGGCTCACGACACCAGTTCTGTGTTGGTTTATCAGTCTTCTTTGGCTTCCTGCGTAGTGTTCTTGTTTGACAACACCAATTTTAATTTGCAATTCTCGCAGTCTGACCATGGTTGTAGATTCATAGTCATCGCTTGGTTCTCGCAACAGTCTTACTTCTCAGTAGAGCATTCAGAATGTCAGCCTGGTCCATAGCGCGTCCACCCTCCACAGTAGCCTTACCTGCGAGCTTGTCAGTCCGCTAATTTCCTTGTACTCCCGCATGCCCTGGCACGAAGATGAACCTAATCTTTGCCAGCCGAGACCACTCCAGAGACAGCAACCACTATCTTTGGATCTACCCCATCTCTATCCTCTTGAGCATACTCATTAGGTCGCTAAGGAAACATTCCCTAGTGAATGTCTGTGTCTCGAGCCATGTTACTGCTCTACTTACTGCCATAACTTCCATAGTCTGGCTACTTGTGGTCTCAGCAAAAGCACCAGAGTCCTCCTTCACAATTCTCCCTCCGGTGTGCGCCGTAAAAGCCCATGATCTGTTCTTTCCTACACTCTACATGTGTTGGCTATACTCTACGTGTGTTGGCTATACTCTACGTGTGTTGGCTACACTCTTTTGTACTTAAGTCTGTTTATTAGTTTTTCAGTTTGCCCATTCCACTTAAAGTCTGCCTGTTGTAATTTAAGTCTGCCTGTTGTACTACTGTAAGTCTGTCTATTGCACTGTAAGTCTTCCTGTTGCATTTAAGCCTGCCTGTTGTAATCCAAGTATGGCTGCTGTACTCTGATCCATAAATAAAAAGATATCATTTAAATTAAGTGAAACTAGTGAATAAATTACTGCCTAGAAAGCATGTCCAAAGACCACATCTGTTGTGTTCTTCCCCAGGCAAGCGTCTTCTCCTTCTTTGTGGCCACGCTGGCAGGACTAGACATCATCACCGCACTCACAACCATGCTGATGGACTCCATCATAAAAGTGCGGCCCCTCAACGAGGATGCGCTTGACCTCAAAACGCTGTGCAAGATAACACACTTTCAAGTGTACTCTACCAGCCTCATCAGTGGCTGTGTGCTTACACTTATAGCCTATCAAAGATACAGGAAGGTAAGCTGACCCATTTTACTGCTTGGATGTCCACTTCTATATACATCCAGCTGTCTTTCTGTCTTTTCAGAAGACAAGTCTCTACATCAAAATCACTCTGATAGATGTAAACCATGTTCAGGACTTAAGATCATATTTCATTTCTCTTACTACCTGTGCCTTCATTGCCAATGCATGCATAGTTCTAACATTCCTGGTGCCAATTCTGGAGATGTTCATAGATTAAAGGATGAAAGGCAGCAGTGCAGACTTCAATGCTGCCTAGGGGGCTGCATGGTCTCGAGGTATGGTGTCCGCCTCGAGTGCTGGATGTCCTGGGTTCAAGCCCCAGTGAGGACCGGGATTTTTTCACATGAACTTCTAGTAATAAAATTCTCCCTGGTCTTTGGGTAGTGACATCGGACGCCCGTGTGTATTGTTGCGCATGTGAAAAATCCCTTGGCAGTTAGAAATCAAAAAAGAGTAGCAAAAAATTTCGTGTTAAAAATCTACCCAAAGTATTTCAGGATCCTTGCCAGTGATACGGAGTTCGTGCACTGAGCTGAGAATCTCCGGACTCAGGTTTGAGTTAGGAGGAGAACGGAGCACTTATGGGTTACACCCGTGTGCCGTGATGTTGATCCATCGACTAAACTAAACTAAACTCAATGCTGCCTTCTTCAAACATCATACTTCTATGAGAAGGGCCTCTTTTCATCTGGGTTGGTGGAATGGTTTTTCTTTTCTTTACTGACTTATTCAAGAAAGACTGGTGGGATTTTTCTCCTAAACTGTTCTACAGGATGAGGTACTCAGTCTCGTGCCGACCCTCCTTAGTTGGCTCTTATGACATGCATTACAGGTTACAGTATTACTATTCTTTCTTTCCCTTGACCCACAGAACACATGGAGAATTATCTGCTTAACCACCCTAATATACTATGACCTAATGTATGTGAGGCTGGTCTCCCTGGCAGTAGGATGTTAAGGACATTGTTCGTAATCCTGTATACTCTCGTATGAAACACAGCTGGGCAACATTCGGCAGTGGATCATCGTTGTGTTGGTAACTTACGGGGGTATGTGAGTCGGTCATTCAGAAAGAAATGTTGACTGCAATGTCCTGTAAAGGATATGCGAAAAAAAAAAGAAAAAATATGTATGTGAAGGATGATTTCTATACTACTACAGCAAAACCCTTTATGAAATTACTATTATGTTTACTTAATATATTTATGAAGCCGGTCTCCGTGCCGAAGGGCTTACGGGCGTGATTCGTAAACCCGCTTACCCGCGTTCGAAACACAGCTGCGGCCGATTTGGCAGCAGACCGCATCACGCAGGGTTTTAATGAGTTGGTATGGGAGCCAGTCGTTCAGAAAGCAATGGGAATCTGCTGAACACTAACTTGTCAAGACATCAACAACAGCAGTAAAATGCTGGTGTTGACATCGTTGTCCTGTAAAACAGGATATGCAAAAAAAAATATTCATGAATAGCGAGATAAATAACCCAGTTTAATGTCTTCCTCAGATCTGCCATCCTCTTAAGCCAAGTTTAAAGATGAAGACAGCCAAACTTGCGCTGGTGGGCATAGTCTTTTTCTGCATTCTTTTAAGCGTCTGTACACTTGTTATCAATGGACCAAAGGACATTCCGGTGAAGATTGGCGACCATGTCATCAACATCACCATCTGTCGATACGACCAGAACTACGAAGGAACAATCTACCAGATGGTATTCTCCTTTATTCTTCTGTCAGCTTTCACGATTGTACTGTGCCTGACAATCATCTTCTACGCCTTGGTGGCCAAGTCCTTGAAACAATTTTTTGACAACGACAGCAGGAAGAATATCAGTGGCCAGTCCAGTGTCACTTGAAGCTGACATTCAAAACAAAAACCTGGGCTACAACGAAGATTCTGCTGAACAACGACGAAGACAATATCAGCAGCGTTTGCACCCAGCTCGCATGAGCCATCATGTCCAGCAGTGGAAACAGCGAGCGCATTTCCTCGCAGATGTACAGGGTGTTTGCCATCATCACTATAGTTTTTATTGTCAGCTACCTGCCTCATCTAATAGTGCTCATTCTCACAATGTCACTTAAACTGGACAGCCAGGTTCTAACGAACACCAAGCGAATTCTGATGGACCTGGCGTACAACTGTCCGTACATCAGTACTGTCGCAAATCCAATTGTGTACGGTTTCCGAAGTGCTGAGTTCAGAGAGCACTGTAAAATTATCTTCACTTCTCGACAATGGAGACGACACAGAGCCTATAGGCGATAAAACACAATGGGTGTAATCTAGGATTGTCTACAGCTCACATAGCTGTTCTAGATGTCTTCCTTTGGGAATATTCAGTCGTACATTTCAATTTCTTCAGTTGAAGGCTAACTGCAGGCATGTTACAAAATATTGCTTGTCCTGCAATCAACCCCAGGATAATTTACTAGTCAATGGTACGCCATACTGACCAATCTGTATATTTGACAACCAGATGTTGTACTGACTCTCATATATTAAACACACTGTACACATGACCATCAGCTGTTGGACTGACCATTCAATCATGCTATGTGTCTATATGTTGGTTTGCACATTTAAAGTTTATTTATAACCATCTGCAATCATCTCAATCAAAATATATTGACCATAATTGTACAACTGATCATCCCATGTTGAATTTTATCTAGAATCTTATCATACATGCCAATTTTAAACTGGAATTTTCAGTGGAAAATATGACTTGGTTGAGTGCCTCCCAGAATGGAATCCAGAGCTCTACACCTAGGCTTTTAAAATAAAAGTCAATCTACCATCAGCTCACATGTTAATCCAGAAGATGCTGGTGATCATCAGATACTATAATGATCATGGTATACTGACCAAGATGACCAGCAGTTGTTGTAAAGTAAAAAAAATTATCTTTTCTCATGCTTTGATGCATATTGGGTAAATGGTGCCAGTCCCATCTTTATAACAGATGAATCAGCACTCATTGGGTGGTATGGTCAGTATCACACTAGCAGCTGCCTTTACTGCCCAGAATGTTTCCTGATACCTAATTTAGGACTAGGTCTTCCTGGGAGCCCAGATCCACTTTTTAAAATCCCAGCCTTGATGAAGGTTTGAACACATGGCCACTGCACAGGCAGGCAAGCATGCTACCATGGCACCTATCAGATGTTGTTAAAGGATAGTTGCATATACTTTATAGGAATGTTGCAGTTCAACAGCAGCATTTTTTGCTGTGGTGATCTCTTAGCAAGTTTACATTCAGTAGTATCAGGATGTTGTACTGATCATTAATTCAGGCCATGTATAAACTTCTTGGCCTCCTCAACTGAAGTCTGTTTACCAACAGCAGATATGGCAATTATAAATATGCTGACTATTCTGTAGAACCGATCATAAGCTGACAGGAACAAAATTACCACAGCGTACTGATCATTAAAGTTTCTACTGGCGAGTAATTCATGTTTGTATATCTACTTCCCTGTTTACAAAATTACATGTCTACTAATCATCTGCAGTTAAACATAGCATTTATAATTATAATACTCAATTATAACGTTAAATCAGTAGTACTGTATGGATCAGAAACGTGGAGAACGACCAAAACAATTAACTACAATCATTCATTAAATGGTGTCTGCGCAAAATAGGATTAAAATGGTAAGACAGGGTCACCAATGTGGAGCTCATGGGGAGAAATAAACAACTATCAGTGAATTAAAATGAGGAAAAGATGCTGGTGCTGAAATTGACCTACAGTGAGGAAACCTGAAAACAGTATAACTAGAAAGGTCTTTGTCTAGAGTATACATGGCAAAAGACTTAGAGGAAGACATAAAAACACATGGAGAAGAGAAGCAGAGGCAGAAATGAATAATATGTGGAGGACATTGGATGGAACTGAAAAGGATAGCACAGCTTGGAGTTGGTTGAGGGACTAAGACCCAATGAGAGACATTGGGCAAAAGAAGAAGAACCATCTGCAAGTACATCAATCAGGAATATATTAACCATGGTATTCTAATCTACGCCGGTCTCCCTGTCCAAGGAGTTAGTGACTTTCTCCGTAATCCTGTATACCCTCATGAGTAACTTGACATGCTCGAGAATCACGTTGGCAACTTACGGGGTATGTGAGCCGGTCGCTCAGAAAGCAATGGCGAACCGCTGAGCATAATCTTGCCAAGAAATCAACAATCAGCTGAAAGATGCTGATGTTGACAGAGATGTCCTGTAAAGGATATGCCAAAAAAAAATAAATTCTAATCTACACCATAGTTGACCATCAGAAAGACACTTAGGGTAACTATTTGAGAGAAAACTGCTATCTTACTTACTTCCCACTGATCATTGAGTATCAATCGATGTCTAATCTGTTCTCAAGAGTATTATGTGGTCACTGCCTGGCCAATGTTTTAAAATGAGAAAACCCAAACATGACATGTTTATACTATATGAGGGTTCTGGTGCACACATACTGAAACCTCATTGGTGCTGCAGACCTGGTGCACTGAGCTGAGATGATTCTTCATATGATCTTGTATGACGAAGGAAATCAGAATGGTAATGGATACTTTCAAGGTGCCATGCAAATACTCACTTGAATCCAGTCAATGCAACCAATCAACTATGTGGATGTCAGCATGGTTGAATGGACAAGAGCGCTCGTTCTTAAACATCCGGTGAGCTGATGCCTGAGGTAATGGGTTCAACCCCTACACAGGTCAGTTAGGACTGAAAATGTTGACTTCTTGTCATTAGACTTGGGAATGTAAATTACAAGTACCTGAGAAGTCATAGAGGGTTTGCCTGATGGCAAGGGACAACACTGGTAATAGGGAAAGCTAATCCACATGCAAAAATCAGTCCAGTGCACTAGAAACATGTGTATGGACTACGTGCTGAGTTCATAGCTAACGAGCGCCCCCAAACAAATTAAAAAAATAAACTACATTTATGTATCCACTTCCCAGTTTCATCTGGGTAGAAAAAAAGATACACAAATCTGTAATGGCAAGGCAAGTAGAGGGCAAATGTGAAAATAACAAACATCAAGTGATGGAGTGGGAACAATGCAACAGAACACATTCTGAATCACAGCCTATTAAACATCCATAGAAATGTCTGTCAGGAATCATTCTGTCAAGCTGAACTGATTTCAAATTAACCATTGATTCATGTGTACAAACCCACTTCCTCATAGTTCTCTCCTACATTTGTTGCCCTTTGTGCATGTGCTTATTTTTAAAACTTCTATTTGATTACTACCGCCTTGTCTTTGTGAGTCTCCTATGCTTTGTTAACAGGATGAATCATAATATAGCCTCTTTATAATATTATTGTTGGCTTTTTGTGTTTAATGTTTGCAGGAATCTAACATTCCCAATCTGTGTACATATATTTCATAGATCTTGTTAAAGAGGAGGCAGTAGACTAATAATGGAGACACTATTAACTCACTGAACATGTAACATTTGTACAAAGGGCTTGCACACTAAGAATGGAAACAGTATTAACTCAATCAATTTTTAACATTCAAAGATGGGGCTTGTACACTAAGAATGGAGATAATATTGATTTAGTAAATATGTTAAGTTGGTACAGAGGGCTTGTACATTAAGAATGGAGACTGTATTAACTCAATGAATTTGTAAAATTTGTACAGATGACTGTACATTAAGAATGGAGACAGTATTAACTCAATAATCACGTAACATTTGTACAGAGGGCGTGTACACTAGGAATTGAGACAGTATTAACTCAATGAATATGTAACATTCAAGGGAGGGTTTGTACGCTAAAAATGGAGACAGTATTAACTCAATGAATATGTAACATTTATGTAGACATGTACATTAAGAATGGAGACAGTATGAATTCACTAAACATGTAACATTCATACACAGGGTTGTACATTAAGAAGGGAGACAGTATTCACTCAATGAATATGTAATATTTATGTAGACATGTACATTAAGAATGGAGACAGTATGAATTCACTAAACATGTAACATTCATACAGAGGGTTGCACATTAAGAAGGGAGGCAGTATTCACTCAATGAATATGTAACATTAATAGAAAGAGCTGTATACTATTAAAGGAGACAGTATTAACTCGTTGAACATGTGAGCATTAAATAACTGAACATTGGACTGTACTCTAAGAAAGGAGACAGTATTAACTCAATGAACATGTATAGACGAGGCTGTACTCTAAGAATGGAGACAATATTAACTCAATGAGCATGTTTAGATGGGACTGTACTCTAAGAAAGGAGATAGTATCAACTTAATGAACATGTAACGTCTGATGAAAGATGCATATATGCTCTTATGTGCATATAAAGTACTCTTAAAGAAAGCAAGGCCAGTCAGTATTCATAGCAAGTAACTCACCAAACTGTTTATTTATGTTTATTATGGTTATAATTTTGAATATGGCAGACTACTTAATCTAAAATTGCCTAGTGAATCACAAACCTTCCTTATTGCCTCTCAAGACATGCACAAGCCTTCCTTAGTTATCTCTCAAGACATGCATGGTAGGTCAGTGTCACTGTTGTTTGCTTCACTTTATAGACCTCAGTGATACCAGGGTGATCAAATAAATGTATTACTTGCCCCTATGTGATGTAGGCTGAACAACAGTGACAAAGGGAGTATTAACACTGTATTGTGTTTTAAACCATGCAGTGACAAAGAGCATATTAACACGGTATTAAGTGTGTATGAAACCATACAGTGACAAAGAGCATATTAACACTGTATTAAGTGTGTATGAAACCATACTGTGACAAAGAGTGTTTTAAGGCTGTATTAAGGTGTACAAATCCACACAGTGAGTGACAGAGCGCATATTAACAATGCATTTAGTGTGTATGAAACCATACAGTGACAAAGAGCATATTATCACTGTATTAAGTGTGTATAAAACCTATATAGTGGCAAAGAGCATATTAACACTGTATTAGGTTCAAAACAATGTTTTCCCGTAGTGAATTTGAATAACAAAGACACAAACAATAGATTGAACGATTTATTGCCTGGCATATTTCACTGCATCTCGTCAGGTACATATTGCAGAACTCACACAACATAAAGTACAATAACTAGATAAATCCTTCAAGCTGAAATATACAGAAATGAAGAAATCAGGACTAAAGTGGGGGTTGTAGCTGCACTAGATTTTATTAGAAGGCAGCAAGTAAAATGGTTTGGCCGTGCAAGTAGGTTACCAACTAACAGTATTGTCACAGCCTCACATTATATGATAAACCAACGTAAGTTAGTAGACAGTAGCCAAGGAATGATGTACAGACCAGAGGGAAGCAGAGGAAGAGGCCGACCACGTAAACGATGGACGCAGGGAATAACAGTCTATGGGAATATCAATACATGAAGCCCATAAGTGGGCACTCTCCCGCTGTTTATAGTTCACCTCGACACCGCAAGGTACAAGAGGAACTAGATGAGATGAGGTTGCCAATGCTTTCTGAACGGTGGATGTCATATACCATCTAAATCAACCCAAAGTTATGTTTCATTATCCTCAAAGCCACAGTTTCAGTTACTAAGTATGTATTAAATAACACTACAATAAGTAGTAGGCTAAAAGTATGTCCTATGTCCTACTATTAGATGCATTCATTGGGTAGCGGATGGAGTGGCCTGTAGATACTGAGGTTATTCGTGAACATACTGAATAAAAGGCTATGGACTAACACAGGCAGTTGTCACTGACAGGAGGTGAGTTAGCTGAAGGGGCAGTTATCTCTATAAAATACCTCAAAATACTGTGACATGGCCATTGAAGAGTAAGGAATCATAATAACCTCTCCCCCTTGCTGCCTTGCAGGGTTCATCTCTTTAGAGGAAAGCTATCAGAATTAAACCATAGACAAACTGGCGGAAGCCAATGGAAAACCACCACTTGTCCATCCGTGGAACATTGTGATTTGACAACTCACACAATTTCAGATGAATGGCATAATTGGGTGCTCCACAGGAGCAGCCTCGCCTAGAAGGGAACTCTGGTTTCTAGAGCCAACAGCGCAGACAATGAGTAGGTGAACATCATGATGTTCTGGGCCCACGGAGTAAAGGCTTCAAATATAGTCTTCAGGTGTGATAATGCTTTCTCCAGTGCCATGATTTCTGCTTCATAGTTTGAGGAGACCTCTCCTCATGCTTCTGCCACATATACATCTGTGCCAGCAAGACCTGCTTCTACCTTCCACCAGCTACTTAGACTTTCAGACTCACACTATAGTTAGTTGCATATTTTTTACAGGACATCACAGTCAACACCCGCATTTTTTTGGCTGTTTGTGATCTCTTGGCAAGTTTTTGTTCAGTAGTTTGCTATTTCTTTCTGAATGACAGGCACACATACCAATGTATGAAAACCAACACAAGGCTGTCAGTTGCCAAATCACCCACAGCTTGTTTCGAATGCAGTATGTGGGACTGCAATTTGCGTCCCTTTGCCACAGAGCCGGCTCAAACTATAGCTAGCCTACTCAATCAACAATTCCTACATCACTTTACTTTTTGGAGGTCAGAATGACCGGATGGATAAAAGCATTTGTTCCTAAACTTCCGGTGAACTGATGCTGAGGTAGGGGGGATTCAACCCCTACACCGGTCAGTTGTACTAACATGTTGACTTCCCGTCCTTGACTTGGGCATGTAAATTACAAGTACCTCTGAAGTTGGAATGGGTTCACTTGATAGCGAGGGTCACTGCTAATAGGGAAAGCTAATCCACATGCGAAAGATTCAGTCCAGTGGTAATAGAATTAGTAGCATGTATGGAGTATGCAAAATAAAAAACAACTGTACTGTTCTACCTGCGACTTTTAACAGGATACAATGTTTACAGAAAAGTGTTGACATGTTTATGCACAAAGATTAAAGACGAGTGGAACAACATACATATTCTGACATAAATGTTCTTTCACATATTGTCGTCTATATGTTTAGCTTACATGTATGCTATAGTGGAATGTTTAATAAACATGCACTTTTTTTCACAAATTATTCTTTCTGTTTTAGTTTATTAATGTGTTTATTTTTTTTTTAAATAATTTGTAAAAGACCAATTCAGGAAGAGAACATTATCCTATCACTCCTGAAAGACATGCATAGCAATACCAGGCCTTAGACACATATGTTAAACTACATGTGATCAATCAAACAATTTCCAAGATATAATGTGTTCCACTAGAGACACTTCTTAGAGATTTTAATAAACCAAAGAAAAGGCACCCATACACCACATTCCAATAAAAACAAAAAGTCGACAGGGTCAACTTCATTGGTTTTTATCCCATATGGCTCGGTCTCTTTCCGCAGTGCGGAAAGCATCGCACAAAGCACAAACTCCGTAGCTCTAACGACAACCCACAGGAGTTTTCAAACAATTTCACTCGTGATCGAAGGACGTGGCCCGGAATGAACCCACAGCCTTCAGAGCCCGAATCAAACAGCTTGACCACTTCGCCACGAAGACTCCGCACCACATTCCAATATGTTAACAATCAAATTACAGCCCAGTGCACATATGTTTCTACATGATAACCAAACCAGATCCCAGTACACCATGTGTTCCTCTATATCACATGTGTCAAACTCAAGGCCCATGGGCCACATCTGACTCGCCGTACAATCATATCAGGCCCAAGAGGTTTGTAGTGATGTACAAATATATTCGGCCCAAGAGAGAATTTTAGGCAAAAATATTTTTTATGGTCACGATATAAAGTCCAAATCAAATTCCCTAATTAGCAGCCTTCCAAATGATAGGCTACCTGAGAGCGTTCTCGCTTCAATCGGAATAAGCGAAAATAAAAGTTGTGTAGTGAGTTAGTGTTCGTTGTTATAGTTACCTAGCAACGTTCAGATGCTCGTTTTGGATTGGCGCATAAAAAATGAAAGTAGCGTAATGCCCGGATATTACATCACCTTTTTCTGCTACAGCTAACCTGATTATCAATCAAGTGTCTATCGGTAGATGCACAATCTTTTAAAATCAAAGCTAGCCTTTAACATGGCCAAGAGAAAAGTTGATTCTGAAAACAGAGCCTTTCAAAGCCGCTGGGAGGCTGAATATATGTTTACTGATATTGGTGGTGCCGGCTTCGTGGCTTAGAGGTTATGACTTTTCTCCGTAATCTTGTATACTCTCGTAGGTAAACGTGATGACGGTGAGAATCAGCAGTGGTTCGAATCGCATCGGTAACTTACGGGGTATGTGAGCTGGCCGCTCAGAAAGCAATGGCAAACTACTGAGCGTAATCTTGCCAAGAAATCAACATACAGCTGAAAGATGCTGGTGTTGACAGTGATGTCCTGTAAAGGATATGCAAAAAAAAAAAAAAAAAGATATTGGTGGTAAACCTGTGTGTCTAATTTGTGAAGATAATGTGGCTGTGATCAAAGAATATAATCTGAGACGGCACTACGAGACTAAACATCAAGACAAGTTAAACAGCCTGAATACAGAGCAGAAGTTACAGAATGTAGAAGAACTGAAGAGACATCTAACATCACAACAGATGTTTTTCACCAAAGCAAAATCACAAACTGATGCTGCAGTCAATGCAAGTTTTATTGTGTCAGAGGAGATCGCAAAATAAGGCTGACCATTTACAGAAGGAGAGTTTCTTAAGCGATGCATGATGAAAGTGTGTGATGTCTTGTTTTCAGACAAAAAGCAGATGTTTACAAATATAAGCCTTAGCAGAAATACGGTTGTTGATCGGGTTTGTGAGATGGCCACTGATGTGAAAACACAGCTGATCGAAAAAGGCACAGAAAGACTTGTTGCATTCTCCCTTGCTGTCGATGAAAATAATAACACGACTGACACTGCACAGCTCGCAATCTTCATCCATGGAGTGGACTCCAGTTTGAATGTTACAGAAGAAATATTGGACATGAAATCCATGCATGGAACAATGACAGGAAAAGACATTTTTGACAACATATGTCAAAGTTTAACCAACATGAACCTGCCTTGGGACAAACTCGTTAGACAAAACAACAGACAGCCAATAACACCACATACTTGGCTTACCTTGTCAACAATTTTCCCAGTTACTCCCATTCCATTTAAAATTGTCACCTGCAAACAAACAAAAACATGAAGAATAGCATTTGAGAATGACTTCTTGTGTACACAGCAAATAAGAGGAGGAGGTGAGTGAAAGAGAAGAGGTGGAGGGAGGAGAAGCTGATATGGCAGAAGATCAATAAGCAGAGATGGAGCAGCAGCAGGAGAGGAAGAATAAGAAGAGGAGGAGGGAAAGAAGAAGGATGTGACTATTTAGAAGAAATGTCAGAAATAGAACACTGTAGTGTTATATAAAACCTATTTTGCTGTAAGGCAGTGAATCTTAGAATGTAAACAATTAAATTAGGAAGGGCTTGGAAGCGAAGAAGATGTAGTTTCTGAGATTATTGTTGCAAATATCATTTGCCACTTAGCACAGAGCTATCCATGTAGATGATTACATCATCAGGGCACAATTCAACTATTGCACCTCCCATTCAGAGAAACCTGCTGACCAATTCCCTGCACTCTTGGTTGAATGTCATTATGACACTGCACGGGTCAGTCTCTTCTACTGGCATTCTGACCCGTTCATCTCTCCCAATTTCACAAGCATACACACTTCTTAAAAGGGGTTACAGACACAATTCGTAATCCTGTATACCATGTTCGAAACACAGCTGCTGGCATTTTGGCAGTCAGACTGCCTTGCGTTGGTTTTCATTAAAAAATGGTTTGAGTGCCGGCCGTTCAGAAAGCAATGAACTACTGAATGTAAACTTGCCAGGAAATCACAACAGTTAAACAATGCTAGGGTTGACTGTAACGTCCTGTGAAGCATATGCAACAAAAACACACTTCTCTGATTGTGTCCTCTGCCTCAACCCTCCATGATTTTCCTCTGATTCTGTGGCCCTTAACTGTATCCTGGGGGTTTCATGAAGAGTGTTCCTTCACTGCGACCACCAGGAGACATTATTTAAACTGCAGCAACTTGAGCCTGTCCGCAATCATTGGTAAAACTAGGATGTATCCGATACACACTATTTACATGTCCCTGGTGCATTCCAGGATCATCCGCAGTATCATTCTGTGTGTGATCTAGTTTCACCAGCTGACTCTTTTGACACTGATAAATCACAATCCATACTCCATACTGATAGATCATAAAGTACAAAAAACATTCTTTCCTTCATATCCATTTCATTTGTCTACTGAACCACATCTCTGCATTCTCTTATCCTCTCATCTCATCTTGTTCTTCTTGTACCTTGTGGTGTCGAGGTGAAGTATAAACAGCGGGAGAATTCCCATTTATGGGCTTCATATATTGAGATTCCCATGGATTCTATTCCCTCTGTCCATCGTTTACATGGTCGGCCTCTTTTTCTGCTTCCATCTGGTCTGTACATCATTGCTTGTTGTGGTACACTGTTAGTTGGTAACCTAGTACATAGCTAAACCATTTGACTTGCTGCATTCTAATGAAATCTAGTGCTGCTATAACCCCCACTTTAGTCCTGATTTCATCATTTCTGATTTTCTCTCTTCTTGTTACATTGAGTATATCCCTGCACACTCTAAGCAATTTGTCACTAATCTGTTAACTGTCCATAATTCACTCCCATACCTCAGAATATATTATACACCTACAATTTAATATACTTACATTGACAATAACTGGCATACCACCAAAGTAGATGGGCTGGGTGCAGTAAGGCCACATATATGGTGATTCTAGCAGATCAATGTAACTAGGACTGGCCCTGTGGAATAAATCAATACCTCCCTTGGTGATTTGTTGATCAGAAGCATGGAGAAATCATACTTTAGCTGATTTAAACAGCATTTCTACTCCCGTCGGCACTGGATTTGAGTCTATTGACAATGAAATATCTAAACCCTGATGAGGAAACATGACCAACCCTGCCTAGTCTCAACCAGTTATGTAAATGAATCATCACCTGTTTACATCCTATATGCCTTTTCACAGAAGTGAAGTTGCGATACCCCAGTCTTGCACACCCCACTGGTTTCTGAGCTTGGGAGGATGGTTCCCTGGTGCTGAGTCTGGAGGAGTCTCTACACCAACTTCACTCTGGCAAATGGAAGCTCTTGTCAGGATGCAAGCAACCTGTATACATGTATCCCCGGGAAGGTTAACCCAGTCAACAAATGCCCGCAGAAGTCGGATGTGTCGGCCTAACGGTGCAAGAACGCAGCTCTGCTGTAAACAGGCACAGCTCAATCACATCCCCAAAAAAACTCCGCATGAACGCAGAAGAAGAAGAAGTATACATGTATTAATGCAAGAGACTTCAGATTTCAGAGACATTCTTCCAAGGGATTCACCAACCTCACTCTGTCAGATGGAAGCTCTTTTCAGGAGCAAACAACCCATATATTAATGCATGAGACTTCAGACTTCAGAGACATTCTTTTAAGGGATTCACCAACCTCACTCTGGCCTATGGAAGCTCTTTTCGGGATGCAAGCAACCTGTATATTGCTTCAGAGACATTCTTCCAAGGGATTCACCAATCAACAGCCTGGAAGGATTTTGCAGGCCAAGGGCTGACTCTTTCTGTCCCAAGCAACAAACCATGTTTTACTGACTACTCTTCATGTGTACTAATTAATCCACATGTCATTGACTGTTCTTCATCTGCACCAATCAAAATTTTTGTGTGATTGTACTTCTTGCGTTCAGTCCCAGCATACTAAATAAATCTGACAACACATTTTTTGTTTAACCAGATGGGTATTAAAAGGTAACGGTAATCCCAGAACACATACTGCCATTGGGGTGTGAACTGATAGACCTTCACATATTCTAGGCCACAGGATATAAAGATGGGGTGTCAGTTTCCTTTATCATTGACTTTCCTTCACAGACAATTCTCAGAGAACTCTTAAAATTGCCTTGTGCCCATTTTTATGATAGGTCAATCCTAAGATGTACTTATTCTTTTGCCCTTTATTCCTTCTCTCTAAACGATAGGCCTAAAATCTAGAAGACAAAAACTGGAACATGTTGTGACAACTGGAACAATTTGTGGAAAGAGAGACAGATGAAGGTTGATCTTGTGTCATAGCATAGAAGGGAATCAGCACACAAACAGATACATGCCAGTGGAGATAGCATGATGTGGAAAAGCATGATCACCCATGCCAGTCAGCAAAGCACATGATGATACATTTCTTAAACAAAAACATGAGAGGCTATAGTTATATAACAAGCCTTCGATTTGTGTGAGTTATAAAGTGAACTGAAAAAGACCAAAAACAGAAGCAGCAATCTAGATGTAGCAGTAACAGAGAAAGCTTCTACAACCAGCTCCTCATGTTAACAATGAGCAGGGATACTTTAAGGTGGCTGCTGCATCACAGAACTATGGAAGCATGGAAATGCCCAATGTGCAGGGATGTCGATGATGATCACATAACATAATATAATATCACATAAAATAACACCACATAACATAACATCACATCACATCACATAATATAACATAACATCACATCACAGAGGAAACCTTACGTGGCCTGGGGTGTGTAGTTTTTCAAAGCTCTGTGTGCTGCAGGCAGGTCCAGGCGACCGTAGCCTTGTTCGAACATGTTGACGTCTGGCAGTCTTTGAGCTGTGGACATGAGAGCCTGCTTCACGCTGGCAGGGTTGATCATATGCTTCTTGTCCAGCACAGCACTGGAAAATGTTATTTTTTTATTAATTTCATTGAGTTTAAGTACTGAAAAACTTTCAACCGTGCTATATTCTTATTAAAATGTTGCTAATTAGTGAATAAGTATGATATCATTGTGAATGTAACTATGCAACTATATAATTTAGTGAATTTTGTAACTATGCAATTTAGTTAAGGTAACGAGGTAATTTATAGTGTTCAAACAAAGAAATGCAACAGTTTTGATGTTACTTTTATAAAAGATATTCGCTCATTGGACATCAGTCAGCCTATCAACTGTGTCCATCTGGTCATTAACTTCTCATGGTTACCTGAATTGTGCTCACCTCATGATTCGTGAAGTCATGAAAGAGGTCAAGGTCAAAACAACATTTTTGACAATAACTCCTGACAGGTTCATGATAATCCCATGAAACTTACGAACACAAACCTCTCTGACCATATTATTGAATGCCTATAAAAGATTGACGCTCCTTGAATAAATTCAGTTAAAAATTCAACTAGTTAATTGGTTAGTCGACAGATCATCCTCATTGCACATCGAACCATTCAGTCTATAAGTGTTTGGATACCCTCCTCAGCAAATCCTGCAGCATATAGCGGCTCACGACACCAGTTCTGTGTTGGTTTATTACTCTTCTTTGGCTTTCTGCGTAGTGTTCTTGTTTGGCTACACCTATTTTAACTTGCTGTGCTCGCAGCCTGACCATGGTTATAGATTCCCAGTCATCGCCTGGTTCTCATAAACGACTTACTTCTCGTAGAGCATTCAGAATGTCTGCCTGGTCCATGGCTCGTTCGCATTCCACAGTAGCCCTACCTGCAAGCCTGTCAGCCTGCTCATTCCCCTGTACACCCTGGCACGAAGATGAAACTAATCTTTGCCAACCGAGACTGCTCCAGAGACAGCAGCCACTCTTTTCTGACCCTCCTCCTGAGCATACTCATTGAGTCACTAAGTACACAAACCCAACTGAATATCTGTGTCTCGAGCCATGTTATTGCTTATTTACTTACTGCCATGACTTCCAAAGTCAGGCTGCTTGTGGTCAAAGCAAAAGCGCCAGACTCTTCCTTCACAATTTTCCCCCCGGCCTGAACTTCTCACTCCTCGGACGACTGACCCATCTGTGTAGATGACAGCATCATCCTCTAAAGAATTCTCAAAGATCAGAGCCTGTACTTCCCCCTCCACAGCAGCTGGTTTTCCTTGTCTGCATGTCCTGTCTAGTTGGATGCACACTGAAAAGGATGTACAAGTTGGCACTTGTACTCACTCCTTGCCAGGTTCTAAGTCCTCAAGTGAGCAACCTGCTGAAGAATGTCTTCGGCTTGACCCATCCACGACTTTCCTCTTTTTAACCTGCTGCCCTTTATCTTCTTAATCTCGCTATGCAGTGGAGTTGTATGTTTACGATGACTCTGAGATCGGCACGTGCTTGGCAAATTTGTATTGTCCCTCATGGTTGAAAAATCAAGAAGGTAGTGCATCGCTCTGCATGCTGTATCTCTTGTACATCCAAGAATAATGCGCATAGCTTCGTTCTGCATCCTTTCCATCCTTTCTATTTGCTTATGGCTGAGAGTCAGGATCGCCATTGCATACTCCAAAACAGAAAGGACCAGACCCTCGTAAATAAGACACAGATGGCACTGCTCACAGTTTCCCCTGCCATCACTCGCATCACAGCCAAACACCGCTTGGCCTTTGTTATCACCTGGTCTACATGCTCAGTATAAGCTAGACTTCGATCAAATCGTATCCCCAGGTAATTCATTGCCTGCGTTCTTTCCACCGTCTCTGAACACAGATTTACAGTTGGTGTTGGAGTGTTGACAATATGATTATTCAACGAGAACCAAGTCACTGTTGCCTTTGTTGGGTTGACCATCAGCCCCAGCTTCAACACACCAAGTGCTCATGCGATTGAGTTCGGTTTGTAGTTCCACAGCAACCTCATCTCTATCCTTACCCTGACGATACACTAAAACATCGTCTGCATACGACAATGTCCTCCCCAGTCCTATGATTTGCTCGCTGGTGATTCGCTGATGAAAATTCAATGTGCAAGTATGGCTCATCTTACTACAGAATGACGACTCATCATCATTGGACTTTTACAGGTTGGACAGTCACAAAGTGTAGTTGCCAAAGAATTTAATGTGGTTAGAAGCACCAGTGGTCGCCTTTGGAAGCGATTTCAAGAAACTGGCTCAGTGGCAGACCAGCTGCACAGTGGAAGACCCAGAATCACAACTGCTGCCGAAGACCTGCTTCATACGGCTGCACCATCTTAGGAATCGATTTGCATCTGCATCCTCCACAGTCCAGTCAATGCCAGGAGCTCGTCAAATTTCAGATCAAACTGGTCAGGAACCGGCTGCACGACGCTGGTCTTTGAGCTAGAAGACCCTACAGAGGTCCTGTTCTTACGGACCGGCATCGCCAGAACCGACTGCAGTGGACGAATCAGCATCGTCAATAAAATGTTGGTACAAGATTGCAATTGAAACTGCAATAATGTTGCATTTCTTTATTTTTAACAGTATAGTTAATATTACTATTTAATACCAGTGCTGTGGCTTAGGGGCAGTGAACATGTTTCACAATTTCCGCCAACATACCAAGTCGAGGATTCGAGGTCAACTGCAGACGATTTGGAAGCAGACCGCCTTGCGTTGATTTCAATTTTATGAGTGCTGGTCACTCAGCCATTGTCAGCGTAAGATCTTAACAGTTACAACACTATAAAGCTGTATAAGAAATATAACTATTTCAATCACCATCTGCACATATAAAAACTTTTAGAGTATGTAGAAATTATCAACATTTCTTGTTGATGCAAACATAATCAATATGATTTTCTGATTTGAGGACCCGTGATAACCACATTGCTTTATGTAATCTTTTATGTGTAAAATCACTTCCTCCTATGAAATACTGATTCTATACACACACAAATTGTGAATAATTCTCCATTTTTATTGATTATCCCAAGTCCATGATTCCACCATGATCTCTTCAAAACCCATGTTATCTGCTCCTATCTTGGTATTCAGGTCAGCCATCACAATTTTTGAAACTGCTATTTCCTTGATTACCTATAGTTCTTTGAAGTTTCATGTAACATTCATCCTTTATTGATTAACCTTATAATGTGTTGGTGTGTAACGCTGAATCAAATTTATGTGTATTTTTTGTGGTTCTAAATGCTCCCGCTATTATTCTAGAACTCACCACTCACCACTCTATTAGTACTGTCTTTGCCTCTTTAGATAGCATTCAGGCCATTTCTTTACTGTGATGAGTTTTTCCATTGTATCACCTGAGAACAGCACCGTTTCAGCCATGTTTAGGAGCTTTTTGCCTGTTCCCTTCCATCTTGTTGATAACCTTACAATATTTCATTTCCCTTAGTACTTGCGCATTTTTTCCCAATTCAAACACAGCTCTAACATACTAGGTGGCAATTCTGGAGATTTCCTCAGGTGAATGGAGGCAACCTGGTGATGCAAACTGCTTGCGGCTTTCTCCATGTTACATCATATTTCTTCTCTATGAAGGGCCCCCGTTCAGTTTGGCTGGCCAAGTTGCTTTTCTTTTCTTCACTAACTTGTTCATTATTCGCTGGATTCTGCAGCTGAAATTTTCTATAGGATAAGATAATCAGTCTCGTTCCAATCCTCCCTAGTACCACTTATAACATACTTGGTAGGTAATAGTGATAATATACATTGCTTCCCTTATGGCCCAGGTAACACATGGGTGAATATAAGTGCTAATGATTTCTTATTTACACTTCATTTAATTACTTTAACCAGTGTTCAAACATGTGTCCAGATCTGATAGGTCAACATTCATGAATTTGGCTAACTTCTTTTAACTCTACTGACAGCAGACTGATGCTCTGAAATCTTCCTCTATAGGATTATTAAACAACTATCAAATCACCTAATGAGAAGTGTGACTGCCCCAGCTACAACAGGAGATGCAACACTTGTTCCTGACAGAGAACGGCAGCTGGATCTGGAAAACAAAATGGGATAAAAATTAACACATTTCCTTGATTTTTGTGTATCTATCAACTGAGGTAAATCTATCAACTGAGGTAAATCTATCAACTGAGGTAAGAGTCAACCAGCATGAAGATGGACACAAGACATTGAAGACATTGCAGAAACCTTAGACAAGAGGATGCGTAAAGCATAAGAAATGGCAAGAAATTGAGAAACTTGTTGGATTGGAGAATTTGGTGACAACTGGTAAGATCGAGGGGAACAGACCAAGGGGAAGACCTAGAAGCAAGTACCTGGATGGCTTGGCCTTGTGGCATGGTCGAGACAGAAACACGGAGCTGATCCACGACTCTGGTGATCGAGTGAGATGGCAGAACATGACCGTCCACGCTTACCGGCATGGCACATGATGGATGGATGGTTGGTGAGTCATGATGAGAGCAACGCTCTGCTAAATAATGATCAACCGAGTAAAACATCACTGAATTAAACCAAGGCTGGACAACTAAGACACTCCAGATATATAAAGAGACACTTGTTAAAACATCACTGAATTAAATCAAGGCTGGACAACTAAGACACTCCAGACATATAAAGAGGCACTTGTTAAAACATCACTGAATGAAATGAAGGCTAGACAACTAAGATACTCCAGCCATATAAAGAGACACTTTTTAAAACATCATTGAATGAAATCAAGGCTGAACTAAGATATTTCAGCTATGTAAAGAGAAACTTGTTAAAACATCTTTGAAAGAAATCAAGGCTGAACAACTAAGATACTCCAGCCTTATAAATAGACATTTGTTAAAATTGTGCTGGAAGAAGAAGGCACTACATGTGGATAGAAACATCAATGGCTGGGAAAAAGCTTGTATGAATGCACTGAAGATAAACAAAAACAGTGCTGTAGACTCATTACTAAAAAAGGTCGCTTAAAAGTCGACAGGGTCGACTTCATTGCACCAGGTTTTATCCCATATGGCTCAGTCTCTTTCCTCAGCACGGAAAGCGTCGCACAAAGCACAACTCCGTAGCTTTTAGTGACGACCCACAGGAGTCTCCGAATCATTTAACTCGTAAACCGAAGGATGCAGCCCGGAATCGAACCCATAACCTTCGGAGCACGAGTCAAACGAGACCACTTCACCACAGAGACTCCCTACTGCAGACCATCAATATGACAATGATACTTGATGATGATGATTGTCACATGCCACACCTTCCGTAGCTTTCTCTCATAACCTTGAAGGTTGCTGGGGCATGACCCAGTTTCTGCTAGGGATTTTCTTGTCCATTTCTGAATGTTGATTTTTCAGCACATTTTTGGTCACCACCACCAAAACAAAACAAGACTATCGAAGTAAATAACCAATAGAAAACATATACACCAAAACATGCAAGATGCTAGAAGTCGACTGATCATTTCGTTAGAAAAAATCCTGTCATCACATTCTGAATTGCATAATGGAAACCCCGTCATGTAGCATGACCATAAAAAAAATCTCCCTCTTATCACAACCACCTAAAAGATTATTGATTTCTACTGAGTCAGCAATTTCTTCAAAAATGTCTTTGAAGCAATTTGAATAAATTTACACAAAATTAACCTTTAAATACATTAACACAGAAACCCACGCTAAATGGATTTTTGTACAATAAATTTATCATCTAATTTAAACCTGCCGGTCTCCCTGGCCTAGGTGTTTACGTCTTTCTCCGTAATCCCGTATACTCTTGTGAGTAACATGATGTGCGCGAGAAACGGTAGCAGTTCTCGCTTCATCTGTATCTTACGGGGTATGTGAGCCGGTCGCTCAGCAAGCAATGGCAAACTACTGCGTGTAATCTTGCCTAGTACATCAACAGCAGATGAAAAATGCTGGTGTTGACTGCAACGTCCTGTAAGGGATATGCAAAAAAAAAAATTAATTAAAACCCTGATAAGATACATCTATTTTCATCAACTTTCTTCTGTCTCATCCTGGTAAAGTCACATACTACAGCACTTACTTGAGCGCGGAGCCTCTGACTGCTGATCCGTATGTGACGATGTCTGGCTTCACTCGTCCATAACCCGCTGGCAGCTCCTGTTGAGGAATACAAACAAACCGAACATCGTCAAATACAAAACAATGTTTTCCCGTAGTGAATTTGAATAACGAAGACACAAACAATAGATTGCACGATTTATTGCCTGGCATATTTCGCTGCATCTCGTCAGGTACATACTGCAGAACTCACACAACTTACGTGAAATTAACTAGATAAATCCTTCAAGTTGAAATATACACAATTTCGCACAGTAATGTCGATTGTCTACCACGGTAATTTTAAGCTGACTAACATGTCTTTCTGTTTACACAATTCTGGCTTGCGTTGATAGATCATAATTGCTTCTGCAAATTTTAACAAGCGAGTATTCTGTGTTCTAAACAACACGCGAAATGCAGTCTCTCTGGACACAACATGGCGACTGGCAACAATGTGCTTGCCGATTGAAGACGCCGGGAGCTTCCGGTGTGTCGGCTCCTCGTGGCTATCATCTCCTGTGTGTTGTATCTTGTTGACCCATTGAGGTATGTGTTCTAACACCCGTTTGTTAAGCTGTCTCTCCGTTCGGCCAATGTAAACGGCCTGGCATCTACATGTGAATTGGTAAATACAATTGTTTGTGGCGTACAGAGGAACAGGCTCTTTGACTGTTGGTGTAGGAATGGGTACGGTTTTACATCTAATGACTGGAGTTGCCGCACAGAATGTTTGACCTACTGCTGTAGTAAGCCGGTCTTGTAGACGTTGCATTACGTCATCCCCTCGAAAGGTTAGCTGGATGAATACCTTGAGTTTAGGGACTGTAGTTACGTCTGCTTTGGGTTTGGGCTGTTGGCAATGGCGCTTTATAAATCCTGTGGAGTACCCATTCAGGTTTAAGACATTCTTCAGAGTTTCAAATTCCTCTGTCAGTGTGTCCTGGGTGCATATCTTTCTAGCACGGTCAAACAAGGTCCGTACTAAGCCCCGTTTGTACTGGACAGGTGTGAAGCTCTGAAAATTTAGGTATTGGCCAGTCCATGTTTCTTTGCGATACACCGATCTTTGAATTGTGCCGTCTGCTCTACGTCTCATTAGAATATCTAGGAACGGTAACGCTTCGTTGTGTTCGTGTTCCATAGATAGAGAGATGTTTTTATGCGTCTTGTTCATTGTGGCCTGAAACGATGTTGCTTGTAGCTCGTCTGTGGTGATGATTAGTATATCGTCCACATAACGCCGGTAAAAGGCCAAGTTGTTGATGTCTGAGGATCTCTTTTCTTCTAAGTGTGCCATGAAGATTGACGGAGTGGCCATGGGGAGTCCTCTTGGTCCTATTCTAGCGGACATCTTCATGGCACACTTAGAAGAAAAGAGATCCTCAGACATCAACAACTTGGCCTTTTACCGGCGTTATGTGGACGATATACTAATCATCACCACAGACGAGCTACAAGCAACATCGTTTCAGGCCACAATGAACAAGACGCATAAAAACATCTCTCTATCTATGGAACACGAACACAACGAAGCGTTACCGTTCCTAGATATTCTAATGAGACGTAGAGCAGACGGCACAATTCAAAGATCGGTGTATCGCAAAGAAACATGGACTGGCCAATACCTAAATTTTCAGAGCTTCACACCTGTCCAGTACAAACGGGGCTTAGTACGGACCTTGTTTGACCGTGCTAGAAAGATATGCACCCAGGACACACTGACAGAGGAATTTGAAACTCTGAAGAATGTCTTAAACCTGAATGGGTACTCCACAGGATTTATAAAGCGCCATTGCCAACAGCCCAAACCCAAAGCAGACGTAACTACAGTCCCTAAACTCAAGGTATTCATCCAGCTAACCTTTCGAGGGGATGACGTAATGCAACGTCTACAAGACCGGCTTACTACAGCAGTAGGTCAAACATTCTGTGCGGCAACTCCAGTCATTAGATGTAAAACCGTACCCATTCCTACACCAACAGTCAAAGAGCCTGTTCCTCTGTACGCCACAAACAATTGTATTTACCAATTCACATGTAGATGCCAGGCCGTTTACATTGGCCGAACGGAGAGACAGCTTAACAAACGGGTGTTAGAACACATACCTCAATGGGTCAACAAGATACAACACACAGGAGATGATAGCCACGAGGAGCCGACACACCGGAAGCTCCCGGCGTCTTCAATCGGCAAGCACATTGTTGCCAGTCGCCATGTTGTGTCCAGAGAGACTGCATTTCGCGTGTTGTTTAGAACACAGAATACTCGCTTGTTAAAATTTGCAGAAGCAATTATGATCTATCAACGCAAGCCAGAATTGTGTAAACAGAAAGACATGTTAGTCAGCTTAAAATTACCGTGGTAGACAATCGACATTACTGTGCGAAATTGTGTATATTTCAACTTGAAGGATTTATCTAGTTAATTTCACGTAAGTTGTGTGAGTTCTGCAGTATGTACCTGACGAGATGCAGCGAAATATGCCAGGCAATAAATCGTGCAATCTATTGTTTGTGTCTTCGTTATTCAAATTCACTACGGGAAAACATTGTTTTGAATTTCTCAAACGTCGCCTCCCATTACCAACTGTGAAGCGATTAGATGGATTACTCAAGCTGAAGTGTAAGATATCGCTACAGGATTGTCGATTGAGATTTCTCGAGGAATGCCTAAGGACGGGGATATTTCCTCACCGGTATTTCAGATCTCTGAGGACGGACAGAATATGTCCGACAAGAAAAAACCTGAGACGTACTGACAAAAAACCAGATAGAAGAAACCCAGTCCAAGCTGGCCAACTTGAAGCGCACACACAGTTCTGCCTACTACGTCACCCAAGAATTGAGTTTGTATGGCTACTTAAAGTTCACGAAATTCTGTACAGAAGCAGTGTACAAGGTGAAAATCGCAGAGAATGCTCGCCTCAACAAATCACTGAGCACTGAAAAGGTAACAACGTCAGTACTAGACAACCCAGAGAAGTATGTGAGGAACTTATCGTCATACGTACTCAACAACATTGAAACAGAGGCCCTTGCATACGGATTAAAATTATGCATAAAGCCTAAACACATCAATCGTGTTGAGTCGCAAGCACAGTTTGAAATGTTGTTTGATCAAGTCTCCAAGTTATCACCTACCTCTGCTGATTCGGTCGGGTGGCTGAAGGCCAAACTGGTAGATTTAGAACACCAGTATCGCACAACACCCTCTAAACAGACGTGTCCGCTGACCAACGAACACCTTACTGCCTTAAAAGCGTTAAAGGCTAACAAAACCCTCGTCATACTGAAACCTGACAAAGGGAGCGGTACAGTACTGATGGACATGTCAGATTACCAGAGAAAAATGGATGTAATATTGTCAGACGAATCCAAATTCAGGATAGATCAAAAAGTAAACAAGTCGGAGGACCTGGATGCTATAATGAGGAAAGAGATCCAGTCACTTGTGAATGCGGGACTCATCAGTGAGGCCACTGCAAAAACGCTCACACCACGCGGCTCGCACACTCCTCAGATGTACGGTCTACCCAAACTTCACAAGCCCGGCATCCCGCTAAGACCTATCCTGTCCATGGTTAACTCTGCACAACACCGAATGGCGAGATGGTTAGCCGAAATGTTAAAACCAGTACGACAGTCCTTCGATCCAAAAATACTCAGAGATACATTCCAACTGGTGGAATTATTGGATACTATGGACATAAATAACAAACACATGGCATCCATGGATATAGCCTCCCTATTCACTAACGTTCCATTAGAGGAGACAGTGAAAATAATAAGGGAACGCATTGAAGACAAACAACTAAAATTAGGCATACCAACACCTATTCTGGAGAGGCTACTACTACTATGTACCGCCAACATCCTATTCAATTTTCAAACTAAGTCATACCGCCAAATTGACGGAGTGGCCATGGGGAGTCCTCTTGGTCCTATTCTAGCGGACATCTTCATGGCACACTTAGAAGAAAAGAGATCCTCAGACATCAACAACTTGGCCTTTTACCGGCGTTATGTGGACGATATACTAATCATCACCACAGACGAGCTACAAGCAACATCGTTTCAGGCCACAATGAACAAGACGCATAAAAACATCTCTCTATCTATGGAACACGAACACAACGAAGCGTTACCGTTCCTAGATATTCTAATGAGACGTAGAGCAGACGGCACAATTCAAAGATCGGTGTATCGCAAAGAAACATGGACTGGCCAATACCTAAATTTTCAGAGCTTCACACCTGTCCAGTACAAACGGGGCTTAGTACGGACCTTGTTTGACCGTGCTAGAAAGATATGCACCCAGGACACACTGACAGAGGAATTTGAAACTCTGAAGAATGTCTTAAACCTGAATGGGTACTCCACAGGATTTATAAAGCGCCATTGCCAACAGCCCAAACCCAAAGCAGACGTAACTACAGTCCCTAAACTCAAGGTATTCATCCAGCTAACCTTTCGAGGGGATGACGTAATGCAACGTCTACAAGACCGGCTTACTACAGCAGTAGGTCAAACATTCTGTGCGGCAACTCCAGTCATTAGATGTAAAACCGTACCCATTCCTACACCAACAGTCAAAGAGCCTGTTCCTCTGTACGCCACAAACAATTGTATTTACCAATTCACATGTAGATGCCAGGCCGTTTACATTGGCCGAACGGAGAGACAGCTTAACAAACGGGTGTTAGAACACATACCTCAATGGGTCAACAAGATACAACACACAGGAGATGATAGCCACGAGGAGCCGACACACCGGAAGCTCCCGGCGTCTTCAATCGGCAAGCACATTGTTGCCAGTCGCCATGTTGTGTCCAGAGAGACTGCATTTCGCGTGTTGTTTAGAACACAGAATACTCGCTTGTTAAAATTTGCAGAAGCAATTATGATCTATCAACGCAAGCCAGAATTGTGTAAACAGAAAGACATGTTAGTCAGCTTAAAATTACCGTGGTAGACAATCGACATTACTGTGCGAAATTGTGTATATTTCAACTTGAAGGATTTATCTAGTTAATTTCACGTAAGTTGTGTGAGTTCTGCAGTATGTACCTGACGAGATGCAGCGAAATATGCCAGGCAATAAATCGTGCAATCTATTGTTTGTGTCTTCGTTATTCATCGTCAAATACATTTGATTTTTAAACTGTACTGAGAACCTATGACACAACACCAGCAAACAAGTTCAGGAAGAATTCCTGAGAACATGCATCTTCCCTGTCAGCTAGCTGCATATACTTTACAGGATGTAGCAGTCAACCCCAGCATTTTTTGCCTGTTCATGATTACTGGGCAATTTACATTCAGTAGTTCGCTATTGCTTTCTGAACAACCAGCACTCATACCATTTCATAATAAAACCAACGCAAGGCAGTCTGCTGCCAAATCGCCAGCAGCTGTGTTTCGAACTCGGGTATGCGGGATTACAAGCTGAGTCCATAACCCCTTCGCCACAGAGCTGGCTACATACAATTTATGAGTCATGGAACATTTCACAACCAATAAATATGACAATTGGGGTTTTGAGTTTAAAATGTTCCAGAAAACTTCTGAGAATATATATTGTGGATGAAGAAGAAGACAATACTGACATTCCACAAGATTTGAACGTTGAATAACTGGCTTATAGTCAGCATCATGTCTCAGAAACTAAAATACTTTGGCCATATTAAGCTTCAGTGGCTGGGAAAGAACAATGACGGAAGGCATGGTTCCTGGAAGAATTGCCAGGGGTCAACCAGCAGGAAGATGCACACAGGACATTGCATACACATTGGGTATGTTGGTGTAAGAGGCTGGAGAGATGGCAGAAGTGAGAATTTGTTGGTGGGCCATGCTAGGAAAATGTGTTCAAGGCTGGGCCAATATCAGAGCTGGATGCAGCTAGACAAACAAATCTCTCCAGCACTGTTGTCCCAGCATCTAGTGAACTACCTACTGTGTCACTATGGCTGCCCAAATGTGGTACGACCGAACGAACGAACAATCTTTAATTTCAACGGGTTAAGAATTGGGCACGCAACCCAGTCTGACATACTGCCCTTCTTCTCTGTTTCCTCTCATACATTCTTTCATTCAACATCACTTATGAAGCAAATCTTTGACAACAAAAGAACAATAAGCATTAAAACGCATGAAAAATAATCAATAATACATGACTGACTGAGGCAATGTTTAACATGGGCATTATAAATACCTAAGGAAGGTGTAATGTGCCCTACATATGGAAATGTTTTGTGGCTAGTTATCGTTTGAGAACCATCAGAAAAGGTATGTGGGGATAACTACAATTACTGTCAAGGGACAAGTGTATCATTACTACTTTGCTAAATACACCATTTTAAAAAAAAAAGATCAGCACACACATACAGACACATGGATCAGCTTCATTGTTGAGTCAGGCCATGTGGGTGTAAGAGGAAATTAACAAGCTGATAGACTTGTAAAGTGGGCTATTGTGGAAAGAAGATGAGCAATGGACCATGCTGATATAATGAATGGCCTCAGAGAAGCTGGGCGATTAAACAAATCAGTGATGACTGTGAATCTGCAACCTTGACCAGACTGCAAGAACATCAAGTCAAAAGGGGTCAAGCCAGTCAAGAATGCTATGCAGAAGAAGAATAGTCAGTCAACACAGAACTGGTATTGCCAGCCACTACAATATGGATGAAATACTGAGGAAGGGATCAGAGCACTTTTAGGTTGAATGGTTTGATTAATTTGACAACAAACTAACCAACTGACACATGTAACATCAACATTACAGACATCAGTTGATAGTCTTGGCCAGGATGTCAAAACCTGTTTACTTCAGCTATTTGCTTAGCTGTCTCATCTCATCTCATCTCATCATGTTCCTCTTGTACCTTGCGGTGTCGAAGTGAAGTATAAACATCGTGAGAGTGCCCGATTATGGGCTTCATATATCGATATTCCCATGGACTCTGCTATTCCCTCAGTCCAACGTTTACGTGGTCGGCCTCTTCCTCTGGTTTCCATCTGGTCTGTACATCATTGCTTGTTGTGGCATGCTGTTGACTGGTAGCCTACTTGCATGGCCAAACCATTTGACTTGCTGCTTTCTAATAAAATCTAGAGCAGCTTTAACCCCTACTTTAGTCCTGATTTCTTCATTTCTGATCTTATCTCTTCTTGATACGTTGAGTATTCTTCTCAGAATGAGATAAGATTGCTTAGCTGTAATTAAAACAATTAGAGGCTGTATAACTTACCCATGTTGTCATCCCTCTAGAAGAGAACCTGGCAATCTGATGCTCAAAGTTGATGCCTCCAACCCCAATCACATCCAGCTGATCAGCAGGATTGTTCAGAGTTCTGTCAGAGGAAAAGATGCAATTCTGTGTGTGTGTATAAACTACATCTGACCTAAACTTCTATAAGACATACATACTGAAGTGTGTCTTCTTCTTCTGCCTTTGATCTTCCAGTGGAGCACAGGGCCTCAACAAACTCAAATCAAACTCTCTTATCCTGTGCCATCTCCAGCAGATCCTTCCATATCCACACCATATTTGTCATCAGTCTTTAATTCTCTTCTCCGTGTTTGTTTTGGCGTCTCCTTCTATTTCATTTGCCCCATGGGTTTCAGTAGGACTTTCTAGTGATACTGTTAACAGATTTTTTTTATCTCCTATCCAGCGCTAGTGTCTTTTCCTCACCTCTGTGTTCATTAGAATCTGCTGTTCTCCTCATGAGTTCCACAGTGATTCACTTCTAGGCTTGCTCATAAGTTTTCTCTCTTCTAGATTTGTTCACAATTGGTTGGATTTTGCAGCTTAAGTTTTCTACATCATGAAGTCCCCAACATGGTGGTTAGGTATTGAACCATTAAGTCCTCTGGCGTGTTTATGCTTGTGCCTACAGTTTGCATTCACATTTCCCTCATGTTGGACTGGTAGTACATGGTTCCATCGCCCTGCTACTGAGTGAGTGCGTGGCGCGACAATGTGAGCTGTGAGATTCATGTGGAATGCTTTTACATCTGTCCGCTTTTTGCACAGCGAACTGCATGTTCGGAACAATGGCAGGCTGTCGCTGAATTGACTGGTTTGCCTTTTCAGTTCACAAGTGCATTTTTCAAGAGACTCCTGGGTGTCGTCACTGGAGCAATGGAGTTCGTGCTTTGTGTGGCATTTTCGGTGTGTCGCCCTGTGGAAAGATACCAAGCATTGTGGGATAAAACCCGGGTCAATGAAGTATTTCTGGTGACTGCTGATTCCATCAACGATGAACTGTATTTTTCGTGGAGGATGTTTGTGTTGGCATTATGGCAGCGGCATTATGCACATTGTACCTGTGCGGGCTGTTGGCTTGCCGAGACTCCTGTCTGTTCCACTTTTCACATTGGGCAGTAAGGAGCATTTTGTGTGATATTCACTGGCACAGGTACGGAGCATAATGGGGACCACCCATTGCCATGAAATTGTAACCGCGACTAACTAACTAACTAACTACATCATGAAGCACCTAGCCTCACATCAACCCTTATTAGTCACTTTGTACAACATACATGATAGGTTACAGTGTTACTATTATTTGTTTCTCTAATCAGTTTTCTTTGTTTTCTCTAGCATTAAGGCATAGTATTATATAAGAGTAAAAAATGACTTCACATACCCATACAATGGCCCATCATTGCCAATAGCTGACACCATGATGACTTTATTAGCTGTTAGTTCCCAGACCTGAGGATGTGAACAAGTACGTTGGATTTAAAACATATTGTTTCCATCAGAGCAATTTGGTTGGAGTCTATTGACAAAGAAATATATAAAATCTGTGGAGGAAAATTACCAACTTAGACCAAATCCCAATCCCCAGTCACTCTATCTGATCAGCACCTATCTGATATCAACAGTGGTGCCCAGAAACCGGTATCCACACACTTTAACAGTTCTTATCCCTGTGGCGTGGCAGACATACATGTCACGGCACTGAAATCGTGCGCATCACACGAACGTGATCGTAAGACATTGGAAAAACCACTTCATCTTCCAGTTGGGTTCACTCTTCCCTTACGGCCTCAATGTCCAATATAGTTTCATTTAACTTCCAACCTCCCCTCCCCCACCTTTTCCATCCACGAAGTTGTATAGCCCACTAGAAAAACATGGTAACATATCCTTTACAGGACATAGCCATCAACCCCAACATTACTTTTGCCATTTGTGATTTCTTGGCAAGTCTGCGTTCAATGGCTTGTCATTGCTTTCTGAGCGACCTGCACTCATGCCATTCTATGCAAACCAACGCAGGGTGGACTGCATTCCAAGCGCCTGCCACAGTGTTCCTACGCGGCATGCGGGTGTGTTTACTACACCCTCGCCACAGAGTGTGCGGGCGGCTAAGACAATCCCTGTCACCCATCGACCCATTTAAACCATACATCCGGTTCTTTCCATTCACATCAAACGGTAAGCGCTTAAGGCACATTCGACCAAACCAGGATTCAGATAAGTGACCTTTGTATTTTCATGTAGTGTTTTTCATGTAGTTGTGTGTGTGTCTGTGTTTTTTTGTTCTGTGCTGACGAAAGCTTTAGCCGCAACGTCCATGTTGTTTCTTGTAATCGTGTTCTAGTAAAGCTCACAATCTACTTCTCGTGTTTTGGTGATTCATTTATTATCTGATCAAATGAACAGTTTACTAACATACATATGGAATTATCGTCTAGTCTATCTGATCAAATGAACAGCTCACTAATATAAATGTTGAACTTCAATACAGTCTATCTGATCAAATGAACAGTTTACTAACATACATATGGAACTATCGTCTAGTCTATCTGATCAAATGAACAGTTTACTAACATACATATGGAACTCTCGTCTAGTCTATCTGATCAAATGAATAGTTCACTAACATAAATATGGAACTCTCATCTAGTCTATCTGATGAAATGAACAGTTCACTAACACAAATATGGAACTGTCTAGTCTATCTGATGAAATGCACAGTTCACTAACATAAATATGGAACTCTCATCTAGTCTATCTGATCAAATGAACAATTCACTAACATAAATATGGAACTCTCATCTAGCAGATAACTATTTGAAAGAACATCTCACTAATATAAAAATGATACTTTCATTTACCCCATACCATACCCGTATTTGTAATCTCTCACCTTGTCAACAAACGGGTGGTCCATGAAGTCTGGTCCACCAATGCTCAGATTTAAGACATCAATCTTTTTCAGAATGGCATAATTGAAGGCATCGAGAAACCAGGAAGTGTAGGATACCTGTCATTTACAATATGGTAAATTAATATGCAACTTTTAGGTTGAATACAAATAAACCAGTCACCAGCAAACATATGATGTGATAAAGAAAAGAAACCAAAAGTACAAAGTTAATTAGAAAACCATCTTACTGCAATTTACGTATTCCCAATAATAGTTTTTAAATTATTATACACGAAACATTAACAGACTAAATTAGTTCAAAATAACAAAGGTAACATTTTTTTCATTCTATTAAGAAAAGCTATCTGTATATTTTGACACCTTCGTCTTCTGCTTCTTCATTTCTCTTTCAAGGGAAGTGCGTCCCACCAAGTTATTCTTGAATCTAATTAATCGATCAATCCTTGCCCTTCTTGTTCCAAATAAATTCCATTTCAGTATCATTTTGAGAAGTGTTTATGGCAGGCTGTCACAAATGGAGATTCTGGTTCAAACCTGCACTTCGTATAACTGACAGAGCTGGCAGACTTAGTGCTAGGCATCCAATCTCATTACCTATGACATTAAGGTGACATGTGACATAATTAGATGCCAATGGTGTTTGGAATGTTTCCTAGCCCTAAGCTGAGATCAAACTAAAAAAACTAGCAGACCTAGTAAAGGAAGCATCTGGATGTAGAGATGTTGATGTACCAGGGTCATATTATCAGATCTCTATTTACCTCCCGGTAAGGCATCCTAGAAACAGATTCTAATCTGCCCAATAAAGGAAGAATCAACAATCACTACTGTACTGTGATGATGCCTGCTGAGCACAAAAAACTGTGCATACTGTACAACTTAAAGAGAATCACCGCAATTTCAAACAATTGTGGTAGACATTAAGAACCCACATAATGCATTGCACACATTCAGTGTCCACAAGTATTCTTGAAATCAGCATGTTGCTTGGATGCTGGGAAGAAAGTGACTTACTGATGATGGCTTGGATCCATCGCTTTAATATCAGTTTGTACAAGAATGAAAAAAAGTTAAGTTACATATTCTTTACAGGATGTCAGTCAGCCCCAGAAATTTTGATTGATTGTGATTTCTTGGCAAGTTTATGCTCAGTAATTTGCCATTGCTTTCTGAATGACTGGCACTCATACAATTGAATCAAAACCAGCACAAGGCAGTCTGCTTCCAAATAGTGCGCAGCTGTTTTCAACACAGTATGCAGGATTATAAATTGAGTTTGTATGCCCTTCGCCACAAGAATGAACAACTCATTATAAAGGTTAAAAGCAAAAGAATCAACTTCATTGTGCCCTGCTTAACCCCGTCTGGTTTAGCCCCTGCAAACAGCAAACAGAGCATCACACACACAACATAGACCCAGTGGTTCCAGTTATGACCCCCATGGGTGTCCTGTAAAATTTCTCTTCTGGTTTGAATGACTCAGTCTGTAAATGAACCCACAACTTTCAGAACATAAGGCAGAAATCCTGGCCACTTTGCCACATCCACTCCATGAACAACTCAGTATGGGTGGAGTGCTCTAACAACAAAGAACAAAAGCATCCACATTCTGGTACATGCAATACCTGGTTATTGGTGAACACTCTAAACACGTAGATGTCAGCATCTGGAGCGAAGCCCAGGCATTCCTTGTGGCTAGCAATGACACCAGCCACAAATGTTCCATGGCCCAACCCTGAATGGAAAGAGAAATCAAACAGGACAGTTAACTTACACGAGGACACACTAACTACCTCAAGCACTATAAGGAAAGAGAAATCGAACAGGATAGTTAACTTACACAAGGACGCACTAACTACCTCAAGCAATTGGTTTATTCATTCATGTATTATCGAGAACTATAAGGAAAGAGAAATCAAACAGGACAGTTAACTTACACAAGGATGCACTAAATACCTCAAGCAATTGGTTTATTCATTCATGTATTATTGAGAACTATCAGGAAAGAGAAATTAAACAGGACAGTTAACTTGCACGAGGACACACTAAATACCTCATGCAAATGGTGATTCACTCATATATTATTGAGAACTATAAAGAAAGAGAAATCAAAAGAACAGTTAACTTACACAAGAACGCACTAAATACCTCAAGCAACAGGTTGATTCACTCATGTATTATTGAGAACTACAAAGAAAGAGAAATCAAAAGGACAGTTAACTTACACAAGGACGCACTAACTACCTCAAGCAACTGGTTGATTCACTCATGTATTATCGAGAACTATAAGGAAAGCAAAGAACAATAATAATGTAATAATGACGTAAGAGGCAATTAATGAGGGTTGGCAAGAGACTGGCTTCCTCACCCCAGACAAAACTAAAGCTGTAAAATCCAATTAATCATGAACAAATCTTAAGGTTTAAAGGGTTTAAAGGCGACAGGATCGACTTCATTGCACCGGGTTTTATCACATATGGCTCAGTCTCTTTTCACAGGGAAGCATACCAACAGCATCGCGCAAAGCATGAACTTTGTAGCTTCAGTGACGATTCCAGGAGTCTACAAAAACAATTGCACTCGTGAACTAGGTGGCGTCCAGAGTCGAACCCACAACCTTCGGAGTGTTGTTTATGTGTTTTCTGTTCCTGTGTATCGTGAAATTGGAATAATAAACTCGCTATTATGCATGTCTGCACCAATGCAATCCAACTTGTGATTTCTGCATCGATATGTTACCTTAATGTTAACTGTAAAGGTCCTGTATCTGGGACGGCAGAGTTGGTCATCCTGTTTCTGATAGCCGCTCTAGAATTCTTCTTCTTTCGTTCACTTGAAATATGTCTATACTGCAATGTTGTCTCTTGTATGATGGACTTTTTGAGGCATAGGGCCCGGCACTGCACCTGTCTGGGGGTCCAAAGCAGGGTGAGCACAATAACGTTTTGCAGTAATCGATATATCTCATTGCGTGGTATCCTGATTTCTGTGGTACGCCTCCTGGCTGGTTGCCTCCGTCTTCAGCACCTTTCCTTTACTAGAGTAGATTGTGGTCTTACTCGAGTTTAGATGTGTATGCACGCACGCACACGGTCTGTGCATGTATGTAGTGCTTACACCTCTAGAGCATTGTGGTTATCTTTATGGTGCAAGACTCACCGCCGCCGCCTTTTTCTGTTAGTTAAAACAGATCCGCCACGAAAAGGCCAGGAGTTGGACTTTTGCTGCACAGGTGATGAATGCATGGCCATGGGGTATTTTGCAAGGCTGGGTGCTCACTCCAACTTTGTATCCCCGACTACATAACAGCAACATCAGGAACCCCCGCTCTAAAATGTATTGTATGCCATGCGCACAACTCACAGCATCACCGTTTGCGTTGAGCTTTGTTGTTTATATAAATTGTAGAAAATGAACAGAACAAATCTGTGTATAATGACCAGTGCAAGTAAATAAAACTGAATTTCTTAAATGGGCCGACTTTGACCGAAAATGTACCATGAAGTGACAGAGAAAAGAATGAAGATGGGAAGCCAGCCGGTCCAAAAATAGAATTTAATGGCTCATTTTAAACTATGTAGCTGTACCTAAGTTTGGTTTGTAGTTTTCTTAGAACATGTTTAAAAATAAACACTATGCTGAGAAAAAAGGGGTTGGCCCCTGAATCATGTTTAGATGTTTCTACTCCTGACCATGCCACAGGCAAGCATTCTGTCCACTGTACTAACATGTTTAATGATTCTTTTTTACTCTCCTCAACCCCTTTAACTAGGCAGCTAAGCAGAGAAATAGTGCCCCACATTTCATTTCATTATACCTGTCCTTTTCACTGCACATGTTTGTATAATGTTAATACAGTTTATTTAATGTAGTTGCTGTAGTGTCATTCCTATCTTGGAAATGAGTTTTTGTTTGCTAACAAAGGCTTATCTCCACACCATCCTCCAGTTAATAAAAAAAATTATATTCTAGTAAAGCTGAAATGCCGGTCTCCATCACTAAGGGCTTACGGAAGCGATTTGTAAGCCTCCCCTTACCTGCATTCGAAACACAGCTGCGACTGATTTGGCAGCAGACCACGTTGCGCTGGGTTTTAATGTGTTGGCATGGGAGCCGGTCGTTTAGAAAGCAATGGCAAACTACTGAACGTAAACTTGCCAAGACATCAACAACAGCAGTAAAATGCTGGTGTTGACAGCGATGTCCTGTAAAATAGGATATGCACACACAAAAAAAGCTGAAGTGTAACATTTTGCGTTCCTTCTAATACACCTCACAAAATCCCTAGGTCATAACTCATCATTTTTGCTGATGACCTGTTGTTGCTGAGTCATAAAAACAAAACTTGAAGATAATTACACAAATGTGTTTTTTTTAAAGTTGCATATCCTTTACTTGGACGTTGCAGTCAACACCAGCATTTTACTGCTTTTGTTGATGTCTTGGCAAGTTGTTCACGTTCAGTAGTTTGCCATTGCTTTCTGAATGACCGGCTCACCATTATTCAGGCAGCCGAGGCCTGCTTTGAACACTCTAATTGTGTCAAAGTAAACGCGCCGGCCACCCGGGACTCTCAGCGAAGAGCACCCATGGGAGAGAGACGGCAGACAGTAGGGCAGGAACACCAGGCAGTGAACCGGCGCGAGCCGGACTGCCCACTTACACCCGAGACCCAACTACGAGCTTTTTAACTGCAACAACTTTATTATACGCTATTGGAGCTGGAATTACCGCGGCTGCTGGCATCATACTTACCCTCCAATAGATCCTTAATAAAGAGTTTAAAGTGTACTCATTCCAGTTACGGGGCCTCGATAGAGTCCCGTATTTTTATTTTTCGTCACTACCTCCTCATGCCCGCCTGCTGTCTTCCTTGGATGTGGTAGCCGTTTCTCATGCTCCCTCTCCGGAATCGAACCCTGATTCATAATACGCAAATACATTACTATAAATAACTGGAAATAATTCCAAGCAAACAACCACCATTTAGAACTGAAACACAATTATTACCATCATCTAGAGTCTTTTCATTGGTCCAAGTTTGTCCTGTCTTTTAAACGACCCCGTTTAAAGTGAGGATGGTCAGTGGCGAGACCTGTATCAAAGATGGCTACCTTTACTCCCGCACCTATAAAACACAGGGGAATTGATACTTACATTAAACAAAACATGCATAATACAACAATAGTGGTTGTGCAGAATGAATACATATTGTGAAATGACTGTATTCTTAACCTCATTTCATTGGTATTTTTTAACTTTAACCCTTTACCGGGCATATCGTCCATTTACGTCCAGACCCCGGTACAGGCAGACAGTCTGAAACCGCCCGTTACTATTATGCATTGTAAAAACGCGATCTCTCGGCTTTCCGATACTTCCGACGGCTACTTTAGCTTTCGCCGATAGCTTGACAACGTGGTCACCATTTGCAAGCGCCTACTATGAATTTGAACGGATATTTTTGATAGTTTTCGGGGTTTTTTACGCTTAGTTTTTCAAAATGGATTTCGGCGATTCTTCAAGTGATAGCCAAGATTTCGCTAGGTTCAATTATAAGTGACATTAAAGGGCATGAAGTTGACTATTAATCGGAGCTAGATATCAGCGAAAAGCGTTACTTTGCATTAGCAGTCGTGAGTCGGACTTTAAAGAAAGTGATTATGATTCTGAAAATGTGTTTGTAAATTGCCGTATAGATTACTGAAAATCACAAACAATAACTGTATTTCATAAATATTTGTGTTCATATATGGATAACCGGCAACAATCACATGAGTAACATATTCTGCATGCTTTTCCCTTCATTGTGTTGTTTATTTAACTAAAATCGGTTGACTAACACCTTATTTGTGATGTTTTTACTAACGCAACCCAAAATTTTACCGAACCTGAAAAAATCTTGCCCGTTCAGGGCTAAAAAATGGACAAGCGTCTGCCCGGTAAAGGGTTAATGGATGTAAGAGATGACCCAAGCAAGGCCTAGAATTTTTCTCTTTCTACTGTCTTTTTTTTACTGTAAATGCATCAGTCAATTATTTCCAATTGTTTTCACAACTTTCATAACATTGATGTTAAATATAGTTATAACCAAGACACCACAAAACAGAAACAGTCTGATTAAAGATTAAAGATATCAACACCAAACTGTGGCCTTCCAAAAGACCATTTGGAAATATCAGCCTTAAATACTGTCCATCTTTTATGAACATTTGAAAATAACCCCAAATGCTGGCTTCCTGTCCTTGAAGAGTTAAACAGTTATTTTTACTGACAATCTTGTGCAAATTTATATACAGTTGTACATTTCTTTCTTCCTTCGTTTTTGTTGTTGATGTTGTTGTTATTGATGTTGTTGTTGTTGTTGTTGTTGTTGTTGTTGTTGTTGTTGGGGGTGGGGGGGGGGCCACTCTGTTCTTTTTGGCATCACACACATTTTTTCAATACATTTGTTACCACAATACTTGATCACCAAAGAATTATATTCAAATTACTCAATATAATTTTAATAAGAACAGTAATGCAGGGTTTGTGTCATCACAAAAATACTGTTTACTTTCTCAGTCATTGCCATCAACAACATCATTCTGTTCCCTGTCAAATGATATACGTACATAAGTTTTCCACAGATCTCAGTTATTGGTGTTCTGGATCAATTCTCCTGATGATATTCCTCCATGTCACCGTTTTAGAACTCCCAGCATCATCTCTCCTGGTCTATCTCTCTCTACCCCTTCTAAGACTAATCATTCCAGATGTGTAAATGTTTTCCAATGTATCTCTTCTCACTGTATGACCCAAGAATACCATTTGTCTCTTCCTTTTACTGTACTTGTATTTAATATTCTAATTTCATTAGCCTCTTCCTAGCAATCATTGTTAGTTATTCTGGCAATCAAACATGTCTCATAAACTACATCTTTGTTTCTTCTCAGCTCTTCCCAATTTGTTCATTATCATTCCACAATTCACTGCCATATAACACAACTAGTTCAATATAGCATTTCAGTAGTCTTTCTAACATTCAATAAAAGTGACATCACATAAGATAAGTTTTATCTTTCAAAATACAGCTCTTGCTTCTGCGCTTAATCTCATTGTCATATATCTTCCATCTGATTTTATGATTGCCCCAAAATATTTACATTTATTGTCTTGGTTAAGCATTTTCCCTTCTAATGCCATAACGTATTATGGTATTGTTTTTTTCCTTAAATACAACCACTGTGGAATAGCCATAATTATCCCAATTTGGAAAAGCAAAGGCAGCAAAATAGACCGCACACAATGCAGAGGCATTTCCTTTTTGAGTCATACTGGGAAAATATTTTGCAAAATTCTTGAGAAAAGATTACGAACTACTATATAGGGTGGGCCAAAAAAAAGTAAGAACATCTTGTTGCATACGAGTTATTTAAAAATATAATTCAATTAATTATATTGTTTCATGTAATTTTGTTTGCCAAGTATTTAGCTAATCAGAAATCATGTTCAATGTGTCCTCCTTGCTTCTCAACGAGTTTTTCTAAGCGTCGACGCCACTCGTTTATGCTACTGTCAATAAAGCACTGCCCCAGATTTCTCCATTCTTCAATTATTGCCAACTTGAGCTGCTCAACTGTGGTAAATTTTTGCTGATGGTAGACTTTTTCTTGCAAAGCATCCCATATGGCATAATCTACTGAGTTTAAATCAGGACTGTTTGGTGGCCATATGTCTGGCTCTATGAAGTTAACATTCTCCTGACGAAGAAAGTTGATCGTATTTCTGGCTGTGTGAGATGGAGCTCAGTCTTGCTGTAATATCCAGTTATGGTGATCACATGTCGCTTGAATTACAGGCAGCAAACCTTATCTCAGAACATGTTCACAATAGTATTCACTGTTTACTTAGGTACCTGGTTCAACGAACACAATACTAGTTTTCCCCATTTGAGACACACCAACTGATACCATGATACTGCAGCTGAAATGGTCAAGTTCTAGTATAAGTCAACTTTCCTGAACTTGTATTTTCTTTGTTTAAACGGAATAAACACTGTAATTTTGAGAATTAACTGGAGTGGCAATGGTGAATGTCGTTTCGTCTGTAAACCAGATGCTTCGTACACTTCTCTCATTAGGAAACCGCTCAAGTAGCTGCTGACTGCGTTGCAAGCGTTTCAATTTGACATTTTCATTGAGCTTCTGCCCGATCACACGCTTGTATGTTTTGAGTTGTGAATCTTGCTTGACAATACATCGAACCGACGACCGTGGTACACCCGTTTCTCTTTCCATTTCCCCCAGATTCCTGTGACTGTGGGGATCATCATCTTGACTGCAGATCAGCCCACTCACCTGCTCAATATTTTGTTGTGTTCTGGCAGATTTTGGTCTACCACTTCCGGGTTTACGTTCTGTTGTACCGTCGTTGTCAATTTTATTGATAATCCGACTGACACTAGCCATGCTCCAGGCTTTGTTTGGAAACTCATTGGTCATTCTCCTAGCACCCCAATGTTTTTCAATTCGCAAATGTTTAATCAGAATACGGTTTTCCACAGTAATTTTTGTCATTCTTGGTAAAATATTTAAAACTGCTGATGTAAACAACTGGCATGTTAAAAACCAAAGATGACGCCTGGAAACTGTCGAAATAAAGACATTGTATAGCTACATAGGTTAGTTAAGTAAATGAGTAAACAATTTAAGCTATTATGGATACAGTTAAAGAAACTTTGATGTAATTATATTACTTTTTATGTGATGTTCTCACTTTTTTTGGCCCACCCTGTAGAACCCCAGCTAAGTGAAACACAACTTGGATTTAGGAAAAACAAAGGATGCACAGATGCCATTTTTGCTCTTAGACAACTTATAGAAAAATCAACTGAATTCAATAAAAAACTATACTTAGCCTTTGTCGACCAAGAAAAGGCATTTGATAGAGTAGATAGAAACAAACTGTGGGAAATTCTTAAACAATATGGAGTGAGTACACATCTAACATATGTATGTAGAAGCTTATACAACAGTGAATGCATAGTGAGAGCAACTGGAGGACACTCAGAACCCTATAAGATCCCCATAAGATCTGAAATACAACAAGGTTAGTAACCTATATAGTCAACATAAGTAAACAAATCAGCCAAATAGAGACCTCAAGAACACTGCATGATGAGATCACAGAAAAAGAACAATCTGCAAATTACACCATTAGAGAACTCCTGTTTGTAGATGACCAAGCATTTATAGAAAAATCAGAAGTAGAATTACAAGACCACATGAATAGTCTAAACCAGTGGTTCTCAACCGGTGGGGAATTCCCCCCCAGGGGGGAATTTTTAGGTTTCCAGGGGGGGAATGAAGATTATTTCAAGATCGCGTTAATACAAGAACCGATTACTTGATCTTGTTTTTCCTTTCATACTTTACGCTTCTGTACGCATCACCCTTCTGAAATTCATTTTATAACGTAAGTAGATCCCCAAATCACATTTTATGTACGTCTAGACTTGTTTTAGTATGTGCTATTAAATTTAGCTTCAATTATTACGTATACTGTGTAGGGGCAGGGGGAAATTTTTAGGGAGGAAATACAAAGGGGGGAATGACGTTCTAAAAATATGGTAGGGGGGGGGGGGGGGGGGGGGGGAATTATGTCCTAAAAATATGGTGAAGGGGGGAACGGACCAAAAAAGGTTGAGAACCACTGGTCTAAACGAAATGTGTTGGGAACATAACATGACAATTAGCACATGTAAAACAGAGGTAATGACTACAACTAAAGAAGATAAAACAACAATTCACCTAAATGAACATCCCATGAAATAAGTAAAGAGTTTCAAGTACCTAGAAGTATAATATCAAATGGCAAATCAGAAGACGAGATTGAAAATAGGTGCAATAAGGCAAATCAGCTCATTGGACAAATGGCACCAATACTAAAGAACAAACATGAATCAATAACTACTAAGAAAGCACTTTACAACACAATCTTCCTACCAACTCTATGTTACCAATGCCAAACCTGGACAATGACAAAAAGAAAAAAGAAAAATCACACCAACAGAAATGAGAAGAATACTCAATGTATCAAGAAGAGATAAGATCAGAAATGAAGATATCAGGACTAAAGTGAGGGTTATAGCTGCACTAGATTTTATTACAAGGCAACAAGTCAAATTGTTTGGCCATGCAAGTAGGTTATCAACCAACAGTATACCACAACAAGCAATGATGTACAGACCAGATGGAAGCAGAGGAGAGGTCGACCTCATAAACAGTGGACGCAGGGAATAACAGAATCCATGGGAATATTGATACATGAAGCCCATAAGCGGGCACTCTCCCACTATTTATACTTCACCTCGACACCACAAGGTACAAGAGAAACATGAGATGAGAGATGAGACAAAGATATGCGTCATTTGTACAAAGATGTGAGGTGTTTATATAAAGATTTGAGGGTTTATACAAAGATGTGGTGTTTATATAAAGATTTGAGGGTTTATACAAAGATGTGAGGCATGTATACAGAGATGTGAAGTGTTTATACAGAGATGTGAAGTGTTTATACAGAGATGTGAAGTGTTTATACAGAGATGTGAAGTGTTTATACAGAGATGTGAGGTGTTTATACAGAGATGTGAAGTGTTTATACAGAGATTCAATACAAAGGTGTGAGAAGTGTATTATACGAAATATACCAAGTGTCTAGCAGGTTCAACTGACAACTAAGATGCAGGCATATGGAACTTGTAAAAGTAATCAAATCAGCACCACAAAAACATTAACACCTGAATAGTAGCCGTCTTACCTGTGAAGCCAAATCCCCAGAGAAGTTCAGCCTGTAGAGCACTAACAATCTGGCAGAAGAGTGGAAAGTAATGTATGAACAGTGGAGTGTATTCTATTAAGATGACGATAGTGGAGTGAGGATGACCAGACAACTAAACACTAGTTGTCTGACTGACTAATTAATGATAATGATGACAATGTGGCAGTGATTGTAATAATGATGATGATGATGAGTGATGTATGGATGATCAGAGAACTAAACACTAGTTGTCAGGCTAACTTATCTTCTTCTTCTTTTGTTTGCTTGAAATATGTCTATAACTGCAATGTTGTTTCTTGTATGAATTTAACTGTCTTTTTTAGTTAACTCAGCGGTCCATAGAGTTTATCTTCCACTGTCGTCTCTCTAGACCAGATGGTTTGCCTTGATATGTTGTATTTTGGGCAGTCTAGGAGTATGTGCTCTGCTGTCTGCAAGCTGACTTATCCAATAATAATGATGATAATGTGGCTGTGATAGTAATGATGATGACAGTGATGTATGGATGACCAGACAACTAAACACCAGTCGCCAGACTGACTAATCTAATAATAATAATGACAATGTGGCAGTGATTGTAATGATGATGACAATTTTTTTTTAATTTATCAAAACAGGTTGCAAAATGCTGCTCCTGCCCACAAAACTACCATCAATATGACAAACAGATCATTGTTTGTAAATTTTGCATCTCCTTTGCAGGATGTTGCAATCAACCACAGGTGGATTTTCTAGGCCATTTTACGTTTAGTAGTTTGCCATTTATTTCTAAAAGCAATCATTTTTTTTAAAAGTTAGCTGCATATCCTTTATAGGATTTTGCAGTCAACATCAGCATTTTTTGCTGTTGTGATCTCTTGGCAAGATTACATTCAGTAATCTGCCATTGCTTTTTGAACGACGGCACGCATACCATTTCATAAAAAAACAACACAAGGCGGTCTGCTGCCAGATCGCCAGCAGCTGTGTTTTGAACGTGGGTATGTGGGATTGCGAATGCGTCCGTAACCCCTTGAAAGTGATCATACTAACTGCAAAATCAAACACCTGACTATCATATTGTTTTTACACATGTAAATATGATATGTCGGCTCCGTGGATGCAATTCATAATCCTGCAAACCCACATTCAAAACACAGCTGCAGGCGATTTGGCAGCAGACCGCCTTGCATTGGTTTTTTTAGGAAATGGTATGGGTGCCGGTCATTCAGAAAGCAAATGGCAAACTACTGAACGTAAACTTGCCAAGAGATCACAACAGCAAAAAATGCTGGCGTTGACTGCAACGTCTTATAAAGGATATGCAAATAACTAAATATGATATGACGTCTAAAGTGCTGGAGACAATGAGAAAGACCATCATGGCTTCAGCTCTTCAGTGTAAGAAATTCCTAACTGTATCTCCTCTAGCAAAGGATGGGCAAGGCACTGTGACAGCGCTGCAACATAAAGTGGCACATGATAGTGTATGGTGGTTTTCATACTGGCTGGTCGAGTGTCTAGAATGTCTCTCCTTTGGGAGACCCGGGTTTGATTCCTCAGTAAAGTGTGGATTTTTTCTAAGGAGGGCAAGATGAAAACCCTAATCTGCACAGTTTACGGTGACTGCACTAGCCAGGTGGCCTTATTTCCTCAGGTTCTAGACACATCTGTCTTACAGTGAAATGGGGACGCAGAGGTGTTTCCAAGGCACCAGGGCCGGGTTATATACTGGCCAAGACCTATTGACGCGTCCTCGTCGAGCGTCCTGGGCAACAGGTCCCTTCGGGGTCCTGGCTGAAGTCAATAGGATCGCTGATTCCTCCGAAGTCGGAGAGTGTCTGCCTGTACGGCGAGGAACCACCAGTCTGCACACCAATAAGCCAGACATGGGACAACGGATACTCACGCAAACCTCAGGTCCTGTATGACATCACACTGATGTTGGACAACAGGATGTCTTCATCCGACATACAGGACTTCGCATTGGAGCTCAAGCCAACGAACACAAGCAAGCAAGCACAGTGAAATGTACTATAGGCAGTAGATTACAGTTTTTTTACAGATAGATGAGTGTACAGATAGCAACAATTTCATGTAGAAACTTTCGATTGGCAAATTAGAAGTGACTTAAGGAGAAGCTGCGCTTAGGGAAAATCTGTTGCACGTAAATACAACAAAAATCAAATATGGTGATTTGTGTAGCAGACAGCCAGAAAAACTACAAGAGTTACCTTAGAGGAAGTAAGCTGTGAATAAGCTTTCATGTGCACAATACCTCTGGTCACTATTCGATGGGTACTGTATGTATCTACATAAGGTAGTGCTGTCGTAATATTAAATTGTTTCAGTACATGGAATAGTGTACTTGTGCCTCGTAAGTATACAGTTCGTTGGTGGTTGTTATTCAGCATAAGATGCAGCCAGGTACTTTCTGCAGAAACTGTCCACTATAAAATATATGAGCATGTGGGACAAACTTTCAGTTCATGAACTCAGACAGGACTGTGTGTCCTGGTTGGTGGCTGAAAATTACAAGAAATAATTGCTGCGGTGCTGGGAAGTTTAGGACTCCTTGTGCATGTGTTTTGGGTGTCAACTGCTTAACCAGAATTGTATCCCTTTTTTAACAATCGCAAGGGAAACAATTCTCTTATTATCAAATAGGAATAGCTTCCCTAAGTCACACAATAGTAATTTTATGTAAAGAAAACTTTTGTCACCCGATGTGCACATATCATTACTGAGACACTATACACATCTTGTAGATGCAAAAATATGTAGATGCATTCAGTGAGGATAGAGCATTATATGTCTTCACGTGACAGAGGTCACAAACCACCCATACGGATGAGAAAATCAAAGAGAACTCACCACATTATCTTTCCAAGAATAAATTTATGAGCAAATCACAAGTCTACAATCGAGGAGTGAAACATGCAGAAACTTTACACCAGTCTTCAGTATGAGTAATATGACAAGACATGGTGACATATTTCAGATTTTAGCCTTTCCTTTCATTTCTCACAGCTTTTCATGACCTTGAAATTAACCTTGATAATTCATTTAAAGATTTCTCAAGAGCATTATGATCCTTGGATTATAATGATAATCAATAGTCAGCAGTTACTGGAAAATCACAAGATTATGGATGAAACAACCAGTTATTAAGAAATTCTTAACTGACGAGGGCAACAGTCAGCAAGGGTACATGAGAGAAGACATCTACACAATCATTGTAAGACAAATTATTAACACATACACCCTTCTATATCTGCTGGAGAAAACTGAGCACTGATGGACTTGCTCCATGTGCAGTGACATACAGATTCTGTAACAAGATAAATGTGAACATTTACCTGTTTAGGCACAGCTCTGAGCAACTTCCGAGACTTGTACTTAGAAGGCGACAGCCACATGGCAGGCTGCAAAATATGAACATTTTGGTAATCAATACACACAAAAAGCAGTGTCTCAATTACTACTCAATTCAAAAATATGACAATTGTCTACCTCTCTGTCAAATGTATGGGACAATCATGTTTCTCGTAGCATACATAATTAACACGAGACTGTCTGGGCTAGTTTAGGTTGTGTGTGTTGGAACCACAGGGGCATTGTGAATGTGGATTTCTTGAAGAGGGGAGAAGCTATAAAGTACTACTACTAGCTACTTTGAATAAAGTTCAGAAGGCTATTCACTACAAACGTAGTCCAGTAAAGGCATCATTCTTCTACACGACAACGTACAATTCCATACTGTTCGCCACAACTATGGCAATTACTGACCAATTGCATTGGGAGGTACTGCCATATTCACCGTACAGTTCTGACTTGGCTCCATGCAACATGGATAACAAAGTGGGTCAGGTAGTTCTTCAATGGCTTAAGGACCAGCCGAAGGGACGCAGAGGTGTTTCCAAGGCACCAGGGCTGGGTTATATACTGGCCAAGACCTATTGACGCGTCCTCGCCGAGCGTCCTGGGCAACAGGTCCCTTCAGGGTCCTGGCTGAAGTCAATAGGATCGCCGATTCCTCCGAAGTCGGAGAGTGTCTGCCTGTATGGCGAGGAACCACCAGTCTGCACACCAATAAGCCAGACATGGGACAACGGATACTCACGCAAACCTCAGGTCCTGTATGACATCACACTGATGTTGGACAACAGGATGCCTTCATCCGACATACAGGACTTTGCGTTGGAGCTCAAGCCAACGAACACAAGCAAGCAAGCAAGGACCAGCCAAAAGAATTGTATTCTGTCAGAATACAGACACTCAAAGCCCAATGGGGAAAATATAGACGATACCAATCTATGAGAGAATACCTGTCTGTCACTCTATCATTCATTTTAGATGCTACAGTAAGCTTACCATGGAAAGACTTTTCCGGCCAGCACTCCGTGCATTAAAGGCAGAATCTGAGTTTTTAGAATCATGCCCCTCATGTGGTGCAGCCTCATCTTCTTCATTAACTGTGGATACATGAAGCAAGATTAATTGAATTATGAAATCTTTATGACTTGTTTATTCATACATAAGGTATGAAAACTTACCTATTCAGTCACAGTGAATTGAAAACAGCTGTTATATATGAATGAGAGAGAGAAAGAGAATTGAATTGATCTTTATTTTCAAAGGGTAACAAATTGGGCAAATAGGCCCGTCTTACATTCGGCCCTTCCAATTACTCATCTTTCATTCATCAACAGTGCATGATGCATTCACATAGGAAAAAAAACATTGTCAAATGAATTTTGTAAGCATAAACAATGCATATTCTCATGTTATGTGACACATCCCCCCTTCCACACACACATTCCTCACCTACTCACACATCACCCACCCATCCCCCACTCACCACTCACAGATCCCGCCACCAACCCAGACATCTCGCACCCACACACACACATATCCCTCACCCACCCACACGCATCTTTCCACCCACTCACACAAACCCCAATCCACTCAAGCTCACCTACACACACATGCTCCACCCACCCACACACCCTCCAACCACACACTCATACCCCTCACACACGCACATCCCGCACCAACACACACATATCCCTCACCCACTCACACATCAACCACCCATACCCACACATCTTTCCATCCACACACACATTTCCCCACCCACACACACATTTCACAACCACCCACACATTTCACAACCACCCACACACCCCAACAACTACACACACATCTCCCACCGACACACATTCCCCCACCAACACAAAGAGGGAGCGAGAGAGAGAGAGAGAGAGAGAGAGAGAGAGAGAGAGAGAGAGAGAGAGAGAGAGAGAGAGAGAGAGAGAGAGAGAGAGAGAGAGAGAGAGAGAGAGGAGAAAGAAAGAGCAGGAGAGAGAGAGAGACACACACACACCTCAATTTTTTCTAACCATTAGAGGCTATACCATAATCAAGGTCAGCGTGGCCGAATGGATAAGAACGCGTGTTCTTAAAATGTTTGGTGTGCTGATGCTCAAGGGGCTCAACTCCATACACCGGACAGTTGGACTAAAATGTTGACCTATCATCCTTGACTTGGGGAAATTAATTACAAGTACCTCTTAAGTCAAAGTTGATTCGCCTGATGGTGAAGGACACTGTTAATAGGTAAAACTAATCCACATGCAAAATCCAGTCCAGCACTACCAGAAGTAGTGTATATGGACTACACTTGATTTCAAAGTGAGTGAGCCCAAATAAAAATATCGAAGTCTGAAAATGGTCAAGTACCAAGCAATAGCCCTTAGCATTTAGTTTCATGATAAACTATAAAAACTGTTAGACATGTAGGTAGGCAGATCTGCTATGGGACTACCTTTATTCATTCCCATCATGTCGACAAGCGTTGTAGGTCATTGTTCACCATTTCTCGGGGTTTTCTTCTGTCTTCTTTCTCATCCAACATCCCTGTTTTAGGTTCTATATATGAAATATATCATGGTCTCAAAAATCGGTAGGAGACAATCCCAACTGTACCTCCATATGGTAGGAAATAGGAAACACACCAAAGTGTGGCAAACACAGCTATGATGTACAGAGTATCCACCAGAAAAATTGCATAACTTTGCAACTGAGTGGAGCTAATCACTGACGTGCTCAGACAGCTGGAAATTACTGTCAAAGTCAAGGCTGCAAACCACCTAAGTGGATGTAGGAATCAAGGAGAAACCACCACATTATTCTGCCAAAAGCAAACATAATAGGAGATAGTGGAGGAGCATGACTTCAACACCAGTCTTTAGAATGATTGACCAAAATGAATTACTGAATGAATGAATTACTGAATGAATAAAAGAGTGTGTGAACAAATGAATGAATGAATGAATGAATGAATAAATGAATGAATGAATGAATGAATGAATGAATGAATGAATGAATGAATGAATGAATGAATGAATGAATGAATGAATGAATAAATGAATGAATATGAAATGTTTAGAAATGTTCTGTATCCCTTGAATTCATACGCCAGATTCTCTCCTCCAAAACTCCAGTAAGTATCCAGCTTTCAAATCCATACAAGAGAACCGACAACACAGATTTGTATAGTTTTATGTTTAAAGAGAAGCTGAAATTACTGCTTATCTGGATTACATTCAGTCTTATCCTGGCAGATGGAATAGGCTCCAGTTTTATTTTCATCTCTCCTCCTAAATTTCCATCTTAATAAAGTTGATGTAGCATATTAAAGTTACTGACGTCTTCAACTTTTTAACCACTTGGGATAAAATATTGGTTCTTTACCTTCTCTGGATGCTGTAAAAGAAAAAAAAGTGAAGATAAGAAATATGTGCTGCCTACAGAAAAATAGTTGTGGAGTCACTTGATACCTTTAGTGTACTTCAATGCTCGAGTGACCTTTCTGTGAGGAGTAACTCTTTTAATCAGTGGATGGTCTTTCAGTGCCTCCACTCCAATTTGATCAGACTGGCCATGGAACTGCAAGCAAGAATAATTAAAAGTCAAATGTGTATCTGTAGGGTATTTTGCTACCAACAACAAGAAAACAGAGAGAGTGTTTGTGTGTGTATATATGAGTGTGTATGTTTGTATGTGTGCATGTGCCTGTGTGTCTAAGGAGAGCCACAACTGCAGAGTGCCCTGCATGGTTGCCTGCTGACTCAGTGGTCATGCATTCAAATCCCCTACGGGACGCAGGGGTGTTTCCAAGGCACCAGGGCCAGGTTCTATACTGGTCAAGACCTACTAACACGTCCTAGTCGTGCGTCCTGGGCAACAGGTCCCTTTGGGGTCCTGGCTAACATAGTAGGATCGCTGATTCTTCCGAAGTCGGAGAGTATCTGCCTGCACGGCGAAGAACCACCAGTCTGCACACAAATAAGCCAGACATGGGACAACGGATACTCACACAAACCTCAGTCCGGTATGACATCACACTGATGTTGGACAACAGGATGTCTTCATCCGACATACAGGACTTCATGCTGGAGTTCACAGCCAGCGAACGCAAGCAAGCAAATCCCCTTCAAGGTAGGGCTTTATTTTCATTGACCAGAAGCATGATACAATTGTTATTAATGTTACAATTACACAGACAGCATGAACAAGTAAATTCACACTGCGGAACTCTTCTTCTGCGTTCCTCTTTTATCAAGACTGCACCACACTCAGCCATGAATCTATCAAGTTTACAGATCAGTTCATTTGAATCTGGCATACATTTGTGTCAGATTTGTTTCCTCTAGAAATTTCCCCCAAGCTAACAGGCTCTATCTACACAAGGATTGGTTTACCTTCCTAACAATTGTTCATAGGTCAGCGGCCTTTTATTTTTTTGTGATTTTCAACTGCTGTGAGAATTTTAACATGTGCAGCTTGCACAAATACCTCCTGTTTTCAGCCTTTTCTTCTTCTTCTTGGTCGTTCGTCCGATGTTTGTTTGTATGTTTGTTTAGATATAATTGCGTTGTGTCAGTTTATATCAGAGCTGCGATATCAGCACATTTCGGCCAACACATCCGACTTCTACAAGCATTTGTTAACAGAGTTAGCCTTCCCAGTTTAAGCCTTAACTAAGATTAGGTATCCAGATCTCACAACCCACAGAAACCCAAAACCAATGATTCACGTATAAATTCCCATCTTTATGCTGGAAATCAAACACCCTAACACCCCCCACCCTTTCCTCCCATCATGCACAACTCCACCTTCTACTATCACAATGTCACTGTAGTCACATGGTAGATGCTGTCACTGGAAATGTTAGGCCTTCACATATTCTAGGCCACAACATAATAAGGTTGGGAAGCCAGTTAACTTCCTCATCTCCTATAATTTGCAGATAATGGTAAAACTTGTCTGGTACCAATTTTACGAGGCAGGATCAACTCTAGAGACACACTGGTCAGAAAAGTTAGTCCTGCCACTATTGGGGATTTTTTTTTTTTATTGGCTCTTGCTCGCTTTGAACTCAAGTGTAGCCCAAACACACTATTTATAGTAGTGATGGATTTAATTTTGTGTGTGGGTTAGCTTTCCCTATTAACACTGTCCCTCGCCATCAGGTGAACCCACTCCGACTTCAGAGGTACTTGTAATTATTAACGTCCCCATGTCAAGGACGACAGGTCAACATTTTAGTCCAGCTGTCCGGTGTAGGGGTTGAACCGCCTACCTTGGCATCAGCCCACTGCATGTTTAAGAACGTGTTCTTATCCATTTGGCCATGCAGACCTGCCTACCGGGGATTGAACCAGGAGAACTGTCTTGGCAAGCAAGCATATTGACTACTGTACAACTATGGAATCTATGTAGCCCTACTCAAATTCTTCTAGAAAGGTAACCAGGTATTGAGGCATTACCATAAAAATTGCACAAATTATATAGCAAGAAGAACAGTCTGTAAAAAGGTCACAAACCTGAAGAACATCAAAGTCACTAGGATAACTATTGGCAGGATTGATCCGTGGAAGGATCTTCCACGATGTTATCCCAGCCTCCTGCAGAGCTGCAGAGATGAATCTCTTCCGTGCCAGAGTCTTGTAGTATCCATCAAATGTGATAATATATTCTGTAATGTAGATATTAGCATGAAATTATGCAATCAAGTGATATTTGGAAGCATACCCACAAGCAGAATCTATGAGAGTGTAGTCGCTAGTGCACTTGCTTGACAATATGGTCTTAGTCAGATATGGGCGGCACTCACCAAACCCAAAACCCCACATTGTGTCAACATCTTCCATGATGTTATCCCAGCCTCCTGCAGAGCTGCAGAGATGAATCTCTTCCGCGCCAGAGTCTTGTAGTATCCATCAAATGTGATAATATATTCTGTAATGTAGATATTAGCATGAAATTATGCAATCAAGTGATATTTGGAAGCATACCCACAAGCAGAATCTATGAGAGTGTAGTCGCTAGTGCACTTGCTTGACAATATGGTCTTAGTCAGATATGGGCGGCACTCACCAAACCCAACACCCCACATTGTGCCAACGTATTTGAGTGGAGGAGCATTTTTGGAAGGATACGAGTCTTACCCTAGTGGGGGGAAAAGCAACCTAAAGACTAAATGTGATGTTAGAGCAGACCAGGCCCTAAACCTTAGTCGGTGACTGGTCAAGGATGGAAGTTCCGACAGGTGGACAGTTAGAGCATTGATTTGCTGATCTGGCAGCTTCCGCAGCTTGTCTTGTTCCAGATGTATTAGTGTTACCTTTCCTATTAGGCTGACAGAGAGAGATCATGCTGCATGGGCAACACATGGTCTCTAAATTGAACCCAGGCTTTGTGCTATGGAGAGGTATAACTCCATTTTACAAACTATCGTCTATCAAGACGGCAAGGTGCCAGTCAGTTTCCTTTTTTTACATTCAAAGATAGTGACTTAATATCAAATATTGAACAATGAATTACTTTACAGTAATTTACATGAGTTCAAGTTGATACTGTACATACAGGATGCTAGTTACTATTGACATCTTTTCAACAGTACAGTTCCCTTTCTCCTCTCCTTTCCTTCCAAATAACTCTTTCTTTCCAAATAATTCCCAGAAACTTCTGAACATTGTCTGTTACCCAATTTTAGTAGGGTAATCTAATGTAATATTTCATGGTTTATATCTGACCATCTTAAACTGTATATGTATTTTGTCTATAACTAATCTAGGATCACTGTTGCAGTCTGCATTTGGTAGTTTTCGCAACTTGAAAAACATTTCAATTTTTTTGTTAAGGATGTAGTCAGCCTGGTTTCTGATCTTTTTGTCAGGACTTTTCCACATCCATAATTTTCATGGATGTAGCTGATACCAGGTGTTTTCAACCATCAAATCATGCTCTTTTGTTCACTCTACAAGCCTGCCTCTTCTTTCATTACTCTCCCCTAGTCATTAATTACCTACTGTGCAACCATTTTATTGGTTTCTAACTTAAGCACTAAAATTTCCCAAAATTATATTTATTTCTAAGTTTTTGCATTTCTGCAAGACATTGTCCAGGTCACAATAAAATACATTTATACTATCTACACTGCTTTCTGGTGTTAGGGCTTAAGCTTAATTGATGTTGACATTAAAAGGCAACTTTTGCATGGACAAATCTTCATTATTGCGTGCACCAAGTGAGCAAACACACCATGCTATTCATCAGACTAAGAAATGGGATGAAGAACAGAAATATAGATCCATAAATAATGTATGCCAAGATTAATGTGTGAAGTAATGACAGGATCCGCACATGTGGCGGGCAAGATGATGACAAAAACATATTCCCTTCATGAACAAACTGGAATACAAAAACCAAATTATTCATTCAACATGTATCCATTTGTGCCTGTAATAATCTCAATTTACGCTTACAGACATTGGCTAATTTCACTGACATCTGCTCACATGTTATGATATATTGTTGTTTATATATTACAAAAACCTAAATGTCAGAACTTACAAACAATCTGGTCTAACTCAAACCTACAGACATAAGCAAAGTAAAGGACCCTTTTCTCTGCCTTGATGCATTTGGGATATATGGTGCTAGACTCAGAATGTTAGAGACCAATCAGCACTCAGTGGGAGATATGGTAAATAACATGCTTGCTGAATTTACTTCCCCAAAAATGTCCTGATACCCATTTTAGGGTCAACCTGATAGCTAAGATCAATTTTTTTCTAAATTTCCACCTCAAAGGGGATTCATTCACATGACCAACAGGCCAGTAGGTAAGTTTGCTAGGCACTGTGCTACTACAGCTCTCATCTATAAAGATATCAATGACTTAAAGTAACATTTGTTGCTGTTTATCTGTCACTGAATGCCTGGAAACAATTCTGTATCACATACTTTGAAATCACTCTTGTTTGTTGCTCTTTCAAGATGAGTGCATCACACTTGGCACTTCGTTTTTCGGTTGCCGAATTTTACTGGAGATGTTATCACAGTGATTTTCATTTTCTTGCTTTTGTGTCTCTGATTTAATGACGTTTAGAGTACTCATGTTAAACTTCCCGATTATTTCAAGATCGAGTTAAATCAGACGCTGATTACTTCATATAGTTTTTCCCACCCCGTTTTGCGTTCTGCATTTCTAGCAAGTCGGGAACCCTTGTTATACCGGAGAACCAGGCTGCCTATTCTAAGTGGTAAGTAAACCCATAAAAACCGTTTTATAAGACGTATTACATTGTTATGCTATGTATTATTAAATGTAGCATCCATTTTTACGTGTGTGTTGTAATTTTCGACCATTTAAGTTGGCATTCAACCTCACACTAAAATTATGAAGATCGCCATTTAATTATTGTTATGGAGTATTCAGAGCGATTAACATAATAATGAATGCATGTGTACATTCAACACCCGTTATTGTATGTATGCATAATTTTTCATCACTCTTCAAGGACAAGATCATTGATAATTTTGCATCTTTCTAACGGGACTTCTTTTGTCAAAATGTATCTACGCCGGCGACCTTCGCGTTGACAAGACAGCACGTGGAGTCACGTGCTGCGTCTGACGTCATCCCAGCATGGCGTGGAGATGTGTATCTCTCTCTCTCTCTCTCTCTCTCTCTCTCTCTCTCTCTCTCTCTCTCTCTCTCTCTGTGTGTGTGTGTGTGTGTGTGTGTGTGTGTGTGTGTGTGTGTGTGTGTGTGTGTGTGTGTGTGTGTGTGTGTGTGTGTGTGTGTGTGTGTGTGTGTGGTGTGTGTGTGTGTGTGTGTGTGTGTGTGTGTGTGTGTGTGTGTGTGTGTGTGTGTGTGTGTGTGTGTGTGTGTGTGGTGTGTGTGTGTGTGTGTGTGTGTGTGTGTGTGTGTGTGTGTGTGTGTGTGTTGTGTGTGTGTGTGTGTGTGTGGTGTGTGTGTGTGTGTGTGTGTGTGTGTGTGTGTGTGTGTGTGTGTGTGTGTGTGTGTGTGTGTGTGTGTGTGTGTGTGTGTGTGTGTGTGTGTGTGTGTGTGTGTGTGTGTGTGTGTGTGTGTGTGTGTGTGTGTGTGTGTGTGTGTGTGTGTGTGTGTGTGTGTGGTGTGTGTGTGTGTGTGTGTGTGTGTGTGTGTGGGGGGGGGGGGTATAAAAAAAAAAAAACTGGCATAGTTATCTACCCTCGAGTTAGACAGCGACAGTGGTAATATCCCTTGGCGACAGTGGAAACAACAGTTGCTTGAGTGTGCAGGTAGGGTCACAAAAACTGAATAGGTCAAAACCCTTTTCTTCTATATGTCTGCTTTAAATGATAAACTGACACACAAACTTTAATATCTCGGCTTATAAATGACCCACAGACTTGAATAAGGTACCGTTGGATTTGTTTTTTCAAGAGGTATCCAACTATGCAAGTTATATACTTAAAAAGCAATTTAGAAAATGATACTAAAGTGGCTACGTCACACCTAGTTATACACCTCAATGGTCAGTGTGTCCGATTTCGGGATGCAATTCTGTGTAAGGTTTGCTTCCGCTAAACAGATTCCATCCAAGATAACTGGTTCTATCTACTCATAAGTATATATTCTTTCCCGATAATTTTGACAGGGTAGCAATCTGACAGTCTACTTTTTCCGATCTCCAACTGCTGTGGGATATTTGTGTGCACAACTTGCACACCAGACCTTTGGTTTCTCACCCTTATCTGAGAAGCTAGGCACCTGATTGAACTACCAAACCCGGGAAGGTTAACCCGGTCAACAAATGCCCGCAGAAGTCGGATGTGTCGGCCTAACGGCGCAAGAACGCAGCTCTGCTGTAAACAGGCACAACACAATCACATCCGGAAAAAAAAAACTCCGGATGAGCGCAGAAGAAGAAGAAGAAGAAGAAGAAGAAGAAGAAGAAGAAGAAGAAGAAGAAGAAGAAGAAGAAGAAGAAGAAGAAGAAGAAGAACTACCAAAGACATCAGTGGAATGTGTGATATCAGTAGATACCAATGATTCTTGGAAAGATCCCCAGCCCCATGCTGAGACTTAACCTGGCACTCTCTAAGTCTGAGGGGCAGACACCCATAACCACCACTCCCCCTACATAATTTGAAATGACATAATTCTTACTTGGTTACTATATTTCTGATTTTTATTTTACCAGTTTCTGCTGCAAATTCCTTGGACTGCCAGAGTAACTAACAACGACTGCCTGAAAGAAGCTGATGAAACTTGAACGTTATATTCAACAATAAGAATGAGACAAACAGTTTTCTTTGGTCATGTGATGAGAAGAGAGGCATTAGTTAACATCGTGACGACTGGAAAGATCAAGGGGAAGAGAGGCAAGGGCAGACCAAGAGAAATTATGCTGGATGGATTGAGATGGTGGTATGGAGGAATATCATCAGCAGAATTGATCCAGAACACCATGAACTGAGATATGTGGAGAGACATGAATGCCTACGCCAGCTGGCATGGCACTTGATGATCACGAATTTCTGTTGTCATATCATTACATGACTGTAGTGACAGTATCGGTAACACCAATCACCTCCAAAACAATACAAATGTATGCTTCACATTCTATATTTATCTCAAATTATAATTTTATTATCAATATATATGTTATCAATTAATTATGGCTTCATATACCACAACAATATTGCAGTAAGGCTAGTAGATGATATACATTAAGTTAGACTTAGACCAGCCCATTATGTTTACATTGACATCCAAACCATGTCAATGAAAATACACCACAATCTGAAATGAATTTTTGAAAGATCTACAACTGCCAAATTTCTAATGTTTACCATAGATAAACTTTGGTCTCCTGAAAATTTTTAATAAATACCACTTTTAAAAGTGTGAGGCATTACAAGGAATCAAATTATACATTGCAATGACACAGACTGTGGAAGCTGCACACAACTGAAAAGTTGCAAACCACTCACTTTAGAGAGCAGTATGCAAATGAAAAGCTGAGAGCCACTCACAATAGGAAGCTGCATGGAAAGAATAAAATATAAACTGAACTAGTGCTACATGTCGATTACACTGATAATGCTAGATCTATGTCAAACCCACTAAAGATGGATGTAGTTAGCATCAATACACTCAATAATTAGCGAGTCTTAGCGAAACTGAGTGCTTATGAGCATGTCCCAAGTGTCATGTCATTTCTTCCACTAATCATTAACCAGTAATATGAAATAAAGAATAGTCAAAAATACACACCCTAGTTATCTTCTGACTAAAATGCAATGACGGAATCACTAATGTAGAGCTTTGGGAGAGAACTAGGCAGATGCCAGCAAATCTAGATGTGAGGGAAAGACGCCGACACAGGATAGGACACACACTGAACAAACCTGATAACAGTATAACTAGAAAGTTCTTTCAATGGAACCCGCCTTGGCAAATGAAATAGGGGGAGACCAAAACAGCACATGAAGAAGAAAACGTGAGTGAGTGAGTGAGTGAGTGAGTGAGTGAGTGAGTGAGTGAGTGAGTGAGTGAGTGAGTGAGTGAGTGAGTGAGTGAGTGAGTCAGTGAGTGAGTCAGTCAGTCAGTCAGTCAGTCAGTCAGTCAGTCAGTCAGTCAGTCACGGTTCCAACTTCATGGCAAAGGGTCACCCCCCATAATGCTCCGTTCCTGTGAAAGTGAATATCACACAAAATGCTCCTCACTGCCCCATGTGAAAAATGGAACAAATAGCAGTACCGACAAACCAACAGCATGTACAGTCAAGTACGTGCATCAGACCGTTGCCAGAATGCCAACACACGCCACAAAAATTACAGTTCATCATCGATGAAAGCGGCAGTCACTAGAAAAGAGCAGCTTCACATACATTACTGTATAATGCAAAACTAAATAGTCAGCAACCGGCTGCCGCCATTTTCTGAACATGCAGTTAGAAAAGAAAAAAAAAGGAAACTAGAGACAGAGATTTTAAAAAATATGGAAAGGACACAGAACAAGCTGAAGGAAATTTGTAGAAATAATTGGACAGCTTGGTCTGAGTTGGCTGAGGGCTGATGCTCTCAAACATGGTATAAAAAGGAAAAAAAAAAAAATAATGATCTTCTAAATAAGAAACAAAAACATACCATTGTCCACAATGGTGCTGGTAAACTCCATGTCCACACGTTCTGTTTGTCCTGGGTGAGTGAGATTGCAAAGATTCCCACGAGGCGAAATTGGTGCAGGAGGCTTGACATATTTCTGTACTTCATCAGACCCAGCATCAAGAGTATTATTGTTCACAGCTGTTTTCAATTCCAAATCAGCTTCGTTACTGATATGAACACTAGTAATATTAGAATTGTCATTTTCAGCTGCGCTTGAATTCTCTGGCTTGAGTATGTCTGCAAGTTCATCTGCCTTACTAACAGCTACGCGTTTTTATATCTGATGTGTTATAGTGGCTCTGATTTCTGGTGGGGTCAGCATGAATCTCAGAGCCATTCTCATCAGTGACTATTCTGTCATGGCTCACATTGTAAATGCCATCATTCTGACGAGTCTGAATGTTCTTACTGCCTGATTCGTAATTAACACTGATGTTCTGGTACTCGATTAAACTGCTCCAAACCCTGCGTCCAACTTCTGTTTTAAACAGCAGGTTCTTATTGGCTGGATGCAAGTGGGTAGACACTTTATTATGCTCAAAAAGATCATTTATACTCTTCTCATGCATGTGAGTGCTTGAATTGGCATAAAAACCAGCCTTGCTTGGATTTTCGTAAATATGTCCACCTTGTGTAAGTTCAGTGTTGTCCTTGCTGGCAGCATAAATATGCGGCCCTGTCAAAGCTAGTAAACACCATGTCAGAGCTAACGTTTTTACCAGCATTTTCACAAAAAATGTCCTTAGCAGAGCAGCAACTTTCGTCGATCTTAAATTTTTACAATGAACGTAATTTCACAGAGAGAACTTAGAAATTAATTCTGACATTTCACATAATCATGAATGAGACTTGCAGCAGAACTTTAATGTATGTCAAGTTACATCCATTCCTTTCAAAACTGTTTATGAAATCACCTGCAAAAGATCGAAAATTATAACAAATTAAAAATTTGCAAATTAAACATGAGACACACCCATTCTCTCTCTTCCTCAATACTACCTCTCTGTTTCTCTCTCTCCTACCATCTCTCTTACTCTCTGAACTCCATCTCTCACTTTCTATTTATTTACTGTTAATTAACTGATTCACTGCCATGCGCCACTTTATCGGTGGAATGGAACGCCCCGAGACTACTGCACGCCACTGTATCGACTGAATTTGTTTCATTTCATGTATCTTCCGCAATTTAAATGCCCGGTAAATGAAAATCTACACACAGAATAGATATGAATTCAAAATTTATCAGACAAGACATGCAGATTAAGCTTTGTTATTTTTATTATTTTAGTAATGGCAACATCCTATGGTTCTCGACTTGTTGATTTACGCCAGATAATCGTGTTAAACAATTTTAGATTATAGTTATTCTGATTTAATGGAATTTGTGAAAGATTTTAAAACTGATAGCACGTGCAGTAATGTGGCTATTCAGTTAAATTGTTTAGCATTGTGGAAAACAAACCTAACAGTGATAGTTCATCATCAAATGATGGCACATGTCAAAATTATGCTTGCTCTAATGGGCCACACTTGTGCCCCTAAGTTTGCTTTGCCTATCATAAATAAGCTGAGGAGTATTTAAATAATTAACTTGAAAAGAAAATTTAAAAGATACTTATGACTAAATAGAAAATAGTGTACATATTGTAATGAGTTCAAATCTGCCTCATGTTTTCCTTTTTCCATTTTGTGTGAAAATGTGCTTCAAAATGTGATGTCTTACTTGTGTTTTGATGGTGTTAAGGAGCTGTTCTTGTGATATTGGTGAAGAAAAGTGGTGTATTTATCATTATTCAATCAATGTAAGTGGACTATCATCGATGATTGAGGAGTAGTCCCTTTTAAGTTGAACTTTTAAATAATTGTCACCCATCTTCAAATTTTCTTTTACAAAATCTAACATTATTTTTATTATATTTCTAATCTATAGCAATAATAGCAATACTATCGTGTTATTTGTGTAATCCTCTTTAATTTGATATATAATACAATATAATTGCTACTATTTTAACCATTTTTAGATCATTAGTTAGTTTAGTTTAGTTATCAGTTGGGGTATCTTCGTTGCACTCCGGACATGTCCATAGGTGCTCAGATCCTCCCCCCAGCATATGCATCAGCGTCCGGTGGCTAATAGTGCCAGTTCTGTGTTGGTTGACGAGGCGCTTTGTTTTCCCGATGTACCTATCGCGTCTGGCTGTGCCGATTCTTACTCCCAGGTCTTTCATCCTGGAAAGCGATGTGGAATCACTGGCGTCAAAATCCTCTGTTCTCGCCATATCTTTAAGGGCGTTAATAACATCGGCACGATCCATGGGCTGGCCATCTACAGGGGGTGCAGAGCCAGCCAATTTATCAGCTTGTTCATTTCCCTCGACTCCCGCATGTCCCGAGACGAAGATGAAGGTGACTTTGCGGACAACAGACTTCCGCAGCGACTCAGTCCACTGTCTACGTACAGATCCAGCTTCGACCTTCTGAATCATGCTCATTGAATCACTTAGTACACACATGTTGGTATAATGCTGTGATTCCAGCCATATGAAAGCCTGTGTAACTGCCATCACCTCCATCGTCATGCTGCTCGTGGTCATAGAGTGGGCACCACTGGATTCTTGAACGGTTCAGCCCGCTGAACGGGCTGTAAATGCCCACGCACTTCTCTGCTGCTTTACAACAGATCCATCTGTATAGATGAGCACTTCGGGGCTATCTGAGTGATCATAGATGAGCGCGTTAACCTCTGCATTGACAGCGGCAGGGTTCTGCTCTCTGCACCGTCTGTCGAGTGTGATAATGCAGGAGAAGGTACACTTAAAAGCTGGAGGCACCGGCACCCATTCCTTGCCGGGGTTGATACTGGTAAGACTGCAGACCTGTCCGACGACATCTTCCGCCCGACCCATCCATGATTTGCCCCTCTTTAGCCTGTCACCCTTTTCTCTGAATACAGCGTCATACAGAGGGTGCTGCTCATCTGCAATTATTTTTAAGTATGCACGAGCTCTCCAGATCTTGATCCTGTGTTCCATTGTCGGGAAGTCAAGGAGGTATCTCATTGCTACACAGCTGGTGTCTCTCGTGCAGCCCAAAATGATGCGCATGGCTTCGTTTTGTACCTTTTCAAGTCTTCCAATCTGTGTAGGGCTGACAGTGAGGATGGCCAGGGCATACTCGATGCGTGAAAGCACAAGTCCTTGGAACAGAAGTAATAGCAGTCTTTGCTCGATATTGGCAGTCGCCATGACTCTCATTGCGATCATTTTAGATCATTACTGTGACACACCCCTCTTCCCATTTTCTGCCATCAATTTCTGTTTGGTCCAAACCCAAATTTTTGTTTGGCAGTGAATCTTCTTCTTCTTCTTCGTTCATCCGGAGTTTTTTTTTCCGGACGTGATTGCGTTGTGCCTGTTTACAGCAGAGCTGCGTTCTTGCGCCGTTAGGCCAACACATCCGACTTCTGCGGGCATTTGTTGACCGGGTTAACCTGCCCGGGGGTTTCTTAGGACGTTAGACTCTCACTGTTGTGGTGTTATCTCCAATCCCAGCTGGCCCATATAGAACAGCCAAAGGCATCCTGGTCGGCCCTCAAGGGACGGCAGAGGCAGACCATGGGCATTCCCCGCCATCCAAGGAGGCTTCCATAATTGCAGAGCCATCACACACCGCTCTGGTACTGGGCTCACCCAAGGAATCATCACGTCCTGCACATGGCTGCTTAGCCTCACTTCCGTATATTGGGCCTTCCGTTCACCATAGGCTGTTCTTCCAGAAGCCAGAAGAATGCAGTTTGCAGATGACATCCACACAGTGAGCTTTCGATTCGGACTTTCCACGTAATGGATTTGCTATCCAAGCAATATTCCATTTCATGCCTCTGGGAGGCTTGTGTAACCGACATGCCTGTGGTAATGAAGTGTGGCAGTCTAAATACTTCTTCATGTACATTTAAATGTCAACCTGAATACAGTTAAAGTAAGCTGCAGTCGACTTGAGCTTGTTGATATCTCCATAGAGCTTGTCCTCGAATGAAGCAGGTGTGGGCCAAAATATCTTTCTCTGTTCTGCATATATTGGGCACTCTTGCAGCAAATGTTTAGCTGTCATTTTACCAGTTCCACAATTACATTCATCTGTATCTCCTATCTTTAGTTTGTTGAACAAGTGGTATTTCTACCTGTTGTGTCCTGTGCGGAGTCTGAAGATTGCTACTTGTTCTCTTCGGTCGAGTTTGTAATATGCATCATCCTTCTGGTGGCCTGGATGCTCTGATTCCCATTTGGTTCTATAAGTGCTTTTTATCAACCTCTTTGCCTCATTATAGGTTATGTCTATGTCAGGCTGTGGTAGTCGTCCGCCCTCTTTTGCCAGTCTGTCAGCCTCTTCATTTCCAGGTATACTGCAATGTGATGGTATCCACTGTATTACAACTTTTTTGGATTTCTGGCATAGACCATGGAGTGCTGCTCTTAGGTCAGCTATTTCTGTGCTGTTATTGCTCTTCAGTATTGAGACAGCTGACTTTGCATCTGTGAAGATAGCTATTTGCGTCTCTTTATTTTCCTCCATCAAGAGCATTTCTGCTGCAGTTTTCAGAGCCTCTACCTCCGCTTTGAAGTTACTTGAAAACTTTCCAGTTGCCACTGAATGTGTTTTTTTCACTCCATTTTTTTAATTTAGGAGAATTCCTCCTCCTCCATTCTCTACTGAATTTTTGGCTGATCCATCTGTATATGCATGGGTCCAATTGCTGCTTGGGTAATGTTCTTTTATGTAGTTTAGGGTTATTTCTCTTCTTTCGGTTTCATGCTGAGTGTTCTTTTTTTCAATACCAGGAATGCTTTCTATCATCTCAGGCAGTAGCTGCTGTCTCCAAGCTGGGAACTTGTCTGCATTGTAAATGGGTTTGACTGTTGATATGTTAAGTATGGGATCTGCCCTAATCTTTCGTTTTGCAGTTTCTACAAAGTTGCTACGCTTCAGTCTTCCCTTTCCAAAACCACTAAACCTTTTATACATAGGGTGGTCTGTCAATCTTCTAAATTTTTCAGCTTGTTGCTGGGCTCTGCTATCTCTTCTATCCTGCATTGGTTGTAAACAAGTGATCTTTTCTAGTTCATTAATAGGCGTTGTCTTCAGGCTTCCAGTTATGATTCGCATTCCTTGATTTTGGACTCTGCTTATTTTGTTAAAGTTTGACTTAGCTGCTGTTGCCCAAGCTGCAATGCCATATTCCAGTACTGGCCTCACCCGTCCAGTATATAACTTCTTGAGAACTTTCTCATCTGCTCCCCACGTTGTACCAGCAAGCTTTTTCATGATTGCCATTCTTTGCCTTGCTCTTGTTCGATTTTTCTCAACCTGTGTCTTCCATGTCAGGCGACGATCAAAGGTGACTCCTAGATAGTTTGGATTTTCTTCATGGCGCAATATTTTTCCATTCAATACCAGCTTAGGTTGCTGAGTTTTAGTTGAGAGGGAGAATACAGTGCATGTTGTTTTCTCCTCACTTATCTTCACTAGCCATGATTTTGACCAGTCCTCTAGCGCTAATAGGGCTTGCTGTATTCTGCTGTTAGCTGTACTAATATATTCTTTAGATGTCTATATGGCTAGGTCATCTGCAAAGGATGATGTGTGTACTCTGGCTGGAAAATTTTCCGTGATGTCGTTTATATATGCTAGGAATAATGTTGGTGAAAGAACTCCTCCTTGGGGGACACCTTGCTCCAATAGCATCATTTTGCTGGTTTGTCCTTGTACTTTTGTCCTGGCAGTTCTGTTCTCAAGGTAGTGGCTGATCCATTTGTACATTTTCCCACAAACATGCATTTTTTTGCAGTTTTACTTTCAGTCCTTCCTTCCATACTTTATCAAATGCTTTTTCTAAATCTATCCAGACCGCTAGTGTGTGCTTTTTCTCTTGGAAGGCATCCTCTATTTCCTGAGCTATATAGGTTATTTGATCTTCAGTGGATCTGTACTTTCTGAATCCTGCTTGGTGTGGTGTTAAGAGTTGGTTTTCTTCCAGATGCCATGTTAGCCTGCCATTGATAATGCGTTCCATTAATTTTCCTACACAGCTAAGAAGACTGATAGGTCGATAGCCATTTGGTTCTTCCAGGTCTTTTCCTTTCTTTGGGACTGGTATTAGTATAGCTTCCTTCCATGCCTGTGGGACTATTCCCCTCTTCCAGCTGTAATTTAGGACTGCTAGTAGTTTCTTTTTTGCCTTAGTGCCTAGTCCTATTAGCATTTCATTTGTGATTCCATCCTTTCCTGGTGATGTCTTCTTTTTTGGGTGTTCATTGCCTGTTCCATTTCTTCCATTGTTAGATTTGCCATCATATATTCTGCTGCTGTCTCTGTATATCTATGATGTATCTGTTTATCTTAGATTGCTTTCTTCTGTTCGGCTGTAATATCAATGTGGTTTGCACTGGCATAGTGTTCCATTAGTGCATTTGCAGCCTTTTTTCCTGTAAGCAAGGCATTTCCTTGTTTAATTGTTATTTGTTTGTTTCTAGGTCCTTCATTGTTCATGGCTTTCACTAGTTTCCATAGTTTGTTTCCATCCCTGTCAAAATTCAGGTTGTCTGTTTTTTCCTCCAACAATCTCTTGTTGTTTGATTTACTGTTCTTTTATATTTTGCTGAGATGGCTTTGAGAGAGATGTTCGCTTCAGTTGTTTGTTCTCTCTCTGCGGTCTTCCTAGCATCTTCAACTTTGTCCTCCAAAATTTGTAGTTCCTCAGTCCAGTATGGTTTGTAATTTTTCCTCGCTCCTCTTGGAATAGACTCAGTGGCCGCCTGTATTATTGCTCTGTTTAGACTTTCCACCATTTGCTTCATGTTGCCATATCGTGTATTTATGTTTTCACAATATTTGTCTGTTAGTATGGAAAATCTGTCCCAATCTGCTCGTTTGTAATTCCAGCGGGGCAAAGGCTTTTGCTCCTGTGGAACATACTCCATATTTATTACAAGCTTGATTGGTCTGTGGTCACTACCTGCTAATTGGTCAAGCACATGGCGATCGATTTTGTGGAGGATGTCTCCTGTGCAGAAAGCTAAGTCTGGAGTAGAAGTGGTAATCCATCTTCTGGAGTAGAAGCTCGGTGTGTCATCCGCTTTGTTGAGTAGATGGAGATTTGAGTCTATTTCCCAGTCCTCCACTTCATCTCCTCTTTTGTCAGTATCTGGGTATCCCCATCTTTCTGAGCGGCTATTAAAGTCTCCGACAACAATGCAATTTGTGTCAGTTATTTTCATGTTTGAGAGTGTGAGATCCTTATCTGCCGGGCTATACAGATTGTAAATTCTTATTTTCACGTCCTTTATCATTATATCAACACCTATAATTTCCGTTTGGTTGTCAGAGATCACAGATACTTCGCTGCAAGGTATTGTATTTCGTGTAAGTATTACAACTCCTCCTTTGTGTCCTTCGCGGTCGAAACGTGTGGCCTGATATCCCTCGACTGAAAATGTGCGATTGGCGTTGAGGTGTGTCTCTTGAATGCATGCCACATCTATTCTATCTTTATGAAGACGCTGTGTTAGGGAGGCTTTCTTGTTATAAACTCCTTCGGCATTCCATTGTAGTATGTTGAGAGTCCGGGGTGTTTGGTCAATAGCTCTTAACCTACTCCTCTGTGCCTTGACTCCACAGCACAGGGGAAGGTGACCACCAGTAGTCATGGGTGGACCCCCTCGAGGCAGGGGGCCCGGCACTATCACCGCCTGATGGGACTTCACGGGATTAGCACCATAACGATTAATTTTCATCTGTGGCATCATGAAATGATAAAGTTACGTTGCACTTCTTTGTCAAGCCTGTGGCTCAGTACATCCGATTTCGACAAGCATTTGTTCGGGATGCTTTCCCTAGCCTTTGACTGTCCCGTCTACCTACAAGGCAGCAGGTTTGTACGTCTCTTCGTCTGGTCCCTCTCCCTTGACCTGTCCAACATGGGTGACCCTACCAGTAGCAGTGCTACCGTCGGCATAGCTCTTGGGGTCATTGGAACGCTCAAGCCCCTCTACCTCGTCAAGGTGGACGCACGGCAGAGGGGTGGCAGTGAATCAATTAAGTTTGTAATGTTGGCAGAGCTTGTTCTCTGTATGATTTTGTTTTTGTTTTGCATATCCCTTACAGGATGTTGCAGTTAACATCCGCATTTTTCAGCTGATGTTGATGTACTAGGCAAGATTACGCTCAGTAGTTTGCCATTGCTTTCTGAGCGACCGGCTCACATACCCCGTTACTTACCAATGCGGCGAGAACCGCTACCAATTCTCACACAGGTTACATTACTCACGAGAATATACGGGATTACGGAGAAAGATGTTAACCCCTAGGCCAGGGAGACCGGCCTCTGTATGATTATTTCTAGCATATTCGACCATGCCGCAACCCAAACTCAAAACGGAAGTGATATACCACACCATCCCATCTTGGCCTGATCCATTGTCCCCAAAACTGGCTGCTGTAAAGATTATTCATGCTTCCCATGTCATTCATTCAAATATCACGTGACAATAACAGACACCATGTTACCTTATGCAGAAAAGGTTAGTCTAATATTCCGTGCACAGCGATTGGTTTAAATTATCATGGTTTTTAAATATATTTAATTATTTGCCACAAAGAAAGTAATTTTATTTTTTTAGTGCATGTCTTAGAAATTGTAGATTAATTTTAGATGCATTTTCGAATTATGCATCCATTTTTACACAAATTTGGAGTTTCATCGCGGACCGTATTGGACCAGTGATAGAAAAAATTATCTTTGCTGACATGTGAATGGAAACTCAAGATGGCGGCTGATGCGAATATCGATCAGAATCTGCTCAAATCGTGCAATTTGAACTACTAAAGTTAAAGAGAATATAAGTTTAAAGATTATTAATAATTTATTTATTGATATATTTGAGGTCAGTTTTCATATCAGTCTATGGCCCGTTTGAGACCATCTGATTGGACCGGAAGTGGAGATAAATGAACACACTTATTTTCCTGAAATTAGGGAAATCATGTAAAATTTGTATACGGATTTACCGATACTCATATGTGAATATCTCCACTTAGAATTGACATACAGGCATCACTGAGGTACTATTAGATTTAGTTTTTCAAAGCCAATCTATCTGTGGTGGTCTCATTAGTAAATACTCAATTTTAAAAATTTCATTTTCATGTTTAGTCATCAATAATATAATTCAATGTAATAAGTTGTGTATTGCCAAACTGACAATGTTTGTTTATTATTCATTTGAGACATTGTGAGAGATTAACTGTGTGTGACTGGTCTGATTCATCTGTGATATTCCTACAACACTACAACTAGTAATCTAGTATTGTCACTACACTACAATTATAAAATAAAAATTAAAAGTAAACAAATTGAAATTCAAATGAATAGGCATCTAATTCTTATTGAGTTATTCTAAAATAAAAATTCTTGCAATTCTGCAACAATACCTGTTTGCAGTTGGAGCATCGTTGCGTAATTTAACGACTGTACTCATTATCCAAGCTATATGTACTTTTATTATGTATCATCAACATTCAGCACAAATGAATATTGGTTTCTTAGCTAGAAAGTTCTAGTCTAGAACGACATCATGTCAGTTACAAAATAAACCCGTCGGCCATTTTGGCAGAAATTATTCAAAGTTCAAACCTGAGAAATGTAGGGTGTGAACGAAAGATTGTTTTACAGTATGATTAATCGTAAAAACTCCGCCGCGGAGCAAACACGGCAGGGTGTTTCTGATCGTCAGATGTGTACCCCCCTCCCCAAGTATTTCGGTCCCATAATATACTCTTGATACTATCTGGGGGCGGTACCGTCCGGGTCATGACTCCGGGCGTCTTTCCCCTGCCGTGGAGACGTTACAACGGACAGGCTGATAACCCGTCCTGTATAATATCCTTATCGCGACATAGAGTAAAAGTAAGAATAGATGCCCCTTGGATTCTCCGAAAAGGGGGGGGGGGAGAGAGAGAGAGAGAGAGAGAGAGAGAGAGAGAGAATAAAGGATCAACCGGAGACCACCCGATGACGACCATATCCGCCCAACCGACCATGATTTCAGCGCACCGACCGGGCTGGCCATGCATGTGTGATAAAAGCTTCGACACCTTCCGGGGAATGAGAATTCAAGCTGGGCGTAAGAAGTGCGAAAGTGCGCCACATGAGGCACGGCAGTGCTCTTGAGAACAGGACAAGACACAAGAGGACCTCAGCCATGGAGAACCCCACAGTGCTGAGAAGACTCGAGTCGAGGTCATCTGTGACGCAACCGAGCAATTTCCGAGTCTCATGGTGAAGATCAAGTTCCCTATTGGAGCAAGGTGGTTGCGGTTGTTAAGAAAGCAAGAGGTAAGTCGGCATCGTGGCCCAACGGTGTGTTTTATATACAGTCTATAAAAGATGCCCGAAAGTCCTTAAAAAGCTGCACCGGATACTGAGATCCGCGTGGAAACACAAATATTTCAGCACGGAGTGGACGAAAGCCAACGGAATCTACATTCCCAAAGAGCAAAAGTCAACCGGTATTGCCCAATTCAGGCCGATTTCTCTCTCTCTTGAACGTCGAGGGGAAAATATTCTTCTCGATCATGGCTAGTCGAATCACGAAGTATGTGATGGGGAGCAAATGCGTACAGATAACGGTTCGAAAAGGGGGGGGGGAATACCTGGTGTCCCCGATTGTCTCGAACACGGCACCATGATCTGGGATGCTATCCAGAGAGCGAAGATGAAGAAGGAGGAACTCCACGTGATATGGTTGGATCTGGCCAACGCCTATGGGTCAGTGCCCCACCAGCTAATGTGGCATGCACTTAAGACTTATCACATGCCTGAGAACATCACGAAAATGCTTATGCAGTACTTCTCGGGCTTCTCTCTTCGTTTCTCGACCAACACGTTCACGGCCAGATGGATCGACCTGCAAGTGGGTATTGCCATGGGATGTACGATTTCGCCGATATTTTTTGTCATGGCCATGCAGGTCATCCTGGATGCGGCATCCGGCTACGCACACGGTCCAAACATCAGCGAAGGGAGTAACACTCCGCCGCTGAAGGCCTTCATGGACGATACGACAATCCTGGCACCGAAGGAGAGTTATGCTCGCACCGAAGGAGAGTTATACTCGCAGCATTCTCCTCAGACTGGACGATCTGATTCGCTGGTGGAGGTTGAGCTTCAAACCAAAGAAATCGAGAAGTCTGTCGATCGTGAAAGGGTAAGGCGGCGGAGAGGTTGTTCCTGGTTGCCGGACAAGCTATTCCCACGGTGATAGATGAAAGCGTAAAGAATCTCGGTCGTGTGTATGACTCAACCCTGACGGACAGGAACGCGGTGGTAGAGGTGCAAGAAATGCTGACGAACGGTTTGGATACCATGGATAAAATCAGGCTGATAGGCAAATTCAAGATCTGGTGCCTCCAATTCATGTTCATTCCGTAACTCATGTGGCCGCTGCTGATATATGACATAGGCACGTACGCGGTGAGCACTAAGGAAGGGAAGATAAGCAGGTATATAAGAAAGTGGCTTGGGGTACCAACATGCCTCACGACTGTGACTGCATTGCAAACAGAGTAAGCTCGTCCTCCAGTTCCCGTACCTCATGGAAGAGTTCAAAGTCGGAAAAATCAGACTCGCGATGATGCTGCACGAGTCTCCAGATGTAACGGTTAGTGCCTCAGTTCCCGCCTTAAGAACGGGAAGGAAGTTGAAAGTCGTCAGCGCGGTCGAAGAAGCCCAGGCAACACTCCAGCTGAAGGAGGTAATGGGTCACACCCAGTCGGACAGGAAAGGGTTCGTCTTCCAAAGCAATGATCCGATGTGATTCACGGCGACTACCAAGGAACGCAGGGACCTGGTGGTTAAGGAGACCAACAAGGGGGAAGACGTCGAACGAGTCCGAAAGGCTGCCCAACAGGCGCAGCAGGCCCAGTGAATGTCATGGGAAGCGGTAGTACAGAGATCTCTTACCTGGAAGGAGATATGGCATTTGACACCACTGCGCTTAAGTTTCGTCGTCCGATATGTCTACGATGTCTTGTAAGCTGACAACTTGGTCAAGTGGGGGGGGGGGGGGACCACCGACCCGTTCTGTCCCCTCTGTACAAAGGTCCAATTGGTTCGCACAGCGGAACGAACACGTATGTCCGCATGTAAGGTCGCCCTGACCCAAGGCCGATTTACGTGGTGGCACAACACAGTCCTTACTGAGTTGGCCGCCATTGTGGATGTAGCCAGAATGAAGGCGAACAAAGAGGGTACCAGGCCGAGGCCGATGGAGATTTCCTTCGTCCGAGCTAGGCGCAGTGAAGGTTGAACTGGCGATTTGCTGCTTGCGACCATTTTCGATGGAGCGAGGGACCGGGAACTGACCGTAGATCTAGAGGGCAGTGGCAAATACCCTGAAGTGATCCGAAAGTTTGGCTTGCGACCTGACATCGTACTTAGCTCCTCGTCAGCCAAAGCAGCTAACGTTGATTGAGTGGCCGTCCAGTATGAGTCAAATATTGAGGAGCAACATCTGTACAAGTTAGAGAAGTACAATGACATGGTCGCAAGTCTTAAGCTGGAGGAGTACACCGTCAGGTCGTTTGCCATTGAGATAGGCGCCAGAGGTCTAGTCTCCCACTTCGTGTTTGATGTGATGAAACGAATAGGCATTAAAGGACAAGAAAGAACTCGGGCCCAGAAACAACTGTGTGAGGCAGTCGAAAAGGCCTCATGCTGGCTATGGAATTGTCGGAACCTAGAGTTGGGTGAGTCTCGGAACTAGTATGTTTAGAAGCAGTAACTGCAGGATCTCTCAACCAAGACCACGAACTTGCAACGTCTCGTGTCAACTCTTTAGCCTACAATATTAGTGTATCAGGCCAACAATATCGGTGTTAAGACGACTGAGTTCGGCATGAATCACGGCCTTTTTTTCTCACATCGTCAATATTTGTCAGGTCAGTGGAAAATCCTGTACGCATGGTTCTTACGTTCCAAGTTGCAAGCCGTAGCTTGAGGTTTCTATTTTTCTTTTTAGAAGTATCTTGTGCATTGGTTTTACAGCCTGCCATTCAGATTTTGTCCTAGCCTCATGAACCCATTGAAGCAGACAGGCTGTGGCGGATCAGCACCCAATTGGCCGTGGACTGCCCAGCTTCGGGCGGGTGCTAGCTGATCAGTGATACTTGTAGGTGTCTCCTACCGTCAGAGCCAATTGACAAGGACTTATAATCCGTAACCCCTACCTCTCGCTTTGATTCCGAGACCGGTTAAGACCAGGGATGGAGTTATAACCTCGCCATAGCACAAAGCCTGGGCTAAAATATAAAGACCATGTTTTTCCCATGCAGCATGATCCCTCTCTCGGCCTACCTAGTTCACTCCAGAGGAAAATTAACACCAATGCATCTGGAACAAGACAAGATACAGAAGCTGCCGGATCAACAAAGCAATGCTCTACCTGTTCGCCTAAGTAATAGGAATACATAGATGGCTTGCCCACATAGCACAATCACGACAAGACCACATACTCATCCGAGTTTAGTGATCGTGTGAAATGGCGTATCATGATCGCCCACGCTTATCCACACGGTACATGGTGAGGATGAAATAGTTCAGATGTTAGGAAATGTTGTTGACATTACACAATTTGGTGTTAATGTAGAAACGTTGTGGCACACAATTAGAAACATCAGAAATTTTGTATACATGATAGGATTCGATACCGTCTGACACAGGACAGAATGTTTGTTGACGTGAAAACCATGACAATGAAAATAGACAAATTGATTAAAAGGTCAGCGACGCAGAATTATTCTGCAGTGGATCTCATCCTATTGTTTATACCAGGAAATGAGAGGGCTGACAAAGCGGCCAAAGAAGGAACTGAGTACACAACAACCATATGTTCCTTATGTTATGTACTACTGACAGAAAAATCTAATAAACCCACTCAGAAAGTCACCTTGCAATCACAGGATGATCATCATCTATAGGCCAGAACTGGACGAGATATGATCTTTAGACTCAGAACAGCACACACCAGACACAACAGTCATGCGTACGCATAACTAAATGTAGGTTCTACACTAATGTGCACACGCGGGGAAGCACCTCAAACTGCACAGCATAGCCTACATTGTACTAAACACACATGACTAACCTTAGTGTCCTCTGGCCGCTTTCGGAGCGTTTACCACTGCACAATAAAAAACAACAACCAGTAACGTGATGGCAAACCTTGCATTATAACACCAAAGTCTACAAGAACGACGGACAAGCCGACTATATTATCAACGAAGTAGTAATTGTGTTGGTGTTGTTTGTCCATCAAGAATGATGATGACCATTCATTGCATCCAGTGGGGTTGAGAGTATGCAGCCGTGAGTTCTAAGATGGCTGATAAAGCCTATTTTGGTTGAAATATTCTTTAACAACGCGGGCAAAGATGTGTGGGTTGGTGGGGGATGTTTGTGTGGGTGGTGAGTGTGTGTGGGTTGGGAGAACGGGTGAGGGCAGTGTGTGTGGGGGGATTGTGGGAGGGGTATGGGTCGGTTGGTGGGGTATTGTGTGTCCCTGGGCGTGTGTGGGTGTGTGTGTGTGTGTGTGGGGGGGGGGGTGATGTGTGGGTGGGAGATGTGCCTCATAACATGGTAATTTGCATTGTTTATGTTTACAACATTCATTTGACAATGTTTTTTTTTTTTCTTCCCATGTAAATGTATAATGCATCATTGATGAACGAAAGATGTGTGATGGGAAGGGCCGAATGTAAGACGGGCCTGCGTGCCCAATTTGTGACCTTTTTGAAATAAAGTTGATTTGACTTATTTGATTTTCTGTCCCATACATTCTTGTACAGTCTGCCAAAGGCCGCGCTGGCCTTGGTGACTGCATTACTTCGTCACCTATTGTGGCATCTTGGGACACCGTGCTGCCAAGATAGGTGAATTTGTCTACAACACTTAGTCTATGACTATTCTCTTTGACATTCGGCTCGGTGTGATCAATCCCTGCAGCTGGCTGGTACATAACTACAGTCTTCTTCAACTTGATATTGAGTCCAAATTTGGCACCAGCATATGAGAAAACTGAAACATTGTGTTGCATGTCTGCCTATGAGTTGGAATATAGAGCGCAATCGCCAGCAAACAGTAGCTTTCTGACGGTGTCGCTGGTAGTTTTGGTTTTAGCTGCCAGCCTTCTGAGATTGAATGACTTTCCATCCATGCGGTAGTTGTTGCTTTTGAAGGCATTGGTCAGCATAGCTGAAAATATTAGGCTGAGCAGTGTTGGTGCCAGGACACAGCCTTGCTTCACCCAATTGGTGACAGAAAAGGGCTCAGATAATTCGCCAGTTTCCTGGACTCTTGCCTGCATACCACCATGAAATAGCCGCGCTATTTGGACAAACTTTCGTGGATAGTCCAAATTCCTTCTCTGCTAGCTGTATCAAAAGCCTTGGTAAGATCAATGAAAATGGAGAACATTTCGAAGTTCTGTTGCTGACATGTCTCTTGCAGCTGCCTTGCAGTGAAATTCAGACTGGCTATTGGATTTCCATTAACTTAGGTTTGCCCCATATCTTTAGCTCTTTTACTGTCGACCAAGAAGAAGAAGAAGAAGCAAAATGTCGACATTCTACAAGATGTGAACTTAGAAGAATAAATGGCTCACAAGAAGCATTATGTTTATGGACACCGAAACACTTTGATCATATTAAACGTGATTTGATTAGAAAACGATGGAAGGCATGGTTTCTGAAAGAAGAGATAGTGATAGGCCAGCACGATGAAGGGCACACGACATTGAAGATATTGGTTGGGCACGAACATACATGAGGCAGGGGAACTGACAAACGATCGAGAATCTTTTCGGCCGGCACTGATAAGAGCAACGTTATGCAAATGACCTGCCTACAAGATATTATCTTCTGATTCACATATAATAATACTTGTAATAATATATTATATTTATTGTTTTTGTTTTCCCATTACCCCTGCCACAACAGAGAAGTTATAATTAGTGCCCATCACAATCTCAGATTAATAATTAAATAATATGACCGAATCTGTCACATTACGACATTGTTTTGTTTTGTTTTTCATTCACAAATAAGCTGAAATTATGGTTTGTTTCGCGAGCAAAGCCAATAACTTTTTAATATTTTTTCTACAGACGAGAGTTAGGATTACGAGGAAAACAATATGGTGTCTCTCGACACTGAACTCTTTGTTTAATTAATCATGGAAAGTTCTGTATATCGGTAGTCATCCCTGGAATTTAAGACCATATGTAGGAGATAACGATTTTAATCACCTGTGTAAGTCATGCATGGTTTGATGTTACAGAACTGTGTATCAATCTTGTCGTTCTACTTCGTTAAGTTTACCAATATTTCGTTTCGGTTCGGAGATTGGGAAATTCACTACTAAATATTATGGTGAGTTGCATAGTTGAATGTTATATTTTAGTCTGTTAAATATAGACAGCAAAGCAAAACTAAAATGAAGATATTTATAAACAGCACTTATTCCGTTTTCCCGCGGAACTTAAATCAGCTAGAATTATACATGTTGCTTTAAACTACGTCATGCTGCTGTAACTGAAAAATAATACTTTTTAAAATTAAAAATAAAGGTAATGAGTTTTAAGTGGTCACTTTAGTAACACATTTTGTAAATTGATTTTTAATTATATAACCTGCTTAGTTGGATACCTCTTGAAAAACAAAACCAACGGTACCTTGTTCAAGTCTATAGGTCAAGTCTACTAAGCCAAGATATTGTTGTAGCCGAGAACTATCACGATTTTAAATTTGAGAATTTACTTATGAGACTACCACAGTAGATAGGCCTTGAAATTCAAAATCTAATGGTACCTCAATGATGCCTGTATGTCACTTCTAAGTGAAGATATTCACATTTTTGTGAAGGTGAGACGAGTTGCGATTTCTCATGCTATTTACTCGATATTAGAGCTCTCCAGTGTGTCCAATTACCTTCACCAGCGGGTGTGCGCGTCTATGTGTGCGAGATTGTCTCAAATGGTCGTATGAAAACTGACTTCAAAAATATGTTCCGTCATGTTAAATGATTACAAAATAGTACAAGTATACAAATAAATTATTAATAATCTTTAAACTTGTGTTCTCTTTAACTTTCGCACGTTTCGTGTGTTGAAAAGTGTAGCGCAATTGATATGCGGCGGCCGTCATGCCCCGTGGGTTACCAATTCACAAAGCCACTTCTTCGCAGAAAATCTGTTTTTCAACCACAATTCGAGCAAGTTTAGTTATGAAACTATGCTGATTCAGGGGTGACATTTTATATAGCAATTAAAATTTACATTAAACAAAGACATCTATTGGATCCATCGATTCTGATACATGATCATTCCGCAGCCTCTGGCTGTGGGATGCGCTCTCCAGCAATCAGCAGCTTGCACATATCCATAGAGCACACTTTTTTCACAAATTTCCAGTTTCTTAGTTCTATATAATAGTTCGTAATGTTTAATAGTTTCTATTATATCACCTAATAATTTTGTGGAAAAAAACAAAAAAACGCCCAGCCGGGAACAGAACCCCGGTCTCCCGCGTGACAGGCCGAATGCTTACGACTACGCTAGCGAGGACACAATGATTGTTCCACAAACATTTTTATATAGTCAAGCCGCCTTTTTGGGTTTCATGATCGTAACATCTTTGCTTGTTTTTCAACCACAATTACAGCAACTCAAAATTTCTGAAAAATTTGATGCAGAATTAGAAGATCCATCTACAATTGATGGTTTTGTATTGAAAATGCCAGAAAAAAAATTAATTACTGTTCAGCGTGCCATTTCCATTTTTCTCCTCATGCGCGGTTGGTCTCAACCAACACGGGTCATAAGCGGATTATGAAAACTGACTTCAAAAATATGTTCTGTCACATTAAATGATTAAAAAATAGCTTTGCAGAAAATGTTGTTTTTCATCCACATCAGAAGCAATTACCGCAATGAAACTTTCCAAATATATTTAAAATTGTATGCAGAATTCAAAAATACATCTATAATTGAAATCATTCTATCTACAGCGACAGAATAGTGTTACAAAGTGCACATGCCAATCCGATCAATATGCGCAAAGAACAAAAACACATCTTCACAGAAAATGTTTTTCATCCACATTGGAAGCAATTACCGCGATGAAACTTTCCACATATATTTAAAATTATATGCAGAATTCAAAAATACATATATAATTGAAGACGTTCTATCTACAGCGTCAAAAAAAGAAATTAATTACGGTAAGTATGAAATACAGCTGGCTCCCTGGCCGAGGGGTTAGCAGCTTTCTCCGTTAACCCCGAATACTCTCGTGGTTGACATGTTAGTTAGTTAGTCTTTCCTCTTGAGCCTAAAGTGGCACATAGGGCAGAAGTCCTGTCTCTCCATGCCTGGCGGTTCGCTGCTACCTGTTGTAGATCTTGGATATTTACTTGGCTATTGAATGAGCCTTCTCTAATGATGGTTCTACGCAGGGTCTCTCTTGGTCTTCCCCATTTTCTTTTCCCTACCGGTGACCATATGAGGGCTTGGTAGGGGACTCTTGTCCATTCTGAGTACATGGCCAATGTAGTTCCAACGGCGTCTTCTTATGAAATTGGATACTGTATCTTGCTTAGTCTCTTGTCTTATTTGCGAATTGGTTCTGAAGTCTGTCCAGTGGATGTTTAGAAGTCTTCTAAGACATTTGTTCTCAAAATTGTCTAATTTTTTATCTAAAGCTACCGTTGATTTCCAACTTTCACATCCATACGTTAACCCTGGAATCACACAAGAGTTGAAGATTTTAAGTTTTGTGTGTTTGCTGAGTGTCTTTGACTTCCAGATGTTTGATAGTTTATTGAAGGCACTAGATGCCAGTGCAATTCTAGATGATATTTCTGGTGTTGAATCCCCTGTAGATGTCATTTTGCTTCCTAGGTATGTGAAGCTGTCGACTTTTTCAAGAACGTAGCTGTTCAATTTGGTGTCATCTGAACTGTTGGTAAGATCAATAGTCTTTGTTTTTGTGGTGTTAATTTGGAGACCAATTTGCCCTGAAACATTTTGGAGGTGGTTTATTTTCTCTTGGACATCCGGGTGTGTTGAACTCAAAAGCACTATGTCGTCGGCAAAGTCCAGGTCTTCTAGAATTTTGTCAACCCAATGGATACCCATATTTGTGTTGTTTGTGCATTTGCGCATGACCCGATCGATAGCTATTCCAAAAAGCATCGGTGATAAGACAACCCTGTTTCACTCCTGTTTCAACTGAGAACCAGTCAGAGTTGCCTGTTTCTGTTCTTATGCAGCAACGTGTCTCTTTGTAGAAAGATTTTATGACGGTATATTTGGTAGGAAAACCATAGATGTTAAGTAGATTCCAAAGTAGCCCCTCTGCTGTGTGTCCACCGTGACGAGGTAGAGGGGCTTGTGCGTCCCAATGACCCCAAGAGCTATGCCGACGGTAGCACAGCTACTGGTAGGGCCACCCATGTCGGACAGGTCAAGGGAGAGGGACCAGACGAAGAGACACACAAACCTGCTGCCTTGTAGGTAGACGGGACAGTCAAAGGCTAGGGAAAGCACCCCGAATACATACTTGTCGAAATCAGATGTACTGAGCCACAGGCTTGACAAAGCAGTGCAACGTAAAACCTGCTGCCTTGTAGGTAGACTGGGGACAGTCAAAGGCTAGGGAAAGCATCCCAAATAAATGCTTGTCGAAATCGGATGTACTGAGCCACAGGCTTGACAAAGCAGTGCAACGTAACTTAATTCATGATGGCACAAATCAAAATTAATCGATATGGTGCTAATCCCGTGAAGTCCCATCAGGCGGCGATAGTGCCGGCCCCCTGCCTCGAGGGGGTCCACCCATGACTACTGGTGGTCACCTTCCCCTGTGCTGTGGAGTCAAGGCACAGAGGAGTAGGTTAAGAGCTATTGACCAAATACCCCGGACACTCAACATACTACAGTGGAATGCTGAAGGAGTTTACAAGAAGAAAGACTCCCTAATACAGCGTCTTCATAAAGATAGAATAGATGTGGCATGCATTCAAGAGACACACCTCAACACCAATCACAAATTCTCAGTCAGAGGATATCAGGCCACACGTTTCGACCGCAACGGACACAAAGGAGGAGTTCTAATACTTACACGAAATACAATACCTTGCAGCGAAGTATCTGTGATCTCTGACAACCAAACGGAAATTATAGGTGTTGATATAATGATAAAGGACGTGAAAATAAGAATCTACAATCTGTATAGCCCAGCAGATAAGGACCTTACACTCTCAAGCATGAAAATAAACTGACACAAACTGCATTATTGTTGGAGACTTTAATAGCCGTTCAGAAAGATGGGGATACCCAGATACTGACAAAAGAGGAGATGAATTGGAGGACTGGGAAATAGACTCAAATCTCCATCTACTCAACAAAGCGGATGACACACCGAGCTTCTACTCCAGAAGATGGCTTACCACTTCTACTCCAGACTTAGCTTTCTGCACAGGAGACATCCTCCACAAAATCGATCGCCATGTGCTGGACCAATTAGCAGGTAGTGACCACAGACCAATCAAGCTTGAAATGAATATGGAGTATGTTCCACAGGAGCAAAAGCCCTTGCCCCGCTGGAATTACAAACGAGCAGATTGGGACAGATTTGCCATACTAGCAGACAAATATTGTGAAAACATAAATACACGATATGGCAACATAAAGCAAATGGTGGAAAGTCTAAACAGAGCGATAATACAGGCAGCCACTGAGTCCATTCCAAGAGGAGCGAGGAAAAATTACAAACCATACTGGACTGAAGAACTACAAAGTGTGGAGGACAAAGTTGAAGATGCCAGGAAGACAGCAGAGAGAGAACAAACAATTGAAGCGAACATCTCTCTCAAAGCCATCTCAGCAAAATATAAAAGAATAGTAAATCAAACAACAAGAGATTGTTAGAGGGAAAAAACAGAAAACCTGAATTTTGACAGGGATGGAAACAAACTATGGAAACTAGTGAAAGCCATGAACAATGAAGGACCTAGAAACAAACAAATAACAATTAAACAAGGAAATGCCTTGCTTACAGGAAAAAAGGCTGCAAATGCACTAATGGAACACTATGCAAATGCAAACCACATTGATATTACAACCGAACAGAAGAAAGCAATCAAAGACAAACAGATACATCATAGAAATACAGAGACAGCAGCAGAATATATGATGGCAAATCTAACAATGGAAGAAATGGAACAGGCAATGAATACCCTAAAAAAGAAGAAATCACCAGGAAAGGATGGAATCACAAATGAAATGCTAATAGGACTAGGCACCAAGGCAAAGAAGAAACTACTAGCAGTCCTAAATAACAGCTGGAAGAGAGGAATAGTCCCACAGGCATGGAAGGAAGCTATACTAATACCAGTCCCAAAGAAAGGAAAAGACCTGGAAGAACCAAATGGCTATCGACCTATCAGTCTACTTAGCTGTGTAGGAAAATTAATGGAACGCATTATCAATGGCAGGCTAACATGGCATCTGGAAGAAAACAAACTCTTAACACCACACCAAGCAGGATTCAGAAAGTACAGATCCACTGAAGATCAAATAACCTATATAGCTCAGGAAATAGAGGATGCCTTCCAAGAGAAAAAGCACACACTAGCAATCTGGATAGATTTAGAAAAAGCATTTGATAAAGTATGGAAGGAAGGACTGAAAGTAAAACTGCAAAAAATGCATGTTTGTGGAAAAATGTATAAATGGATCAGCCACTACCTTGAGAACAGAACTGCCAGGACAAAAGTACAAGGACAAACAAGCAAAATGATGCTGTTGGAGCAAGGTGTCCCCCAAGGAGGAGTTCTTTCACCAACATTATTCCTAGCATATATAAATGACATCACAGAAAATTTTCCAGCCAGAGTACACACGTCCTCCTTTCCAGATGACCTAGCCATATGGACATCTGAAGAATATATTAGTACAGCTAACAGCAGAATACAGCAAGCCTTAGCGCTAGAGGACTGGTCAAAATCATGGCTAGTGAAGATAAGTGAGGAGAAAACAACATGCACAGTGTTCTCCCTCTCAAATAAAACTCAGCAACCTAAGCTGGTATTGAATGGAAAAATATTGCGCCATGAAGAAAATCCAAACTATCTAGGAGTCACCTTTGATCGTCGCCTGACATGGAAGACACAGGTTGAGAAAAATCGAACAAGAGCAAGGCAGAGAATGGCAATCATGAAAAAGCTTGCTGGTACAACGTGGGGAGCAGATGAGAAAGTTCTCAAGAAGTTATATACTGGACGGGTGAGGCCAGTACTGGAATATGGCATTGCAGCTTGGGCAACAGCAGGTAAGTCAAATTTTAACAAAATAAGTAGAGTCCAAAATCAAGGAATGCGAATCATAACTGGAAGCCTGAAGACAACGCCTATTAATGAACTAGAAAAGATCACTTGTTTACAACCAATGCAGGACAGAAGAGATAGCAGAGCCCAGCAACAAGCAGAAAAATTTAGAAGATTGACAGACCACCCTATGTAGAACAGGTTTAATGGTTTTGGAAAAGGAAGACTGAAGCGTAGCAACTTTGTAGAAACTGCAAAACGAAAGATTAGGGCAGATCCCATACTTAACATATCAACAGTCAAGCCCATTTACAATGCACACAACTTCCCAGCTTGGAGACAGCAGCAACTGCCTGAGATGATAGAAAACATTCCTGGTATTGAGAAAAAGAACACTCAGAATGAAACCGAAAGAAGAAAAATAACCCTCAACTACATAAAAGAACATTACCCAAGCAGCAATTGGACCCATGCATATACAGATGGATCAGCCAAAGATTCGATTAAAAATGGAGGAGGAGGAATTCTCCTTAATTTAAAAAATGCAGTGATAAATACACAGTCAGTGGCAACTGGAAAATTTTCAAGTAACTTCAAAGCAGAGGTAGAAGCTTTGAAAACTGCAGCAGAAATGCTCTTGATGGAGGAAAATAAAGAGAAGCAAATAGCTGTCTTCACAGATGCAAAGTCAGCTGTCTCAATACTGAAGAGCAAAAACAGCACAGAACTAGCTGACCTAAGAGCAGCACTCCATGATCTATGCCAGAAATCCAAAAAAGTTGTAATACAGTGGATCCCATCACATTGCAGTATACCTGGAAATGAAGAGGCGGACAGACTAGCAAAAGAGGGTGGACGAATACCACAACCTGACATAGACATAACCTATAATGAGGCAAAAGGGTTTATAAAAAGCACTTATAGAACCAAATGGGAATCAGAGCATCCAGGCCACCAGAAGGATGATGCATATTACAAACTCGACCGAAGAGAACAAGTAGCAATCTTCAGACTCCGCACAGGACATAACAGGCTGAAACACCACTTGTTCAATAATCTAAAGATAGGAGATACCGATGAATGTAATTGTGGAACTGGTAAAATGACAGCTAAACATTTGCTGCAGGAGTGCCCAATATATGCAGAACAGAGAAAGATATTTTGGCCCACGCCTGCTTCATTTGAGGACAAGCTCTATGGAGATATCAACAAGCTCAAGTTGACTACAGCTTACTTTAACTACATTCAGGTTATCATCTAAAGGTGCATGAAGATGTATTTAGACTGCCACACTTCATACCACAGTAATGTCGGTTACAAAAGCGTCCCAGAGGCATGAAATGGAATATTGCTTGGATAGCACATCCATTACGTGAAAAGTCCGAATCGAAAGCTCACTGTTTGGGCTTCATAAAAGGTGGAAAAAGTGTCCTAGTGGCACGAAATGGAATATTGCTTGGATAGCAAATCCATTAGGTGGAAAGTCTTAATTGAAAGCTCACTGTGTGGATGTCATCTGCAGACTGCATTCTTCTGGTTTCCGGAGGAACAGCCTATGGTGATCGGAAGGCCCAATATACGGAAGTGAGGCTAAGCAGCCATGTGCAGGACGTGACGATTCCTTGGGTGAGCCCAGTACCAGAGCGCTGTGTGATGGCTCTGCAATTATGGAAGCCTCCTTGGATGGCGGGGAATGCCCATGGTCTGCCCCTGCCTTCCCTTGAGGGTTGACCAGGATGTCTTTGGCTGTTCTATATGGGCCAGTTAGGATGGGGGCTAACACCACAACAGTGAGATTCAAACATCCTAAGAAACCCCCAGGAAGGTTAACCCGGTCAACAAATGCCCGCAGAAGTCGGATGTGTCGGCCTAATGGCGCAAGAACGCAGCTCTGCTGTAAACAGGCACAACGCAGTCACATCCGAAAAAAAAATCCGGATGAACGCAGAAGAAGAAGTAATCACCCGCTCCAGTCGGCAAGAAAATTTGTGATGGAAATGTTGATGTAATGAATGTAAATTCTTCTAATATATTATTGTATACATTACTACTAAATGTCTGAAGTGAAGCGAGAGCCACATAGTTTAATAAAATTTCACAGACAAGTTTCTTGATCTATTACCAATTCTTTGGCCTCACACATCATCATGCCCAGTTACTGCAATATTATGTGTCCATCTTTGTGTTGACCAATCTTGCCTCTTTCAGGAACATGTCTTCCTTCACTGTTCTTTCCAAGTTACTGTGACAGGCAAAAGTATTTAAGTTTCTAAGACGTGATGCTGTTTATGATTAATAGTTAGTATGACTCTTCACTGGCTGTTGAACGAGGGGATGGAGCACATGTGGGAATGTCCTGGGTGCAGTGATGTCGGTTCTTAACTAAACTCAACTACAATAGTTAGCCAGTTTTCTCCAATGTTTAAATCTTGTCGATTGGCAGTTTTTTTCTTCTTGGGCCACTGCATTTTTAAGAACAATTTCTGTAACATTTAAGCTTCACAGCTCACATCTGTATGTTGCCAGAACATGTTCTAAAATTTTTTACTATAACTTGTTTGCTGGTGTTACAGTAATAATATGCATCTATACAACTAGGTTGTTAATGGTTTCCTTTTCTGCTAATAAAACCTTTGCAAGCCCCACTGATGATTTCATCATAATGTTTGTGCAGTTATTTGTTGTTGTCACATGATTCATTAGTAAAATCAACTGTTATGACATTGTTTACACAAAATTCAAATTTAATTGCATTTGCCTCACAGCACATAACAATCAACCCCAGCATTTTGGCTGTTTGTGTTTCCTAGGCAAGTTTTAACGTTCAGTAGTTCGCCATTGCTTTCTGAACAAACAGTACCTATACTTTTTTTTTGAAAAAACCAGCACTGCTGTGTTTTGAATCCGGGTATAGGGGATTACGAATCACTTTTTACACAACAGATGTTGTATTGGGCATAAGATGCTAGCCCTGTATTTTTATAGACCAGTCATCACTTGAGGCCTGATGTGATCAGTGTTATGTTGGGCGGCCTATACTTCCCAGGACATTTTCTCCTACCAGTTTAAGATTGGTCGACCTGGGAGCCCAAGTTAATTTTAAACATCTGTCTCTATGGGGTTTAAAACAGATGACCACTGGGCCAATCTGTACCCATTTCTTTCTCTTGATGTTTTTTTTCTGTGTCTCTCTCTGTTGCTCTTTTTCTGAGTCTCTATCTGTTGCTTTTTTTCTGTATCTCTCTCTGTTGCTCTTTTTCTGTCTCTCTCTGTTGTTGTTTTTCTGTGTTTCTCTCTGTTACTCTTTTTCTGTCTGTCTATCTGTATCTCTGTGTCTGTCTCTGAATGCCTGTCTGTCTGTCTGTCTGTCTGTCTGTCTATCTGTCTGTCTGTCTCTGTCTGTCTGTCTCTGTCTGTCTGTCTCTAATCTTCTCTATCTTCTATCTCTTGCTCTCTTTCTCTATCTCCCCTCTCTCTCTCTCTTGCTCTCTCTCTTTCCTCTCTCTATCTCCCCCCCTCTCTCTCTCTCTCTCTCTCTCTCTCTCTCTCTCTCTCTCTCTCTCTCTCTCTCTCTCTCTCTCTCTCTCTCTCTCTCTCTCTGTTTTTTTTTTCTCACTCTTAAATATAAACTACCACAATATGGTTTATATTTCAGGGAAAAAACACTTTGAGGATACAGTAAGATGGATTGTCATTTTTCATGTGCAGTGCTTTGGAACTATACAGATCTGTGCTGCTGAAATTGAATGTTTCTGGGCATGTTTGTAACTTAATCAACAAGCTATGAATCAGGGAGACCCAAGGAAAGACCAGGCTGGCTTTCTGCCTAGGAGGCGACCGCAGACTTTCGATTTAGAAGAAAATGCCAGAAATGGTAACTCATTTGCATCATCATCATCACAGTCTCTGCCTTATTCACACAGCATGGCTGCATCTCATAGACAGCCGTTCGGTTACTGGTCACCTTCAGGTTATCAAACGCATGGACACCACGTTGGTACCAGGCACCGCTACCCAGGCCACCAGCTGTTTATGCAGCATGGCCCGTTTGGTGGTGACAGTGATCAGTACAGGACTGTTGGCTATCTTCCACAGTTTCGCATGAGGTTTCCCCAGAACTCGGACCACCAACATTCTTCCATGTTTAGTGGTGAATCAAGACGGAATGGTTTTGATTTTCATTGTGATAGAAGACGTTATGAAAATGCAGCCAAGCATAGGTTTGATTTTGGTGGATCAAACCATCGTGAGAGAGGCTTTAAGACAGATCAAGGTGCTAGACCAAAATCTGGGAAGTTTTCAGGCGGTAACATTAAAATTCACAAAAAGAAAGCCAATCATAACAATTCATCCAATGTTTCAACACAAGACTCAGAGGCAGATAAAGCAGACAATAAGTTAAAGAAGAAAAGCAAAACAAATGGTGAAGTTTGTCATAATAAACTAGTAACTAGTGAGTCATGTACAGAGACTGACTCGTCACAGAAATATAAACATTCCCAGACATTAGTTAATGACATGGAAGAAAAGGCAGTGTTTTGTCCTGTTTCTGAGAATGGAGGGTCTGTTGATTTAAAGTTTTGTGATGTTGAAGGTGCTGTTGGTGGTGATGTTAGTGAAAATGTACACGTAGATGACATTGCTTTACAGGATAATGTTCACTTTTGTAGGCGTTCATTTGATAAAAATTTGATTGATGAAGGAGCAGTGTGTGACTTGGATAAGATGTTCCAACACCAGGAAGCTTCTTGCTATAGCAGTGATAACAGCGATGAAGGCCAGTCAGATTCTGAGTTGAGGAACTGTACTGAGCACACTAATAAACAGATGACTTCATGCAAACATAATGGTAACCTGTGTAAAAACTTATTTGATGATGATTCTGAATCTGAAAATTGTTCATATGTTTACAACCCTAAGCTTGCACATGTAAGAAAGGACATGCTGTTCCCTGACCTGGATCCGTGTGCTAGTGGTGTTGCCAGTTTGTCTTTGCATAGTGTAAATAGGCATCATTTTAATGATGAAGCCAGAGTTGATGGCAGCGGTGAAGGAAGACTTGGTGCTGTTACATGTGACCGTGCTGGTGATAATTCAGATGATGCTGAGGATACTGGTGATTTCATTGATGCAGATTTGCCCTCACACAATAAACATATTTTGTCAAGTTCAGATGAGATGGATACTATTTCTTCCAACAGTAGCAGTGACCATGAGGGCGGTAGGGAATTAGGTAGTGATTTTATTGGGAGAAGGAATAGACAATTGGAATTTGAATGTAATGATTTGTCTTCGGCCGAACAAAAGGTTCATAGTGAGTTAGAGGCCTTGAGTATCGATGAAAATACACATAAGTGGGGCACTGCTTCGTCTAGTCAGATTCAGAATAATGGAGAGATTGAGAGAATCAGAGATTTATCTCCTCTTTTGAGAAGTGCAACTTCTTGTAGTAGCAGCAGTGAAAATGAGAATGGAGATAGTTCCCCAATAGACGCTCATTTGTTTCTCAATTCTGCTGAGTTAAGCCCTGTACCTTTTGTGTGCTATAGTTCCACCAACTCATGCCTAGATGGTGCTGCAGCCTCACAAGTAGCTTCAGATAGTTCTCATAAGCTTCAAGCTGACCCATACAATTCATGCCCTCCTGGTGCTGAATGCGAGCTGCCCCAGGCCACCCCTTCTCAGTACTTCTTCCATTCAGATATGTTCTGTAGTGGGGGGAGACCTAGCTCTCGTAGCAGCACTAAATCCAGCCAGAGTCCTAGAAGGGAGCACATTGCGTTCACAGCTAGCAGTGCACCAGATTCCGGTGATACTTGCACGCAAATGCACAAGCAGGAGTTTGCTGGCTGCTCGGCCACCTCAGGCAGTGGTGCATGCTGTCCTCCTAGCTATCAGCTGTCTCAGGTCAATGACCTGAATGCTTGCTGCCATCATAGTCACAGCCACGTGGCTAATGGTTTCTGTCATGATAGACCAGAAACCAATTTCAACAGCGACGACAGTAACCGGCATCAAAAAGTTTTTGTCAAGTTCCCTGTAGAAGATGCAATGGATGACAGAGGATCTCACACAGCCTCTTCTGGTGATCTGGAAGATGTAAGTGGAAATCTGTTGCTTTACAATCCTTGTTTGTCATATTTGCTTTTATTGTACTTCAAAACAATGTTTCCCTACATGAATTTAACCACAGAAGCCACACATTAGGTAGCACGATTTATTGTCTGACTGGTCTCCGTGGCGAAGAGTTTACACACGCAATTCATAATCCCATATACCAGGGTTCAAAACACAATGGTGCTGGTTTTTTAGAAGAAGGTATAGGTGCCGGTTGTTCAGAAAGCAATGGCAAACTACTGAACATAAAACTTGCCCAGGAATCACAAGCGGCTAAAGTGCTGGGGTTGACTGCTATGTCCTGTGAAGGGCATGTAACTAACTTAGCACTCCATGCTTTGGGAATATGTTCATCCTCCATTCGAGATACACGTCCCAGCAACTGGAGGCGTCTCTGCTTGAGGAGGGAGTGCACTGTGGTAATATCCGCTCTTTCAAGTACGCGTTTGTTTGTTATGTGGTCTTTCCACGATATGTCCAGGATACGTCTCAGACATCTCATATGGAAGGAATTCAACTTTCTTTCCTGTCGTGAGTACAAGGTCCAAGATTCAGACCCATAGAGTAGTGTGCCAACAACACAAGCTTTATATACTTGAACTTTTGTACGCTCTGTTAGTCTATTATTCTCCCAAACTCTTTTAGTTAGCCTGGAAAGTGTTGTGGCTGCCTTTCCAATGCGTCTGTCGATTTCTGTCTCTAATGAAAAATTATATGATATTGTCAACCCCATATACGCAAACTAATGGTCAACCTTCAGTTCATAATTAGAAATTTTGATTGATGGAGGCGTACCAGCACCTTGTTCCATCACCTGTGTTTTATCTAGGCTGATGATGAGCCCAAAGTCTTTGCAGGCGTCAAATGATCTGTGAGCTGTTTGAGATAATCTGCTGCATGAGTTGTCAGTGCTGCATCATCTGCAAAAATTAGTTCTCTTATGCATCTTGATCTTATTTTGGTCTTTGCCTTGAGTCTTGATGGGTTAAAAAGTTTGCCATCAGATCTTGTATGGAGGTATATGCCTTCAGTGGCAGTCCCAAATACCTGCATTAAGAGAACAGCGAAGAAGATATCAAAAAGTGTAGGAGCAAACACACAGCCCTGCTTTACTCCATGCACTATGAAGTTTTTCTGTCTACATAACCCAGGTTTTAAACACCTAATTGTTGAGACCTCTGCATTTGTGGGTAATTGCTTATTGTTTGACAAAAAGAAAACCCTGACCTGCACAGTTCATGGAAACTGCACAAGCTAGGCAACCTACACACACGCACGCATGCACGCGCGTGCAAACACACGCACACACCTCTCTCTCTCTCTCTCTCTCTCTCTCTCTCTCTCTCTCTCTCTCTCTCTCTCTCTCTCTCTCTCTCTCTCTCTCTCTCTCTCTCTCTCTCTCTCTCCTACAGGCAAGGTACTATAGACAGTAGATGACAGTTTCTTTAGACAATTTGTTGTTTGTCAAATATAGTATACAAAATGCCTTTGCTTTGTTCAGTTTAAGACCATAATTTAGCGTGTGTTATGAGATGAATCAGTCTTCAGGAACTCCCATACAATCGACAAGCTATAAAAGTCCAACCGTAGCCATCTCTGTTGATCATGCAGTGTATCTCTCTGCTATGTACAATCAATTGTAGATATGGATTCCCTGAAGTGAAGGAAACCCCCAAGAGGCATTAACAGAATCAACTTATCACCCATACCAAATAAGACCTTGTCACCCCTATCAAATGACAAAAGCTCTTAAGCAGAAGATGAGTTTGCCTTAAGAGGCAAGTCATTTGTGTTAAAGTTGTTCAGCCTTATTGTATCATGATAAGTTCTTGTGGCCTCCTTTTTAAAGTTTAATCTGTCTTTATTGTGGACAAAATATGTTCAGTCTCAAATGGAGTGCTACACAGTCTTGACTTAGCACAGAAAGCAGCATATGTGTGTGTGCGTGCATGTGTGGGTGGGTGCGTGCGTGCATAGCGGGTTCGTGCAAGGGTGGGGGTGTGTGCGTCTTTTAAAAATGTTTGTGGATAGGGAATTTTTATCTTCAGTAATTTTAGTTTGATATTAGACCAGACACGTTGAAGTAAAGGTGTATCACCAAAGAATTATTTAATCTAGATTTATGATAGAGTGACATGTTCAATAACTTTATACAAGTGTTGGGATGGATAAACCTGTATTATTTATGATTTTCATCTTCCGAGGGATCTTAGGATAGACAGTTTAAATATGGGACATCTTGCTTTTGAGCCTTATCCAAGAAGGCTTGTTGTTCAAGCTGTTATCCAAGTATCAGGGAGGAGTATAAGTTCCTTGAGTTTCTTATTTAGTGAAACTCACCACAGCTGGAATTTGGTTCAACCACAATATGAGGAATAAAATATATCCAGAAGACATAGACAATGACAATAGCTCATCATCATCTTCATGTGCCATGATGATAAGATGGCTTTGTCACATCCTAAAACACGAAGAGATGCCAGAGCACTGGAGGACACAATGCTGGTAACAAGAGGAAGGGGTAGACCGAAGACACATAAACACACATTGGGTGTACACTTCCATACAAAGCGGCACAAGACACATCTGTGTACTGGAATGATAGGAAGCTTGGCAACCAGCTCTGAAGCTGAAAAACTTGATGGTGGTGATATTTTCTGTAAGAAGAGTGGTTAAATTTTTTTCTGAAAGCTTTATTAGTAACTGGTCAGTTTTAAAAGGTGTTTGAACAAGCTGCTATATTGTTTGTTTGTTTAAACCACAGATTGATGGCTTTTCTGGCAGAAAGCATGACAAGAACAGTGATAATGGAGGATCAGAGGACCCTCTCAGGTATATGGTCTAAAAGCCCAGTTATGAAGTCTTATTTTTCTTTTTCTTTGGCATGCGTAGTCCATACATGTGCTACAACTTTTAGTGCACTGATTTTTGCCTGTGGATTAGCTTTCCCTGTTACCAGTGTCCCTCATAATCAGATGAACCTTCTCTGACTTCTGAGGTACTTGTAATTTATGTTCCCCAATCAAGGATGAGAAGTCAACAATTTTGCCCAAGTGACTGGTGTAGAGGTTGAACCTGCTACCTCAGCATCAGCACACTGGAAGTTTAAGAGTAAACGCTCTTATCCATTTGAAGTACTTATGTTTGTCTTAGTTGATGGATTACATGATTCTACAGGTAGAAAGTGTAAACCATGAGAGGCTTCTTGACACTCATATGGACCATCTAGTGAATCTAGTGGATGCTCAAACACTACATTGTAGATTTGTCAGCCCTTCTTGGGCTAGCTTGTTGAAGTTTAGTGTTTGCATTTGTCTGTTCATATTTAATTATATCAAACATGAATCTATGATAATTCAAAAGTATTTGAGATGTTTTTGACTAACAAGCTTGTTAATAGTTTTTCTTCATAAATAATATTTAGCAACATGAGGATTATTGAAAATTATGAAAACATTATGCAGGGATTCAGACAAGCCATTTAGAAAAACAGTTAAAATCTGTAGGCTGTTACATTTGCCAGTGACTTTTATGGTCAGTGATCCCTGAAAGCCTAAGCCAGTTTTCTCAAATAAGACTAAAGTAATTTAAGGATGCTTGCAGTTTGTCTCAACAAGCACACACTGTAAATTAACATAATTGTGCACATTATTTGAAGTGTTACTAATGTGTGGAATTCACAAGGCAAATGAAACAGAGGAAGACCCAAAAACACACGGAGAAGAGAAGAAGAGATATAAATGAATAATATAGGGAGGATATGGGCAGAGCTGCATGGGATAGCTAGGGATAGGATCCCTTGGAGTGAGTTGGCTGAAGGTCTGTACGTCATTGGCAGCTTAAGAACAAAAGAAGAAGCAGAATAGAATCACAATAACAATATTAAATAATAATTGTATTATTTTTTTTGCCACTAATTAATACAAGGCCCTCAACCAATTCATGTTAAAAGTAGAAATGTTTACCACTCATATCTAAGTCGCAGATAATCAGTGGTTTTAATTTGATCATTATCATTTAGTGCCAACTCCACATTAAATGTTGACAATGTCTCCATTGTCCTGTGTCTGTAATAGTTACACTTATTAGTTGTATCATTATTAGTAACAGTATCACTTATTAATTATTGCATCATTATTAGTAATAGTTGTCATCTTATAGCAGGCCTTTTGCAGAACAAAGCTCTCACAACGGCTTATCGTACAGACTCTTGATCCTCTGTTAGTTCCCCTGCCTAATGCTTTTTCATGTTCAAGGTGTCCACCTTCGTGCTGGTTCAACCCTGACTTATTCCCTAGGAACCTTGCCCTCCATCATTATTCTTTCTAAGCCACTCTGTTTTAGACGGCCAGAGTATTTCAGTGTCCGAGACAAGATACTGTATATGAGCCAGCCTTCTTCTGTGCTCAGATCTGGTAGAATGTCAGTATTTGTCTTCCACGATATCCCAAGAACTTGTATGTTTGAATGATTGATCGATTGATTGATTGATTGATTTAGGAACTCACATCACAGCAACTTGTACGTAACAAGTTTAAAAGTAGATTTTCTTCTTTAGTGACTGCAAAATGGTCCATGTTCATTATTAGTAATAGTATCTTGTAATATTATCCATCCATCCGTCATGTGCCAAGCCGGTAAGCGTGGGCGGTCATGTTATGCCATCTTACTCGATCACCAGAGTCGTGGATCAGCTCCGTGTTTCTGTCTTGACCATGCCACAAGGCCAAGCCATCCAGGTACTTGCTTCTAGGTCTTCCCCTTGGTCTGTTCCCCTCGATCTTACAAGTTGTCACCAAGTTCTCCAAATCATTTCTTCTCATAACATGCCCAAAAAATGGTAACATTATCACTTATTAGTTATTGAATCAATAATAGTATTCATGTAATAGTATCATTTGTTATTGCATTACTATTACTAATTATATCATGTAATATGTCACAATTTTTATCTTTCTTTCCTTCATTTGAAATTTGTCTATATATCTGCAATGTTGTCTCTTTTACAAATTAAACTTAAAACAAATCCTTGATAGAAATACCTTCATTTATTAGTGATAATACCACATATTGTAATGTCAGCCAGTATGTCCAGTTTAAAGAAAGGAATCATCTCTGTTGCAGCCATGATAGTGGAGATAATGTGGACATGGTACTTCTGCCCATGGAGGAGGAGATCGAGCCTGTACACCACATGGGGGCTGGACTTTGTGCTGGTGGTGTGGAGGACAATGATGAGTTCTACCATGACCTTCAGCTGGCAACCTCCAGTGGTTTACGAGGGGCTAATATGTCGCATCTGTAAGTACCTTAAGCAGAGGATCATCATATTTGTTAAGGTCATTATTCTTCTTCTACCTTTTATGTCTAAGTGGAGAGTATTCAACCAATTCATGACAAGCCCTTTGTAGGCTTGCTCATGTTTAGTTGGATCAGCTATCTGAAATTTTCTAGGAGATGTGGTAGATTAGTTTCATGCAAACCCTTTATAGTCACCTCTTACAACATGTGTGCTAGGTTACATAGTAACTATTCCTTGCTTTCCTTGGTGTTTGTCCATCAAGAATGATGATGCCCATTCATTTTATCCAGTGGGGTTGAAAGTATGGAAACGTGAGTTCTAAGTTGGCTGATAAGGCCTATTTTGGCTGGAAATGTACTTTGACAATGTGGGCCAAGAATGCTTGACGTTCCAGGAGGAGAATCTCCTGGTGTGGTAGCTAGATTCATGCGACCCGTTTAGTTACCTCTTACAACATGTGTTACGTTACAGAGTATTCCTTGCTTTCCTTATGGGCCAAGGCAACATGCAGGCACTTAGGGCTGTCGAGTTGGTGTATTGAGTTGTTTCTTCTTTTTTTGCATGTGGGGTTTCATATGCGTTTTGCCTGTAGGAAGCCTACAGCAATTTGACGTGGCTTAATTTCATTGTTTGTAACTTCACACTGTTCTGTATCTGGCAAAGATTTTAGGAGAAACATACTTCCCTCTGAGCTTTGGATTTGAATCTGCTGACAGTGACATACCTGAAATGTCTTGGAGGAAATGGTACCAATCTTGACCTAATTCTAGCCAGTCTGTATGTTCTGTACTGAATCATGACCTGGTTACATGATAATATAATCTGTAAATGCAGTTTCAATACCATTCTTGCTTACGCCACTGGTTTCTGAGTTTGGAGAGAGGAAGGAGAGCTCTGTAACACAGCCCCAGTAGAGATGACACTTTGGTATAGGGTCAGAAGGAAAGTCTTTGACACCAAGACCACATTGATAGATGCAAGTTCTTTCTAGGCTCAAATGACCTGCATGCCAATGCAGCAGATTTCAGAACGAAAAATTCAGTTTTCCAGAGAATTCTCAACGAACTAACCTCCCTGTTACATTATACTAAGTTAGAAGTGTGTGGGTGGGGCGGGGTGGGTGCACACACATTGAGAGACATTTATAGAACATTTACTTTATTCTTGCAGCTGTGATGATCATCAGTACTTGTGTGTGGGTGGGGCGGGGTGGGTGCACACACATTGAGAGACATTTATAGAACATTTACTTTATTCTTGCAGCTGTGATGATCATCAGTACTTGTGTGTGGGTGGGGCGGGGTGGGTGCACATACATTGAGAGACATTTATAGAACATTTACTTTATTCTTGCAGCTGTGATGATCATCAGTACTTGTGTGTGGGTGGGGCGGGGTGGGTGCACACACATTGAGAGACATTTATAGAACATTTACTTTATTCTTGCAGCTGTGATGATCATCAGTACTTGTGTGTGGGTGGGGCGGGGTGGGTGCACACACATTGAGAGACATTTATAGAACATTTACTTTATTCTTGCAGCTGTGATGATCATCAGTACTTGTGTGTGGGTGGGGCGGGGTGGGTGCACACACATTGAGAGACATTTATAGAACATTTACTTTATTCTTGCAGTTGTGATGATCATCAGTACTTGTGTGTGGGTGGGGCGGGGTGGGTGCGCACACATTGAGAGACATTTATAGAACATTTACTTTATTCTTGCAGCTGTGATGATCATCAGTACTTGTGTGTGGGTGGGGCGGGGTGGGTGCGCACACATTGAGAGACATTTATAGAACATTTACTTTATTCTTGCAGCTGTGATGATCATCAGTACTTGTGTGTGGGTGGGGCGGGGTGGGTGCACACACATTGAGAGACATTTATAGAACATTTACTTTATTCTTGCAGTTGTGATGATCATCAGTACTTGTGTGTGGGTGGGGCGGGGTGGGTGCACACACATTGAGAGACATTTATAGAACATTTGCTTTATTCTTGCAGCTGTGATGATCATCAGTACTTGTGTGTGCATGATCAGAGCCCATTACGAAATGGCATGGTATGTACAATTATTTATTTATTTTTTGTATCAGTGCTGTTCATATGTTGGTTTATTTATGAAGCTGTTAGATTTTTTAGCTTCATATGGAAATCCAACAATTTGTTGTTTATATTGTGGTTAAATATTACTTTGAATAGGAAAGTCAGCCAGTCAGTAATGAAACAAAATGTTAATAAACACTGTGACCATACCACAATATTCCTGTTACCTTTTTGTAATATAACCATCTAGGTAGCAATGTAAACAAAGATGTGGGAACAAATACATATATACAAATAAGAATATAAAAGGGAAGAGTAGCTTTTATATCACTGGGACATTTGTGGAAGTCAAAAAAATTAAATTTAGATTGAAACTTGGCATATTAAATTCTAACATTAAATCAGTACTGCTATATAGATCACAAACATGAATGGAATAAACATTGACTAATAACTTGACTAATAAACTACAAACATTATTGATTGATGTCTGCACTGAATAATGGGACTAAAATGGTATAACAGAGTCAGTCACCAATATAGTGTTCATGGAGAGAGCTAAACAAACTCCAGTGAATCAAGAGGTGAGGAAAAATCAGTAGATAGAAATCAGATTGAGAAAACATGAGTGTAGTATAAGCAGTGAGTCTCTTACCTGGAATACACCGGCTGAACAAAATAGTGGGGTATCTTAAACACATGGAAAAGAGAATTAGAGACAGATGTTTAGTTTAGTTGACGGATCAACATCACGGGAAACGGGTGTAACGCATAAGTGCTCCGTTCTACTCCTAACTCAAGCCTGAATCCGGAGAATCTCAGCTCAGTGCACGAACTTCGTAGCACCGGCGAGGATCCTGAAATATTTTGGGTAGGTTTTTAACTCACAATTTTGCCCGGGAAGCGCCGTTAGGCTACTCTTTTTCGATTTCGAACTGCCGAAGGATTTTTTACATGCACAACAATACACACGGGCATCTGATCTCAATACCCAGAGACCAGGGGAAATTTTGTTACTAGAAGTCCACCTGGAAAAACAAACAAACCGGTCCTCACCGACCGAGGCTTGAACCCGGGACCTCCAGCACTCGAGGCGGACACCATACCTCGACACCACTCAGCCCCCTTGGGCTTTACAGAACATAGAACTATTCACAGATGATTAATATGGGGAGAACCTGGATGGAGCTGCAGGAGCTAGCAAAAGATAGGAACGCTTGACATGAGTTGGTTGACGGTCTATGCCTCAATGGGGGATAAAACACAAAAGAAGACTGCTATAGAAACTAAAGCTAGAACACTGTCGGTAGGTGAGAGCACTGTTGGTAGGTGAGAGCACTGAGCATCACACAACCAGGGTTACTGCTTCCTGGCAAAAGTGAATCAAAGTATGCAAACAGAAAGAGTTTGTGTTAAATGTGAAATTACTGTGGGAATAACAGATGCTCCACATTCGAACAATACTGTGTTTTAATTGTTTCAACTAATGTATTACTAGTAGTAGTAGGCCTCTTTCAGTCCTGAAGGACTATAGAGTTGTGCCGCTTGGGAGGTACCTGGCAGCACCGTATATAATGTATTATTAATTTATTCATTTCATATGATATATAACTTTGTAGTATGCACCTGACGAGATGCAGCGAAATATGCCAGGCAATAAATCATGCAACATATTGTTTATGGCTTCCATGTTTGAACAAAAATAATTAAATCAAGACTATCTATCTGAGACAAGACAATAAATATATTATTCTTGTGTTTATTCCTCTTTTGTGTTAAGTAACATATGTATAATAATTCATAGTATTTTAATGTAGACCTTCAACAATTCTGTCTTGATACATGTTTTGTTTTGCTCAAAGCCAAGCAAGGAGTTCTATGACCTGATAAAAACAGTCAGCACCACGGATAGCTTCATGAGGTTTTTTGATAAGGATGGGCAGGATGTGCAGCGCCAGGTAAGCACTCCTTCTTCCTGCCATCTGCATGCTTTGGTATTCAGAGATATACAGTCAGATTTTAAGTGTTAGTAAAAGTTGCTAAGTTGAGGAGTGTCCCGCTGAGTGGCTAGAATGCTGGGCTCCTATTTGGGAGGCCCAGATTGGAATCCTCTGTAAGGAGGTGGATTTCTTTCTGTCAAGGGGGAAAAGAAAACCCTAATCTGCACAGCTCGTGGCTTCTGCACTGTCCAGGCAGCCTTAATTCCTCAGACTCAAGAGCTAACCGTTCTACACTGCAAGGTATTAAGGCAGTAAAGACTGTGTTTTTTAGCAAGCATTTATAACATACAGGCTGTCCCAGAACAAAAATGTAGGTACCATAGATGTTTACAGTATATCTGTTATAATGTTCAGCGAGTGGTCAGACGAAGGTTCTATGTCAGTTCACAATGTTGGCAACGAGAAGGAAAGACTGACCACCTATTCTTCTGTGCTCTCAGGCCAACAAAATGTGATGGTCCTAACTGTTCACATACCCACTGGTGGTTCCTTGTTTGTTTTATATTCACTTACAGAAACAGGCTATAGTAATTACCATACGGTTTGTTCACTGGCATGTACAGATCCCCATTCTTTGCCTCAGGTTTAGGCATAACATTCTGAATAAACACATGCATCAGCTTGTCTATATGTTTCACCATTGTGATTGTCTATATCAGTGGTTCTCAACCTTTTTTGGCCCATGCCCCCCTTTACCATATGTTCAGAACATCATTCCCCCCCCCCCTTTTCGAATTTCCTCCCTATAAATTGCCCCCTCCCCCCACCCCCACCCTTACTCAGTATACATAAAAATGGAAGCTAAATTTAATAACACATACTAGAACAAGTCTAGACATCTACATAAAACGTGATTTGCGGGTCTACTTACGATATAAAATTAACTTCATTAGGGCGAGAAGTACAGAACCGTAAAATATAGAGGGAAAAACAATATTAAGTAACTGGTTCTTGTATTAATGCGATCTTGAAATAATCTTAATTTCCCCCCTGGAAACCCTAAGGGGGAGGGGGGGGGGGGGAGAATTCCCCACCGTTTGAGAACCACTGGTATATATGTTTCACCACTATGCTTGTCTATATGTTTCACCACTATGCTTGTCTATATGTTTCACCACTATGCTTGTCTATATGTTTCACCACTATGCTTGTCTATATGTTTCACTACTATGCTTGTCTATATGTTTCACCACTATGCTTGTCTATATGTTTCACTACTTTGCTTGTCTATATGTTTCACCACTATGCATGGTATAAATACAGTCACAAGCTATTTGAACACTGTCTCGCCGTAGACTAATCATCAAGTGCCCTGCTTATTAGCATAGACAGTCATTCTTCTTCACATCCTGCCGCCTCCAAAGGTATATATCTGTTATATGCTGACACCCTTTCAATTCATGACACAGGACTGTCAAGAATGTTCTCTTGTTGTCATTCTTTATTTCTCCTTCTGTAAATCTTTCCAGTTGTCACAGTATGTTATAGTTTTTATCTTATCATAATGTGGCCAAACAATTATGACTGCCTCTTTCTGGTGTTTGTGATAAGTTATCTTTGTGTCGTAGCCTCTTTTAAATGGTTTAGATTACTCATTTTGACTGCCCAAGGAATCGTTGGCATTCTTGTATAAAAACATACCTAAAAAAAACCTTAGTAAAGTAAGCACTCATCTTGTTTTGCAATTATTTTGCTTGCCCTCATTACAATTACAATAATAATAATCAATATTAATTTGTCACATAGTAAAAATATTTGGACTCTTGCGGCATGTTTTTCGTGTTGTAGTTTATCGTGCGCCGGTCTCCCTGGCGAAGGGATTAACGACTTTCTCCGTAATCCCGTATATCCACGTAGGGGAACACGTCGCGTTGGTTACTTATGGGGGTATGTGAGCTGGTCGCTCAGAAAGCAATGGCAAACTACTAAGCGTAATCTTGCCAAGACATCAACTACAGTGGTAAAATGCTGGCGTTGACAGCGATGTCCTGTAAATAGGATATGCGGGAAGAAAAGTGTATATTGTATATATGTCTTGTTGTTGTAGTTTAAGATTAATCTTAAGGGATGTAGGAATGAAGACATGTACAAAAGTTGTGAAATAAGAAGGCCAGAGTATTGGAGGGACTTGATCCTTTGAAAATAAAGTTTGTTTGCTCGGTTCTGAATTATTGTACTAAATAATACCCAGGATGCATGTGTTATAGCCTGATGAAGCACTCCTAAATATCAGACTTTATAATCATCTACACAGATGAGTCTGTTGTGCAGCATGCACAGAGCTCATGGACTTTCACGCCCGGGCTGGAGAGAAAACTGTTCAGGAAGACAGTGGCAGTGACTATGAGCAGTTTATCAGAGGTGGTCATAGCATACACAGGTTCTGCTGAGTACAGCGCAGTTCAAGCAAGAAACACAATTGTAGAAACATCATTTATTGTCTGCGCTTGCTCACTTTGAATTTACGCATAGTCCATACATATTACTTCTTGTTGTGCTGGACTGAATGTTGCATGTGGATTAGCTTTACTTATTAACAGTGTCCCTCGCCATCAGGTGAACCCACTCTGACTTCTGAGGTACTTGTATTTAGCGTTCCCAAGTCTAGGATGATAGGTCAACGTTTTAGTCCAACTGTAGGGTTGAACACCTTACCTCGGCATCATCATACCAGATGTTTAAGAACACACGTTCTTATCCATTCGGTCATGCTGACCTACAGAAATATAATACAGGTGATTGAAAAGAAGAAGATATTTCATTATTTCTTATAAGAAAGATTGTTTTAATATATAATTTTGTTTTTCCAGCCGGTCACATCTTGCGAGGATGATGATGATGAGAATAGTAAGCATAATGGTACTACAGGAAGTCAGAGCTCCAAGACAGAGAGGCTGAAAGTGGATCGTGTCATGATCTGGAATGAGTATGAGGCCTATGTCATGCAGTTCAAGCAGATAGCGGTGTCTGCTTGTGGGCAGACTGCTGTTCTCAATGTGCTGGTCAGTCTGGTCATTTGTTACGTGATTACTATCTTTTGTTATTGCCAGTTAGGCCTTTAGATATCTTCACCTTGAGTGGACCATGCTGAGATGGAGAATATTACTTGAACTACCACTGCATTCTGAATGCAAGGGGAAGTCAGAGAAGTAAGTATCTGGATGGCTTAGCCACGTGGCAGAGTCGAGACAAGAACACAGAGCTGATCTACAACTCTGGTGATCATGTAGGATGTCAAAACATGACCGGCCACGCTTATCGGCATGGCACATGATGATGATGATGATGACCACTGCATTGGGTGTTGTTGTCGTGCAGTGGCTAGCATACTTACCTCCAGCCTTGTAGTTTGAATTGCCATCAAAGCAGACATTTAAAATAAAAATCTGGACTCCCAGGTAGACCTAGCCTAAAAATGGGTACTAGGAATTGTTATGGAAAGCAAAGGCGATCTGCATGATATTGACCACATCGCCTAACAAAGTGATGGGTTGATTGTGAATCCTCTTGAATGTTATGAGTTGTGAACATGTATTAGAATTCAGGCTGAGCTCTGAAAAAGGCTTGTACCTATCAGACAGAGGTTGGTGTAGAAACTTTTGCCCTGACCTGGCATCTCCATGGGGACTATTGCAGAGTTTTTCCTGCCCTTTTCAACCTAAAACACCAATGGAGTTTGTAAGACATTGGAACTTCACATCTATGGAGAGGTATGTTATGGTGTCAACAAGTCATGATTCAGTGCCGCATGTAATACTGGATGAGATTAGGCCTAAGTTGGCAGTGTTTCTTCCATGGGTTTTAGGTATTTCATTGTCAGTCAGGTCTGACATTTATAGGAGAACTTATGTGCTCTTCACTCACAATAAAATAAACCAAATGTTAGCTGTTTTGAGGAAATTCCTAACCTCTTCCTCACACATATAAACAAAGAAACATGTATCGCAATTATCACGTTGATGCTAAGCCATGTTTATTCATATACTTCTGGTAACCTGTGACTTTACAATTGATGACTACATGAACAATTTTTGTCAAAAACGATTTTGTTCCAGACAGAATTTGGCAGGGAGCTAGTTAACTCATTTTCTGATGGTCAGCATGGTAGAATGGATAAGAGCGCTGATTCTTAAATATCTGGTGTGCTAATGCAGAGGTAGCGGGTTCAACCCCTACAGTGGTCAGTTGGATTAAAATGTTGACTTCTCGTCCTTGACTTGGAGATGCAAATTACAAGTTAACTCAGAAGTCGGAGTGGGTTTCCCGATGGCGAGGGACACTGGTAATAGGGAAATCTAATCCACACATAAAAACCAGTCCAGTGCACTAAAAGTAGTAGCACATGTATGGACTATGTTTGAGTTCAAAGCGAACATAGGCAACAACAACAAAAAATTCATTTTCCACGATTTAATTCATCATCACGTTCGAAACACAGCTGCAGATGATTTGCCAGCAAAAAGTCTTCCGTTGGTTTTTTTACGAAATGGTATGGGTGCCAGTCATCTAGAAAGCAATGGCAAACTACTGAACGTAAACATGCCAAGAGACCACAACAGTAAATAATGCTGGTGTTGACTGCGACATCCTGTAAATAATTTGCAACTAACAATTCATCATAAGTTGAAAAGGTGTCACTTCGTTAATTTTGTTCATTTTCTTGATTTGTTCTATGTTCGGAAAGAAATTTATGATGGTGTTGAATTTGTTTAAAGATGAGTTAATTTCTTTTTTATGTTTGTAATCCTCAACAGAAAGCACTGAAATTTAACTTTGAGAAATCAGCAGTGTGCAAGATAATTCAGACCAGCTTGAGAAAAGAGGATGCTAGTATTCCTGAATATCTCTTTTCTAGGGCAAAAGCTGGTAAGTGGAATATGTGGGTTTTGGTTACATTGTTATAATAACTGTTCTTGGAGGTATATTACACACTTCTGTGTATTCCATGTCTGTATGTGATATGTGAACATGCTTACGCTGCTCAAGGGCTGTAACGAACATGGAAAATTGGAAAAACCAGGGAACTGCAATTTACAATTTAATATTTGTGGAAAAATGAGGGGGGGGGGGGTGTTGTGATTAAAAATAAGGGTGGGGGGGGGGGGGGGGAACCATGAAATTTGCCTAACATATGTGGATGAAAAAATGAGATAATAAAAGTCTGTTTTCAGTTATTCAGGAAAGATTTGTTGTCATAAGTCACGCAATAGTAAATGATACTTGTTGTTTATGGTAAAGTGTGAATGGGCGGGTTACAGAGATCAGTTAACATGCATGCCCACCATACCTTGAGACTGAGACTGCTGGGTTTGCTGATGTCAACATAAGTGGCACAGTATGCTGAGTGTGAATATTGAAATTGGGAAAGTGAAAATGATGCCAAGTATAACATACTTGTTGAGGAAAGACAAATTTGCTTCAGCATCAAGAAGAAAGAGACAAACAGCTTTCTTCAGTCATGTGATGAGAAGAGAGGGATTGGAGAATATTGTGACAACTGGAAAGATTGAGGGGAAGAGAGGCAGTGGCAGTCCAAGAGAAATCATGCTGGATGGATTGAGACAGTGGCATGGAGGAATATCATCAGCAGAATTGATCCAGAACACCAAAGACCGAGCTCTGTGGAGAGCCATGAACGCCTACGACAGCTGGCAAGACACTTGATGATGATGGTCTGAAGACTCATGTGAAAATGCCTTTGGACTTCCCAATTCTATTTAATGCTGCTAATATGTTTGTCAACATTTTAGTCCAACTGACTGGTGTAGGGATTGAACCCAATACCTCGGCATCAGCACACCGGAAGTTTAAGAATTGGTGCTCTTATCCATTCAGCTATGATGACTTCCAGCGCGGTCGTGTTTACACGTAGACACTAAAGTTATATACATGATATTGTCTTTGTGTGGTTTCCTGAAGGCCAATACATGGTCAAGTTCTGCTTTTTACTGTTGAGGACATAATATCTGATATGAGATGTGATTTACTGCTGAGGACACAATATCTGATATGAGATGTGATTTACTGCTGAGGACACAATATCTGATGAGATGTGATTTACTGCTGAGGACACAATATCTGATATGAGATGTGATTTATTGCTGAGGACACAGTATCTGATATGAAATGTGATTTATTGCTGAGGACACAGTATCTGATATAAGATGTGATTTCTTACAGTGGCTTTAGAGCTGGCTCTGTGATGAAGGGGTTATGAATACAATTCAAAATCCCGCATACTACGTTTGAAACACAGCTGCGGGTGATTTGGAAGCAGATCGCCATGCATTGGTTTTCCACACAAAAGTATGAGTGCTGGTTGCTCAGAAAGTAATGGAAATTTACTGAACATAAACTTACCAAGAAATCACAAACAGCCAAAAAATGCAGGGGTTGACAGCAACATCCTATAAAGGATATGAAACTAACTTTGTTAAAAAGTTTCTGGATCAAGTGAAAGTATTTCACTTATCCAACTCTGCAGACATGCTTCGGCTATGTGCACTAATAATATAGTAACATTGCTTGTATGCTGTATAGGGGTGGCCTTTTCTAGATTTAGACGTGGAAGACAGTCAATCCCTTCATTGTGAATTGTGTGCTGACAGTTAACAAACTTTTGATAGTGAAACTAAATTGGATCCAGCTGTAAAAAAACAATCATGCAGAATTTGGAACCTATTTTTTCTTTAACATTGCAAAAATTATGTATAACTCAACACCAATCTAGGCTATTGCTTACTTTTTTGTTTTGAAATTTATACAACTTAAATGTAACTATGTTATCTGTTGTTGTTATCATAAGTTATTTAGACTTAACAGTGTTCTTATCTCACAGGTACCACAGCTGAGGAACTTTTGGTGGGCGTTGAGAAGCTCAGTGGAGGGGCAGTTGGAGGCAGATTCTTCCATTTTTGGCCACCCCGAAATGTGAAGCTCTTACAGTGGCTAGCCTATTGGATGAAGAGAGGTAGCTATTTATGTTTGATTGCAAATATTAATGGAATTATGGTTGGACGGTGGTGAGTGCACATTCTTATCAATATAGTGGTTGGAGATTCATTACCAGTGTTGTTGTTCTTTTTTTTTTTTGCTTTTCAATTGCCAGTAGAGTGTAGGCTTGCATATCCTTTACAGGATGTTGCAGTCAACACCAACATTATTTGCTGTTGTGATCTCTTGGCAAGTTTACGTAGCGTAGTTTGCCATTGCTTTCTAAACGACCGGCACCCATACCATTTCATTAAAAAAAACCAACACAAGGCGGTCTACTGCCAAATTGCACGCAGCTGTGTTTTGGACGCAGATATGCGGGATTACGAACTGCACCTGTAACCCCTTTGCCACAGAGCAGACTTGCCAAGACATCAACAAAAGCAAAAAATTTTGGCGTTGACTGCAAACGTACTGTAGAGGATATGCTAAGTGTAGGCTCTCAGCCAACTCATGCCAAGCCCTTTGTAGATTTGTTCATGATTGCTTGGATTTTGCAGCTAAAGTATTTTACAAGATTAGATAGCTAGCTGCATGCCAACACTCCTAGATTGCTTCTTATGACATGCTTGGTAGATGACAGTGTTTCTATTCCTGTGGTTTCTATTCGGTATTCAGCAATCTTCTAAATCCTCATTATTGGCAGATTTGATTTATTCTGACCAGTAGAGCTCTGGGGTCAAATGAAACTAATACAATGGGTTAATTGATTGTAAATCCCCCTGAAGATTGTGAGTTTTGAACTCTTATGTCTGATACATTGGCATTTAGGTTATCTTATTAGATGAAGGCTGAGTTTATGCATGATACTGAAACATGTTCTCTCTGTCTTCAAGCCAAGAAATTAATCACAATCATGGAAATGGTTGTGAGGTAATTATCGGTCCACATGCTTTCTTAATATGGATGACAACACTGGCCAGTGAGAAGGCACTCAAACTGAATCTCTGTGGTGCAGGAACCACTAGGGCTACTTTTCGCTCAGATTAGAGAACAATGGAATATAACCAACAGTGCATGTTTATTATAGGTAGAGAATTACTCATATCACTTCATACACAGAATTTTCTGGGAATTGTCTAGCAATGAGAATTGGTGAGAAAGGGAACTGACCATCTCATCTCATTAGATCATGGCTAAAAATATAAGGTTTAACACTTCATTGCTGTCTCCTTCATGGGACTACCCTTGCCTTGTCTTGAAAACTTCTTGAAATGTTCAAACTAGCTGATAATATGAATGCTGGTAATGTTATTGTCATGAGAACTGTGTAGAAGGATGTTATTTAATGTGCAAGTTTGTTATTCTTTTTCTTGTTCATAATCAGTGGAATTCAGTGTTCAGTTTTAACTTGTCTTCAAGGTGCCATCCCCATAGCAACACTGAATCTCCAGCAAGGACCACATTCTCTGTGGCAGGTGCCAGACTCATGGCATCACCAGATGGTGTATGGAGTTAGTCATCAAGGTCAGTAGCACAGCAGGACAGGTTTTACATTTAAAAATATATAAATATTTGCTACTCATAACTAATTCGTAGATAATCAGTGGTTTTAACTTGATCATTATAGTGTATTGCCAGCTCCACATTGAATGTTGACATTGTCCTGTGTCTTCATAGTGCACAGACTTTTGTCCATATTTTGATGTTCTTTTTGAGGGAGGCTAAGTGGCAAAGACAACTTACCACAAACATTAGAAAGAAGCAGTCATCATGTTTTACCACATTATGTGGAGACAAACACTGGAACATGTGACAACTGAACAGATTTATGGAAAGTGAGATAGAGGAAGACAGCGAGAGATAATTCTTGTCAGTCTTGTGTCGTGGCATGGAAGGGAGTCAACACATGAATTTATCCATGCTGTCGGAGATTGCAATTTGTGGAGCATGATTGCCACGCCATCTGGCAAGGCACTTAATTATGATTACCTACATGTTGTCTTCCCCTCCAGTTTTTCCCTCCTGAAGTACCTACATATTGTCTTCCTCTCCAGTTTTTCCCTCCTGCGGTACCTTAACACTTGAAGTACGTTAATAGTGTGGGTCTCATTCAGTAATGTTTTATTCAGTCTCAATTTTATGATACATTTCTTTTCTCACTATGATATTCCTCCAGTTCATCCACACAGACATATTTGGAGAGCTTCATTCTTGCTCTACTATTGATAGATTTAGTAATACTACTGACACCTTGCCGTCTTAACAGACAGTAGTTTGTTACATTGTGCTTCCAAAAAGGCATAATAACTACAACCTGTGGCGGGGACCAGGGATGGAGGCATTGTGCATTTAAAAAAAAGGCATCATAACCTCTCCATATCGCAAAGCCTAGGCTAAATTGTAGAGACCATGTGTTGCGATTTAGTAACAGATTATATGAACACAGGTGCATATCCATTAATTTAAGCATGCATATTTGTTAATTGGTAGCTCTTGAGACTAGGCATTATATGGAGTTGGTCTTAAAGATTAGTATTATGGTAGGAATACAGTTTCATCAGATTTATTGTAAATGTATTGTTATTATCTATGTTCTTGTATATGTTGCTTTAAATGCAATTGGGAGGTTACCAGCCTTACCCTGGTGCGAGGAAATGCGACCTAAAGACTGAATTTCATGGCAGGGCAGATCAGGTTCTAAGCCTTGGTTGGCAGTTGGTCTAGGATTGAAGCTCCAGCAGGTGGACAGCAATGCTTTGCTGGTCCGAAAGCTTCTGCAGCTTGTCTTGTTCCATATGTATTGGTGTTGCCTTTCCTCTGGATTAAGCTAGGCAGGCTGAGAGAGGGATCATGCTGCATGGGCAACACATGGTCTTTACAATTCAGCCTAGGCTTTGTGCTGTGGGGAGGTTATGATGTCTTTGTTTTTGAAGCACAATATAACAAACTATCGTCTGTCAAGGCGGCAAGGTGCCATTAGTGTAGTATGTTGTTTTAACATTGCTGATTTATTAACAGATAACTCTGAGCTCATATATTGTTTGAACACCACAGATTTGTTAGCAGATAGTTCTGAGCTCAGATACTTATGTCATTTTAACATTGCTGATTTGTTAACAGATAGCTCTGAGCTCACATACTTATGTTGTTTTAACACCAGAGATTTAACAGACAGCTCTAAACAAAGATACTTAAGCTGATTGAAGACTAGACTTAATAGATAGCTCTGAATGAAGATACTTAAGTTGATTGGAGACTAGACTTAACAGATAGCTCTGGATACATACCTTCCTGTTTGATTAGATGTGAAGTGTTTTTTTAAAAATATCAACAAACAATCATCAGTGTGTTCTCATCTTGTAGGTTTATATCTTGTAATAATGTGTTGTCTTTTAAGTTTATATCTAGCAATATTGTGTTGTTTTGTAGGTTTATATTTTACAATAATGTGACGTCTTGTAGGTTTATATCTAGCAATAATGTGTTGTCTTGTAGGTTTATATCTAGCAATATTGTGTTGTTTTGTAGGTTTATATCTAGCAATAATGTGTTGTCTTGTAGGTTTATATCTAGCAATAATGTGTCATTTTGTAGGTTTATATCTAGCAATAATGTGTTATCTTGAAATAAATTTATATCTAACAACAATGTGTTGTCTTGATGTAATTTTATATCCAGCAATAATGTATTGTCTTCTTGTAGGTTTATATCTAACAAACCCGTTAGAGATTGTGTCAGAACGTTCAGCCATGAAGCAGTTGTGCAGCGACTCTGTGCTGATGGTGAGAAGACAGGACATTATCTCACGGTTCAGGGAGACTACTGACTTAAGTCATTTGCTCAACCACACAGACCCAAGATGGAGAACCATGAATGTATTAGGTATGTTTTTATCATAGACTAAAAGTAGACACACTAATCCATTTTTCATGTTAATAACCCATTAACTGATTATTAACTAATATGATGAAGAATTGATGTCACTGTATATGGGGTGACTGTATAAATGCTCAGTCTTTACCTGCAAAAGTCAAAGTGGGTGAATGTTTATTGTTCCTGTTGCGTGTTGGTTAGCTACATGTGGGTATCTTCCTATCCTGTGGCAGATTCAACCTGTTCTGTAGTTGATTCCATAGTTAAGAGACTTCAAGAGATGTAGCACTCATTAGCTACAAGATTTAATTTATGCATATTTTTGCAACGGGAGGTAGTATTTATGATTTCAACTGCAGTTTGTTAATTTGAAATATTGTTAAATGGCTGGTGTGGATTCTAACTTCCAGTGTTTTGGCCTGGCATTTGCTGTCTTGTAAGGCCAAGTGTCATGTCACGAACATGGGCCCAGCCAGTCAGTGCAAGACAGTGAGGTAAATTACCAGTACCTCTGAAGTCGGAATGGGTTCACCTGATGGTGAGGGACACAGGTAATAACCGACACACAAAAGTCAGTCCAGTGCTACTAGAAGTAGTGTGTATGGACTACTCTTCAGTTAAAAGTGACCAAATAATAAAAAAAACAACAACAAAAGAAAAACAATAAAACATCACATTGGTTTGGAAAGATCAGTGATGGAAGGCATGGTTCCGGGAAGAAGAAGCAGGAATTGATCGCCACAATGATGGACACTAGATATTGAAGAAACATTGGGCATGACAAGTCATGAGATAGGGCGACTGGCATGATAATGGACACTGGACATTGAAGAAACATTGGTCATGACATGTCATGAGACAGGGTGACTGGCAAAGGGTTGAGAATCTTTTTGGTGGGTCGTAGTGGGGGTGACATCCTACTACTTGATGATGATGATGATGAGGATTGGTAGGTAATAACTAAAATGTTATTACAACTGCATGAATGTATCTAGCTGTCAGATACTTACTGTTGGCAGTGAGTGGGGATATGATTTTATGCCCATGTTCTTGGTGACTGAATAGTGTGCTGGTTGGTGATAAGGTCAATATTTTGCTGGCCTCTTTACTTTGCCAAAGAAATCTTAGGTACCCTTTGCATGAGGGTGAGATAACTCCCAAACACTTTTTGTCCTGGTGTTAAATCTCTCCCCACTCCTGTAAATTGACTGAGTAAATCAACAGAAATGTGAAGTTCAGCTTTGCAAGAACACAGTCATAACTGATGCTGCAGCCACCGGGTGTTTGTAAAATCTCACTACACATTGTATATAGAACAAATTTGAAAAATGAAGTACATGATGTCATTAAAAAATGTGCTCCACAGTCCTTTGTAAAGCAATATACAGCGAATGGCTGTCGTCTGCTAGAATAATTCTTTGCACTCCAAATAGAATGATGTTATCAATGGAAGAAAGCATTTTGTTCAAGTTTGTTCTACATACAAAGTGAAGTGAGACATTACAAACACCCGGTAGAAAAACTTTATTGAAAAAAAAAAGACTGATGCAACTACAAAATAAATAAAAAAAAACTCAAAAAATTCACACAACTGAAGTCCCAGAGACATCTGAATCCTAGGGCCAAAAAAAAAAAAAAAATCAAACTGCATGTCACACGCTGTGTATGTTAGCTGACGAGAAGAGACATCTCTAAATTCAGCACCAAATCTGTGTTGATAAGCTAACCACTAACCTCTATCCAGCCATGTCTGATCATAGTTGAACCATTTTTACAGGATCCAGCAGATAGAGAGTATGACTATTGTGGCTATGGTATATATAATCCTATGGCAGAGACATGGTAATTTTAGGGTTGCAAATTGTTATTCCCTCTTCACCACCTTTTCTTCCTAAAATAAATTAGACAAATATTGTCATAAACAAAAGGCCCCCCCCCCCCCCCCAAAAAAAAAAAATCAAATCCTACCACTACTTCTGTCTCAGTTGGGTGTTACAGTAGATGTCCCTTGAACTCCTCCTCGTTCGATAGAGTTAAACAGTGATAATGAAAGTGAATATTTATAGTTTAACCATTATGCAGCCCCAGCGACATAGACTTATATACCAATAATAAAAATGAATGTTTACTTAAAGAGTTTATATTATATTGCTCCTTTAGCAGAACAAGTTTTACGGCAATGATAAAAGTGAAAAGGTATTATAGAAGAGTTTAGCCTTTTCCCATGTACATTCATCATCAAGTGCCATGCCAGCTGGCATAAGCGTTCAAGACTCTCCACAGATCTCAGTCCTTGGTTTTCTGGATCAACTCTGCTGATGATATTCCTCCATGCCACTGTCTCAATCCGTCCAGCATAATTTCTCTTGGTCTGCCTCTGCCTCTCTTCCCCTCGATCTTTCCAGTTGTCACGATGTTCTCCAATGCTTCTCTTCTCATCACATGATGAAAGAAAGCTGCTTGTCTCTTTCTTATTGTTGTATGTAATGTTGTAGTTTCATTAGCATCTTTCAGGCAATTGTTGTTAGTTACTTTCGCAGTCCAAGGAATTCGCAACATTCGTCTCAGGAACTACATCTCTGTTGCTTCCAAGATCTTAATAATTCTTCATAATTTGTTCATTTACATTCCAAGATTCACTTCTATACAGCAAAACAGGTTTAATGTAGCATTTCAGCACTTTCTTTCTTACATTCAATGATAATGACTTATTGCATAAGATACACTTCATTTTCTGAAATGCAGAATTTTCTTGCCTTATTCTGCTCTTAATCTCTCTTGTGCATCTTCCATGTGATGTTATAGACGCCCCTAAGTATTTAAAATTATCCACTTGGTTAAGAACATTCCCTTCTATTTTCATGTCACATTTTGGTGTCACAGGTACATTGTAATGAGTAATTGTGGTTCACATTTCAGGACAAGTGGTGAATGTGCTGAGAGAGTTCAACATGCCCAGTGTTCCAGGCTACAGGCTTCAGGTGACCTCACACATCACCATACCAGCTTCATACAAGGCTGGGATCACCCTCTTCATGCCCAAAGACAAGTCTGCATGGACAACACTCATGAATGCCCCAGAGATACCCCTGGAAGAGTGTTGATATCTGCATAGGAAAGACATGCTAAGACTGCATCCTCCCGGTCTTCAATAATATAAAGCTTATAATAGCCAGAGTTGGAATGAGAAGCCATATTTATTCAGTTGGTCAAAGTTACATGATTGTTTTCACATGCATTATAGGTGTTCTCTTTCTGTGTGGGCTGTGGTGTTGGACAACTCATGAATGCTCCAGGACCCCCATGGAAGAACACTGCATACTTCAAAGGAAATACACTTTTTGAATGCATCCTTCCAGACTTTGTGTACATACAGACTTAGAAGAATCCTACATTGAATGAGATGCCCTATTTATTAATTTAACCCATGTTAAAGGAATGTTGGAACATATTTTATTGTTGTCTTTGTATGTGAGCAGTGAGGATGGGCTGATTAATCATTTAGGGACTGCTGACAAATGTTTTTTTCCTGTTTGAAGATATTAGAAGAAAAAAATAACAAGATTGTACATATTTTGTTGTAATATTATAGTAGCTACTAAAAGCAAGCATTTATTTATAAAATGAGGAGTTGCGGTGACCAGTATTTGTGCTCTTTAACTATTACCAGACTTCTGATTTCTCATTGTCCTTATTATTATTATTTTTAATATTCCTGTTTTATTGAAGGTTTGTGGTGGCGTAGTGTGCAGGCCGGCTAAGATAGTTGTTCCGGTTTAATTGCTAGCAGTGGCAGCATTCCTTGATTTTCTATCAGTGTAGTTCTGAGGCTGATTCAGCCTCCTGGAATGGATACCAGATAATGTCCATAATTGTCTGGGAAAGAAAGGTGCCTAGGAAAAGAACTGATCGCCTCACCTCATTGTGTTGTAGCCTTGATTATGTATAAGTCTAATACTTCACATCCCGGTGGCTGTAGTAACCATGGGTCTAATTTTAGTTAATTTCATGACCTTTACTGTATGTCACAAACATCCCCCTGCATGGATTGGCTGTTTGAGATTTTCTAGTACATTTTTCATCCAGTAGTTTGCCATAAAAAAAATGGAAGCAATGGTAAACTTTTTTTTTTTTTAAATTCGCATATCCTTTACAAGACATCGCTGTCAACAGTAGCATCTTTCAGCTGTCTTTTGATTTCTTGGCAAGATTACGCTCAGTAGTTTGCCATTGCTTTCTGAGCGGCCGGCTCAGTTATCCCGCAAGTCACCAACGGGGATTGAATTGCTTCCAGTTCTCGCCCGCTATCGAGACTCTGCGTGATAAACGGGATTACGGAGAAAGTGGTGTAACCCCTCGGCCAGAGAGACCGGCAATAGCAAACTACTGAACGTAAATTTGCCAAGACATCACAAACAGCCAAAAACTGCTGGGGTTAACTGCCACATCCTGTAAAGGATATGTAACTAACTTTAACTTTAGTTGGCCATTATTGGTGTATGTGGATTAGAGCCAGTGAACGCAGTTTCACAATCCCACACACTGGGTTCAAAGTCGGCTACAGAGAGTTTGGAAGCAGATCGTCATGCGTTGATTTTCAAAATGGTAAGAGCATTGGTTGTTCAGAAAACTACGGAATGTAAAATTGCTTAGCCGGGAAGGTTAACCCGGTCAACAAATGCCAGCAGAAGTCGGATGTGTCGGCCTAACGGCGCAAGAACGCAGCTCTGCTGTAAACAGGCACAATGCAATCACGTCCGGAAAAAAAAAACGGATGAACGCAGAAGAAGAAGAAGAAATTGCTTAGAAAATCCCAAACGGCTACAACATTCTGGGGTTGATTGCAATGTCCTGTAAAGGACATGCAACTGACTTTAAGCATCTGCCATTATCTGAGCATCCCATGCTCATACTGTTGTGAAACTGAACGCAAAGCAATCTGCTTCCAGGAGGTCAAATGGCTGATTGGATAAGAATGCCTGTTTTTAAACATCCGATGTGCTTATTCTGTGGTAGTGGGTTCAGCTGCTCTATAAACTGGTCAAGTTGGACTAAAATGTTGACTTCTCATCCTTGACTTGGGGTTATAAATTACAAGTACCTCAGAAGTTGGAGTGGGTTCGCCTGATGGTGAGGTTCACTGTTAATAGAGAAAGCTAATCCACATGCAAAAATCAGTCCATAGCACTAGAAGCAGTTGCACATGTCTGGACAACGCTTGAGTTCAAAGCGAGTGAAGGCAACAAAACAAAATCTGCTCCCAAATGACCTGCGACTGACCTTGAACCTGGTATGCCGGGACAGTGAAACTGCATTGATTACCTCAAACCTACAGACACCATCTACCTTTATGTGTACTTTTCATTGACCTATTCTAGCATCACGTATAACAGTACAGGTTTTGAAAGAAATTCACAAGAACTGGCTCCAGAATTGTAACGCTGTGTGAAGACATAGAGTGGCTGGACATTTGTCTGCTGTTCTGGTGGTCAAGGGTTCAATCCACATTCACATTTGTAAAATTGTCCTGGGTTCCCAGGGTTGACCCTTGGTTAATGCAGGGCTGGGCGCTGATTATCCACTGGGATAAGTGGATAACTCTGAAAATGGCTGTTAAATCAAAGCTAAGAGACCCCTGTGTGGATGTGGATAACAGTGAAACTACCACATGCATCCCAAGATACTCAGCATGGCAACCAAGAACTCTGAACACTGAAGAAAACTGGCTTGTAAACAACAAGATATCTTGGACACTGAAAAACTGGCCATATTAAACAGTCTAGTAGCTTGGGGAGGAACAGTGATAGATGGCATGGTTCCTGGGAGAAGAGGGTAAGTCCACCCGCACAAAAATGGACACAGGACATTGCAGACACCCTGGACATAAGAGTACATGAGGCAGCAGAGCTGGCCAGAGATCAGGAGACTTGGGTAGTATATGATGAATTCAATAAAGAATGTGCTATATGATGATGATTATTGTGATATATACACACATTTGTATCCATGCCCGTGTTATAGGTTTCATGCACTGGGCGGAGATTCTACTTGTGTGATATAAGGGAGGAGACGAGCAGTTTATAGAGCTATCTGTGTGTAATGAAAGTGCTAGTTTACAAACCAAAAATCCGGGAAGGCTAACCTGGTCAACTAACACACCTAAAGAAATCGGATGTGTTGGCCGAAAGGTGCAAACATGGCAGCCATGCTGTAAACTGGCAACACAATTGTGTCCAAAATCAAAAGAAATACGGCAAAAGAAGAAGTAGAAGAAACAAAACTAATACACACTGGATTGGGCAGACATTAGGAGTCAGTAGATTCATGTTTGGGAACCATGGTAGCACACTGCCTAGTGACCATGTGTTCAAATCTCCAACCCCGGGAAGGTTAACCCGGTCAACAAATGCCCGCAGAAGTCTGATGTGTCGGCCTAACTGGCGCAAGAACGCAGCTCTGCTGTAAACAGGCACAACGCAGTCACATCGGAAAAAAAAAAATCTGGATGAACGCAGAAGAAGAAGAAGAAGAAGAAATCTCCAACAGGACTGAGTTTTGACAAATTGACTGGGCTCCCATGTCAGCCTAGGCTAAAATGGGTAGGTAATGTCCTAAATACTAAAGAGGGCCACCCTGATCAAGACCACATCTCCCATGGATTCTCGTTTTACCCATAAACTTGAGGCTAGTGCCATATACCCAATATAGCACATGATGTATAAACTGGCGGCCCTTGACTTGACTTTTATTTATGTTTGATTTTGGTATAGTTTCACTTGTATACACGCAGATATCTCTGTAAGTGCTTTAGTCGCCTACCATAGATCATACACAGAGAGTCTCTGCTGCACAGTGCATAAACTCTAGCACTGGACTCTGTATGTGTATGCTAGAATCTTCTTCGTCTGTCCCTTACCTCCCAGTGGAGCATAGGTCCTCGACCAGCTCACACCAAGACCATCATCTTTTGCTACCTGCTGCAGCTTTCTGTAGACTGGTTCCTGATTGCTTCGACTTTGCATCTGAAGTTTTCTGTGGAATGATGTAGCCAGCCCCACGTCAACCCCTCATTGGTCACCTTTTACAACATGCATGCTGCTCCAGGGAGGTTGCAGTGTTACCAATCATTGCTTCCCTAAAGGAGCTTCAATACCACACAGGCGGTGCCAGAATTACATCATGTAAATATACTTTTGTGGGTAGGTGTTGTGATTCACAAATTTTGCCTGGGTAATGGCCAGTAAAGCCAGTTCTTTTCAATGTTCAACTACTCGGGAATTTTTCATGGGCACTTAGGTCCTCTTGAGTTTCTCGCCTTTGTGCAAGAGGGCTAAATGTTCGATTTACAACCTTATTTGCCTCCCCCCCCCCACCCCCGATGTGTCTCCACCTTGCCATGGTTGGGGAGCTTGCGTGTCCATTGACCCCATGTGCTATGCCGATGAATGGAAAACTACATATCAGACAGCTTATGGGATAGGGGCCAGACTAAGCGAGACACAACCTGCTGCTCTGCAAGTAGACTGAGGATAGCAGTCAAAAGTTTAAATCAGGCGCATGAAGGCAGAAGTCCTTGGTCCGGACACATACTCTAAGACTCTCTGTCGAGGGTTGTGGCTGAATGCCTCTAAGCCATAAACCCTCGGATGTGAGAGCCTGACTGATACCCACCTACTGAAAAATGGAGGTGAAATTCTGAGCACGCTACATGCCCAGTTCTGATACTTGTTCGAAGGCTCTCAGCTGGGGGATATGAGGGATTCCCGGATGAGAGGGCCTGGCCGTTTCTCACTCACTTCTGTACGGAGGTAAGGTGCTGAGCTGGCAGCACATGTAGCCTACCTCGTGAGCGAGTACTAAAAGGTAGAAGAAGTGCCCCAGTCGAATGAAAATGGTTACGAAAACTGTCTGTATCTAATTCATAGAGAGTGTAGACAAAGGTGGAAAAACGTCTCAATAACACGAAATGGAACGCACGGCTAGCGAATCCATTATGTGGTCCAAAGTCAAAAGCGAAAGCTTACCTAGTGGATGTCGCCCGCAGACAAACCGTTCCTGGTGTGTGCTTGAGCGACCAGTGGCAAGCGAGATGCCCAACACATGGAAGTGAGCAACTAAAGCAGCCATGAGGACGTGGCAACTCCTCGGGTGAGCTCAGTCTCAGAGCAATATGTGCCGGCTCTGCAATTATGGAAGCCTCCTTGGTTAGGGGGGGGATTGCCCATGGTCTGCCCCTGCCTTCTCTTGAGAGTTGACCGTGATGTCTTTGATCGTTCTATCTTGACCAGCTGAGATGTGGGCGACATCACAACAATAAGTCTAACGTGCCTCGAAACCCGAGGAAGGCTAACCTAAAAAAAAATGCCCGCCGAAGTCGGAAGTACCGTCCTACGGGTGGCAAAATAAAAATTGGCACTACGCATTTACGTCTGAGTGAAATGTCCAAATGTCTCTCTTGCTAGGAACAGCTCTGACTACCTAGTTTCCGAATGCGGCTCTCATTCGGAACAGCTCTGACTAGGTAGTTTTCCGAATGTCCGTCGTGCCTGGAACAGCTCTGACTGGCACAACGACAAGCACATGTCCGAATCGAAAACTCGCTGAGTGGATACCACCTGCAGACCTGTCTGGTTTGTGCAGGAATGGCCCGGGGCGAACGAAATTCCCAATATATTGAAGTGAGGAATTAAAGCAGCCATGAGCAGGACGTGACGATTCCCTCAGTGAGCCCAGCACCAGGGCGCTATGTGTCTGCCCTGCAATTATGGAAGCCACCCAGGATGGCGGAAAATGCTATGGACTGTCCCTGCCTTCTTTTGAGGGATGACCGTGAAGTCTTTGACTGTTCCAACTTGACTAGCTGGGATGTGGATGGCACCACAAAAGTGAGAGTCTCCCAGGAATGCTAACCTGGTCAAAATTGCACGTTAACAGATGTGTTGGCCTAAGGGTTTCGACTTAAGGGTGCCTAACGAGACACACCGCAATCACATCTGAAAAAACACTCCGGATGAATGCAAAGAAGAAGAAAAACCTTATTTGTCTATAAAAACATGAGCCCAGGACCGTATGTCCATACGTTGCTTACAAGGTGCTACCGGCTGATGAATCAACCAGACTAAAACTTTGTCATTTTGTCATCACCAGTGGTTATGGGGTTATGGCATCTGCCTCAAACTCAATGAGAGCTGGTTCGATTCATGGCGTGGACTGTTTGGAGTACTTCAAAATAAGAAAAGTGGCATAACCTCCCGCATCTTTGGGTATTGGATCTACAACTAGCATTCTTAGATAAGTGCAAAAAATTTCAGCAGACCCACCTTTGTGTTACGCACATTAAAAAATCCCAGCAGTTGGAAACTGAAAAGAGCCGGCTGAATAAGCAGCTGCCCAGGCCAAATGTGTAAATTTGAAAACTTAAAATGTCCCCACAATAGAATAAGTATATGATGTGTGATTCTGGTATACACATTAAATCCTGCTAAGGACTTTGTACACTTTACTGTGATTTTCTTTGTGTGATCCGTGGGAGGAGACCTGAGCACTTATTGTGATATCCATTTACAAATCGTTTAGTAAAAAAACCAAAATGCGTGTCAGTAGTAGCAGATGTGTTCACAGGTGGGAACAACATAGCCTTGCTGATAATCTGTGCTGTAGAAACAATCAGTATCATATGCTGAGAGGGACAACATGTGAAGAGAGGATCCTGAGTGCAGTGATGTTGATTCTTGGTCAAGTAGAAGAGCCATTGTTACACGTCTCTAGATGTAAATATAGGGGGGCTGAGTGGTCTCGAGGTATGATGTCCGCCTTGAGTGCTGGAGGTCCCGGGTTCAAGCCCCGGTGAGGACCGGGATTTTTTAATGTGGACTTCTAGTAACAAAATTTCTCCTGGTCTCTGGATAGTGAGATCAGACACTTGTGTGTATTGTTGCGCAATTTTAAAAAATCCTTTGGCAGTTGGAAATCGAAAAATAGTAGCCTAACGGCGCTTCCAAGGCAAAATTTTGAGTTAAAAATCTACCCAAAGTATTTCAGGATCCTCGCCAGTGCTACGGAGTTTGTGCACTGAGCTGAGATTCTCCGGACTCAGGCTTGAGTAAGGAGAACGGAGCACTTCTGGGTTACACCCGTGTGCTGTGATGTTGATCCCTAAACTAAACTAAACTAGATGTAAATGACCTATTGGGGCGAGCCCTATATTTGTATAGACCAGTTTAAACTTGAGGGGTCATGGGGTCAGTATCACACCAGCTGCCTTTACTTCCCAAGACATTTCCTGGTGCTATTTTAGGCTGGGTCGACCTGGGAGCTCAGATCAATTAAAACAAATCTGCCATGATGTGAATTTAAACCTATGACCACTGGGCCGATAGGGACCTATACCACTAGCCAATGGGCTACCGCAACTTCCAGTCCGTCAGTCAATCAATCAGTGTTATATAAATGAAGGTAGTCTGGATGATTCTGCTGTAGACGTGTGAACGTTTTAGGTATTAACATTTACTAGGTCATGGACATAATAAAGTCGGGGGACCAAATCCTTTCCTAACCACGCTTCCTTTCCAAAAGGTGGTCTCTGTGACAGGGTGGTCAAGCCACCTTTTTTGTGATGTGAAGGCCATGAGTTTGTTTTGTGACTGTGTTGTTCATACCAGGACCAGGAGCACAATTTTTTCAAGAGGTCATCTGTGGAGCTAGAGTTTGTGCTTTGAAATTGTAATCAGTTGGTGGCTTGCCATTCTGTAAAGAGAGACAGACAGATTAAGTAAATCAGGTTCAATAGAGTTGAACCTCTCACCTTCCAGGAAAGTTAACTTCATCTGGTACTTATTTTAAGAGGCTGAGTTGTCCCTGGTCAGAAACAATTTAAATGTCTACCTAGAATATTGCCAAGTAAGTTTGCTACCCAATATACTGCCAGGGACCTTGTAATTTTAAATACAGTTGTCGACTAGAAATTAAAAAAAATTAATTTATAAAATGTTCACCTCTTTATTCACATCTTTCTTACCTAAAGAAGTAACTGTCTACCTCCATACTGCAATGAAATGGTTAATTATTGGAATGCATCTAGAGAAAAATCTGCCTACCTTCACAGTGTAATGAAATGGTCCTTTATTGGAACTAATCTAGATGTGACAGCTAGAAAAGAAGAGGAAGAAGAGGGAGGGGGAGGAGAGGAGAGAGAGAAGAGAAAGAAAAGAATGATGAGGGAAACGATATAAATAGTGTGAAGCCTAAAAGTTCGTTCCTCAGTCAAACTCTGCCTACAACGCTCTATCTTTGATAGTAAAGAAAGATGGAGAGAGAGAGAAGGAGAAAAAGAGGATGAGAGTAAGGGATACGACAGATGTAGGTTCATGTTCCCGCGTGAGAACAATAGTTAATTACTATTACACCATCAATGTCTCGTGGTGTATGTCATCAGGTTATAGAAGAGATGTACAACCCACCTCACAAAGTCTCTAAACTACTATAATCTACACAATCTCAGACTGACAAATCGAAATAAAAGGCAACTCAAACGTATATTTATTTTCTTCCTGAACAGTAACAGAGTGACAAACTACAACATAATCGCAAAGAGTAATCAGTACATGCATTGCAGACACATAATGCATATTGAACTGTAATAATACGATGCTGCATTACCTCACCAGGGAGAGATAGATAGCGTAACAGCCTGTGCAACTGGGTGTTAGGGGGATGCCACTTATGATCACCTATTAACCGCATGAAGTAAAAGACTAAAGCTAGGAATTACACCGGCCTTTATTTCGTAACTATCTTTCCGTAGGCTTATTAGTGGTCCATATATTCAGCCCAAATACCCATTGATCCATAGATTGATCCATCAATCCATATACCCAGGGATTTAATTCGCTCCCATCCAACTTGTTCAGCGGGTAACTGTTTATTCAGCTATGCCCGGTATATCCAGGCAACTCCAGTTTACCCAGACAATGTCTGAAACATTATAAAACAATACCCGTGAGTTTTATGTAATATTAAACCTTAGTCTTTCACTACCTACAAAGTCCTTAACATCTATCGCTTCTTTATCTATACTAGTATTAGTATATCTTAGCCATAGCATAAATTAAGAACCGTATTTTAAACACAGTAATTTATCGTCTATATATATTTAACTAACATTATTATCGCCTATTTCCTGACGCGCCGCCTACAGCCAACATTAAGTATTTAACCATTTACCCAAAGATTTGAACTCGTTGCCTGTACCACGCCAGGCCAGCTTAACTACACAACAGCAGAAGCGTGATCTCCTTTCACCTATGTCCAGCAAACAAAAGACAACATTCCTTCCTGTGTCCGCCCCATCTCCGGCCGACGATCTCACCTATTGTCTGGTTGACCTAGTGATCGCTAGTGCCTTGCTATCTTCTTCTGCCGTCTGCTGTGTTTGGTCGCTGTGTTTATTTATATCCTTGCAATACTGCCATCTCTGCGTATTTAAATGCCGTGTTGACCCCCTAGTTATCATTAATCTTTTAGTCTAATTACTTAATTTACATGCACATATACAGTTTATCCACACTCTGCTTATCTAACCGATTAATATGACTCCCAACACTATGGACCAGCCATTTAAATATAAGTCATATGCAGGACGTCGCATTCAGTCCTGATCCTTTGCCGGGTCGTGATCCAATTAGCGGGTTAACGTTCAGTAGTTTGCCAATGCTTCCATGCTTAGACTGCTATTATAGTTAGCTAGCTAGTTAGGTGTGGGCCCATTGCAGGACGCTGCACTCAGTCCTGACATTTGTCGGTCGTTCATGATTACGCGGTAAGTTCACCTACGGTAGTTTGCTATAGCTCTCTAAACTAAGATACCTGATTATAATATACAATTAAACTAAGTCTTATGTCAACTTACATTCTTCTTCTGTCATCGAGGCGATCTTCTGGGTTCCATAATTGAAATTCGATTTCTCTCTTCCACCTCTCGTTTGTCGTGGATCCCACTTGACCTTTCCAACCATGTATGCCATTAATCTCCTGTGTGATTCCGATTGATCTTAGTCTCATGTGTGATTCCGATCGCAGTGTCTCCCGTGTGGTTCCGATCGCAGTCTGGCTAGTGGTTGTCCTATCTGACGTTAGCCATCATCTGCAACTACTGAGTGCTCTTCTTTAGCCAACAGTCCTTCTCAAATGGCTTGCACGCCATTTTGTGATCCTCGGAATTTGCGTTCCACTCCATCAGATTTATCTATCTGGAATAAATGGTTCACAGATCCTTGACCATCCTACTTTACTTCGGCCGTCCAGACGAAACCGTGATATGTGCATCTTTTCCGTCTTTAATACTCCATCTCCATCTTCCTGGACACTAAACAGCCTGGGATTTATTTTATACATCACCATCGCTGGAGTTCCAAACTCACACTTCCTCCTGGGCTGGGCGGTCGCCCAGCCCTCGACCCTGTTGCTACCGCACTCTTGCTCGTTACACACCTCCTGAACTGACTGGATCCAAAATATATATCACCTCTTGAGTTGGCGCCTTTCTTGGATCACGTGACCATGCTTTCTCTCACCCCCCGTGGCCCTCCAATCCGTACCTCGCGTACCTTGATTAATTTGCATACTCTGCATCGTATTAACCCAAATCTATATTATTTTTCTGGTTCATGGTCGGGTCCATCCTTTCCCGCCGCCATAAATTTTGAGTATAGCGTTCCCCTCTAACAGCTAAGGTCACTTCCAATGCCGCCTGTACTCATAAATTATGCTACCCCCAACGTTCACCTGTTGTCCATCTGACAGCTTGAACCCAAAGGTACAATACAGTTGGCACTCCTCTCCCTGAGAAACTGCTAGCCAACAATAGCAGGTGACCTTGCGGCTATTCAGCAATGCACTCCCGCTCAAACTGGTCCTTGAACTTTGTTCCCAAAAATATTCCAGATCATGTTCTCCCAGTAAGCTCGGGTGATTTTCCAAAGTCGTCTTCCATACTGTCTCATAGAGAAATAACTGCCTAAGTCAAGACAGTAATGAAATGATCCATTAGTGACACTTTGCCTAAAGAAGCAACTGCCTCTTAAATCTGTAAGCGTGCAGGGGAATGGTCTATTAGTGAAACTTATCTAAAGCAACAACTGCACACCTTCACACTGTAATGGAAAACACTTCTTTCCCATCCTAGATCATCTTCACTCCCTCTGGCCTTTGGCCACCAGTGTTTCCCAACGTGGGGCCTGCGCCCCACAGGGGGGGGGGGGGCAATTCGATTGTTAAGGGGGGCAATTCGAAAATGGAAGAAATCGGCTGGATATAACAAAACGGGAAGACTTGAGACTGAAGTTAACTAAATTGGAACCTGACATAAAATCTCTTTGCAGCAAGGATCAAGCGCAAGGATCTCACTAAATTTAAATAATTACTAATAATTAAAATAATATAGAAAAATCTTTCATTAAAATTATTTTGTACTTGAATTTCAGTTCTCCATTATATGTTTTGAAAATTTACTTACTGTGTTTGCTCAATAATTTCCTAGCGATTATCGGTCCTTTGACTAGAATCGGGTGCATTTGCTGCTCTCCCCCCAGTAGTGCGCCTGGTCTGGTCGGGGGCCGGGATGATCAAATAAAAACACACCACATATCTTCACCTTAGATGTGGGCCTGATGGACCACTGTGGGCAATAGCTCACAGTGAGACTAAGGGTCCACACCAAAACAAAAAAGGAGGAGGAGTGGGAACAAGCTGGTCTGGGGTAACCGCCAACCCCCCCCCCCCCCCCCCCCCCCCAAAAAAAAAATAAAAAAATTCACCCAACACAAACGACACACAGCTCTGGCCCCACTAGGAACCGTGAGCCCTTCTTTACAAAAACAAAAAAAATCACGTTGCTTTGGTGAACATTTCAATTTTTGAATATTAAAAATTCCCTTCTGCTGTGTGTTCACCATGACGAGGTAGAGGGGCTTGTGTTCCAATGACCCCATGAGCTATGCCGACGGTAGCACATCTACTGGTAGGGTCACTCATGTCGGACAGGTCAAGGGAGAGGGACCAGACCAAGTGACACACAAACCTCTTGCATTGTAGGTAGACTGGGGACAGTCAAAGGCTAGAGAAAGCACTCCGAATAAATGCTTGTCGAAATCGGATGTACTGAGCCACAGGCTTGACAAAGCAGTGCAACGTAACTTAATTCATGATGTCACAAATCAATATTAATCGTTATGGTGCTAATCCTGCGAAGTCCCATCAGGCGGTGATAGTGCCGGGCCCCCTGCCTCGAGGGGGTCCACCCATGACTACTAGTGATGACCTTCCCCTGTGCTGTGGAGTCAAGGCACAGAGGAGTAGGTTAAGAGCTATTGATCAAATACCCCGGACACTCAACATACTACAGTGGAATGCCGAAGGAGTTTATAACAAGAAAGTCTCCTTAACACAGCGTCTTCATAAAGATAGAATAGATGTGGCATGCATTCAAGAAACACACCTCAACGCCAATCACAAATTCTCAGTCAGAGGATATCAGGTCACACGTTTCGACCGTGAAGGACACAAAGGAGGAGTTCTAATACTTACACGAAATACAATACCTTGCAGCAAAGTATCTGTGATCTCTGACAACCAAACAGAAATTATAGGTGTTGATATAATAATAAAGGACGTGAAAATAAGAATTTACAATCTGTATAGCCCAGCAGATAAGGACCTTACACTCTCAAACATGAAAATAACTGACACAAACTGCATTATTGTCGGAGACTTTAATAGCCGTTCAGAAAGATGGGGATACCCAGATACTGACAAAAGAGGAGATGAAGTGGAGGACTGGGAAATAGACGCAAATCTCCATCTACTCAACAAAGCGGATGACACACCGAGCTTCTACTCCAGAAGATGGTTTACCACTTCTACTCCAGACTTAGCTTTCTGCACAGGAGACATCCTCCACAAAATCGATCGCCATGTGCTTGACCAATTAGCAGGTAGTGACCACAGACCAATCAAGCTTGTAATGAATATGGAGTATGTTCAACAGGAGCAAAAGCCTTTGCCCCGCTGGAATTACAAACGAGCAGATTGGGACAGATTTGCCATACTAACAGACAAATATTGTGAAAACATAAATACACGATATGGCAACATGAAGCAAATGGTGGAAAGTCTAAACAGAGCAATAATACAGGCAGGCCACTGAGTCTATTCCAAGAGGAGCGAGGAAAAATTACAAACTATACTGGACTGAAGAACTACAAATTTTGGAGGACAAAGTTGAAGATGCCAGGAAGACAGCAGATAGAGAACAAACAACTGAAGCGAACATCTCTCTCAAAGCCATCTCAGCAAAATATAAAAGAACAGTAAATCAAACAACAAGAGATTGTTGGAGGGAAAAAACAGAAAACCTGAATTTTGATAGGGATGGAAACAAACTATGGAAACTAGTGAAAGCCATGAACAATGAAGGACCTAGAAACAAATAACAATTAAACAAGGAAATGCCTTGCTTACAGGAAAAAAGGCTGCAAATGCACTAATGGAACACTATGCAAGTGCAAACCACATTGATATTACAACCGAACAGAAGAAAGCAATCAAAGACAAACAGATACACCATAGAAATACAGAGACAGCAGCAGAATATATGATGGCAAATCTAACAATGGAAGAAATGGAACAGGCAATGAATACCCTAAAAAAGAAGAAATCACCAGGAAAGGATGGAATCACAAATGAAATGCTAATAGGACTAGGCACCAAGGCAAAAAAGAAACTACTAGCAGTCCTAAATCACAGCTGGAAGAGAGGAATAGTCCCACAGGCATGGAAGGAAGCTATACTAATACCAGTCCAAAGAAAGGAAAAGACCTGGAAGAACCAAATGGCTATCGACCTATCAGTCTACTTAGCGGTGTAGGAAAATTAATGGAACGCATTATCAATGGCAGGCTAACATGGCATCTGGAAGAAAACCAACTCTTAACACCACACCAAGCAGGATTCAGAAAGTACAGATCCACTGAAGATCAAATAACCTATATAGCTCAGGAAATAGAGGACGCCTTCCATGAGAAAAAGCACACACTAGCGGTATGGATAGATTTAGAAAAAGCATTTGATAAAGTATGGAAGGAAGGACTGAAAGTAAAACTGCAAAAAATGCATGTTTGTGGGAAAATGTATAAATGGATCAGCCACTACCTTGAGAATAAAACTGCCAGGACAAAAGTACAAGGAACAACCAGCAAAATGATGCTGTTAGAGCAAGGTGTGCCCCAAGGAGGAGTTATTTCACCAACATTATTCCTAGCATATATAAATGACATCACGGAAAATTTTCCAGCTAGAGTACACACATCCTCCTTTGCAGATGACCTGGCCATATGGACATCTGAAGAATATATTAGTACAGCTAACAGCAGAATACAGCAAGCCTTATTAGCGCTAGAGGACTGGTCAAAATCATGGCTAGTGAAGATAAGTGAGGAGAAAACAACATGCACAGTGTTCTCCCTCTCAAATAAAACTCAGCAACCTAAGCTGGTATTGAATGGAAAAATATTGCGCCATGAAGAAAATCCAAACTATCTAGGAGTCACCTTTGATCGTCGCCTGACATGGAAGACACAGGTTGAGAAAAATCGAACAAGAGCAAGGCAAAGAATGGCAATCATGAAAAAGCTTGCTGGTACAACGTGGGGAGCAGATGAGAAAGTTCTCAAGAAGTTATATACTGGACGGGTGAGGCCAGTACTGGAATATGGCATTGCAGCTTGGGCAACAGCAGCTAAGTCAAACTTTAACAAAATAAGTAGAGTCCAAAACCAAGGAATGCGAATCATAACTGGAAGCCTGAAGACAACGCCTATTAATGAACTAGAAAAGATCACTTGTTTACAACCAATGCATATAGAAGAGATAGCAGAACCCAGCAACAAGCAGAAAAATTCAGAAGATTGACAGACCACCCTATGTACAACAGATTTAATGGTTTTGGAAAGGGAAGACTGAAGCGTAGCAACTTTGTAGAAACTGCAAAACGAAAGATTAGGGCAGATCCCATACTTAACATATCAACAGTCAAACCCATTTACAATGCACACAAGTTCCCAGCTTGGAGACAGCAGCAACTGCCTGAGATGATAGAAAACATTCCTGGTATTGAGAAAAAGAACACTCAGAATGAAACCGAAAGAAGAAAATAACCCTAAATTACATAAAAGAACATTACCCAAGCAGCAATTGGACCCATGCATATACAGATGGATCAGCCAAAAATTCAAGTAGAAAATGGAGGAGGAGGAATTCTCTAAATTTAAAAAATGGAGTGAAAAAACACAGTCAGTGGCAACTGGAAAATTTTCAAGTAACTTCAAAGCAGAGGTAGAGGCTTTGAAAACTGCAGCAGAAATGCTCTTGATGGAGGAAAATAAAGAGAAGCAAATAGCTATCTTCACAGATGCAAAGTCAGCTGTCTCAATACTGAAGAGCAAAAACAGCACAGAACTAGCTGACTTAAGAGCAGCATTCCATGGTCTATGCCAGAAATCCAAAAAAGTTGTAATACAGTGGATCCCATCACATTGCAGTATACCTGGAAATGAAGAGGCTGACAGACTAGCAAAAGAGGGTGGACGACTACCACAGCCTGACATAAACATAACCTATAATGAGGCAAAGAGGTTTATAAAAAGCACTATAGAGCCAAATGGGAAGTCAGAGCATCCAGGCCACCAGAAGGATGATGCATATTACAAACTCGACCGAAGAGAACAAGTAGCAATCTTCAGACTCCGCACAGGACATAACAGGCTGAAATACCACTTGTTCAATAAACTAAAGACAGGAGATACCGATGAATGTAATTGTGGAACTGGTAAAATGACAGCTAAACATTTGCTGCAAGAGTGCCCAATATATGCAGAACAGAGAAAGATATTTTGGCCCACACCTGCTTCCTTCGAGGACAAGCTCTATGGAGATATCCACAAGTTCAAGTCGACTGCAGCTTACTTTAACTATATTCAGATTGACATTTAAAGGTACATGAAGAAGAATTTAGACTGCCAAACTTCATACCACAGGCATGTCGGTTACACAAGCCTCCCAGAGGCATGAAGTGGAATATTGCTTGGATAGCAAATCCATTATGTGGAAAGTCTGAATCGAAAGCTCACTGTGTGGATGTCATCTGCAAACTGCATTCTTCTGGCTTCCGGAAGAACAGCCTATGGTGAACGGAAGGCCCAACATACGGAAGTGAGGCTAAGCAGCCATGTGCAGGACGTGACGATTCCTTGGGTGAGCCCAGTACCAGAGCGCTGTGTGATGGCTCTGCAATTATGGAAGCCTCCTTGGATGGCGGGGAATGTCCATGGTCTGCCCCTGCCTTCCCTTGAGGGTTGACCAGGATGCCTTTGGTTGTTCTGTATGGGCCAGCTGAAATGGGAGATAACACCACAATAGTGAGAGTCTAACGTCCTTAAAAAAAAACCGGGAAGGTTAACCCGGTCAACAAATGCCCGCAGAAGTCGGATGTGTCGGCCTAACGGCGCAAGAACGCAGCTCTGCTGTAAACAGACACAACGCAATCACGTCCGGAAAAAAAACTCCGGATGAACGCAGAAGAAGAAGAAGAAGAATATTAAAAATGATGCATATGTTGGGGGGGGGGGGGGGGGGGGATAAGAATTTTAGAAAGGCTTAGGTGGGGCATAGCACAAAAAGGTTGGGAAACACTGGCCTAGACCGTAGGTGATAGGAGTGGGAGAGATGGCGATTAACAGGCGAAGTGAGCAGAACAAAACCTGGTCTAGCACTGTCAAGGCCTGCATGCACTTACTTTCGCACTTCCGAAAGGCCGTGCAAGTTTATGGGGTTTATGTAGACAAATATTATGTTTAGAGGAAATGTCATTTATGATTGTAAATTTCATTCATTTTGAACAAATAGATCTTCCCCCGCCACCCCCCCCCTCACCACCCCTCTCCCTCTCTCTCTCATTCGCGCGCGCGCGCTCTCTCTCTCTCTCTCCCTCTCTCTCTCTCTCTCTCTCTCTCTCTCTCTCTCTCTCTCTCTCTCTCTCTCTCTCTCTGCCAAATGCTGGTGCAATTACGTTTGCATAGAGAATTACAAAATATAATAACATGATAAAAACGCCTTGATTGATCACTACACTTATCAATAGTTATGTTCAAGCATTCTGCGGAATTACTAGATATCTGAAAGAAAAACACTTTGATAAACAATTAGTAGGAGACATAAACATCTAATATTGCTACAAGGGAGACTACTGAAATTTAGACAAAGGAAATTGTATACGAGGAATAATATCATCAACTAACTTTAAAATCTCTTTAGTATTCCTTATTATATAAAATAGTTAATTTTTTTGTCAGATTTTATAACGACAATAATAATACTATTAGTTTTCTTATAGAAAATTTGTTTAGTTTGTATTTAATTATATTTTATAATCAACTTTTAACGTTTAACATTTATGTTTAATTCTCAGTATTACACAACACTCCTTGAAAGGATTAATCTGACCATATGAATAAACGTGGGCACAAAAACCACGTATCGCAACTGAATGGACTAACATTAATTTCGCTGTGTGAAATTGTGTATTATTTCCGGATTTAGTGGTGATATTCGTTGTTGTTTTGATTTTCTGGACATTTCCCCGGAATTATTACCTGAAACAACACATTTTTCAATATGTATTCGAAGATCACTGATGTCGGGATCTCGATAAATGACTACGATGTCCAGCTACTCCACCAGTCCGGAACGATAGTGTGTTCCATAACTGGTCCCGGGGCGGCTGCTAAAGCAACACCCGCACTTATTATGAGCGCCCTAACTGGTCCAGGAGGTGTACCTTTTGGGGGAGTCGTGGACCTGCATAGGTTCGAAATTCCCACTAGGTGGTACTTTCACCTGTCAGCAGAGGCTCAGAAAGCCGTGTATGACAAGATACACGGCAAAAAACTTTCGCTACCAAGTCTAGGGATAGACATATCACTACAACATCTAGACAAAGAAAGGGACAGGCTGACCATCCACTGGCTACCTGTCACGATTGCTCCTCAAGGAGTTAAAAAACTGGTGCATAGTATTACAGGAGACGACAAGGCTGAGGTCTTTAGGATAAAGAATGGAGCTGGCAAGTGGGGAGCGCTCTGCAACCCAACAAAGGAAGTTCCCCACTACATACGGATCTACACTCCCAGTATAACGAACAATAACCACAGAGTGTTGATCACGATGCCGGGGAGAAAGACCGATTGCCCAGCTTGTGGCCAAAACAACCACTGGGCAAATAAATGCCCGAGTCGACGACATTCGACGACACCAATAGCAGCAACAATAAGGGTTCAAAGCCAAGAAGATTTCCCACCGCTCGAAAGAGAAACCTCTCCACAGGGAGAGATCGAACTGACACAAACCTTCAACAGTCAAATCAACACACAAGAAAATAACACACAAGAAATTAATACACAAGACATAAATCCAAGGAATGAAGACTCTGACGGTTTTCAAGTCGTCAGCAAACCAAAGAAGAGAACATGGGCTAACAGAAGACCGCAGTCAAAACACAGCGACGACACAGAAACAGATGATTTATCACTGCCAAAGAAAGAAAAAGTCAAAAACACTATAGGCAAGACAAAAGAAACTGAACAAGAACAACAAGAGGAGACACAAGTACAAGACGAAGACGACACATACAGCATACCAGACACTCTTTTCGTAGACACAGACACAAGTGATAAGAACGAGGAACAAGACGATCCTCCCACACAAACCCTTGACGCTACAGACCTGCTCGCCTAAATGTACTCAACAAGGATAATAATTTTGCGTGTGATTCTATACACTTATTATATCTCATTCATTTGATTTTACTTAAATTATAATGACTAGTGATTTAGTTATTATTACTTTAAACATTTGTGGTATACGTACAAAATTACAACATATTATCACACTAATAAACAAACACAAACCAGATTTTCTACTACTACAAGAAACAAATATATGTTCAAAAACATTCGCACAACATATCACCACACAGCTAGGCCTCAGACATTCATGCTTTAGTTTAGGCACACACAAAATTGGGTCAGGAACAGCTATTCTGCAGACATCAGACAGGTGGGACATAATTAAAACACACACGGATAACCATGGACGAATCTCCATAATACAGGTAGAAAACACTATACAAGCATACACCATAGTTAACATACATGCACCACCAAATTACAATCAACAACCAAACTTTTACCAAGAATTAGACACCTTACTTATACAAACATACAGAGGGCAAAATATTATCCTTGCAGGGGATTTCAATTTTGTACTCTCAGATTTGGATATCGTAGGGGCAGGCAAAGCAGGAATCAAGACACAATTAAGGAGAAATGACAGAAGTGGAATACATCAACTGGATATACTAAAGAATACCCTAGACACACACAATCTAATAGACGCTTTCCGATACAGACACCCTAATAACATTGCAACAACACACAAAAATAGGGCTTACAATAGATCAGCCAGATTAGATAGAGTATACTCACCTTCAACACACCAAATAATACACACAAAACATCTACAAGAGACATTACAATACACAGATCACAAAGCAGTACTAACACATATCACTACAGACACTACAAACACAAGGCCATCAAAAAGAACATCACATTGGAAGTTCAATAACTCCTTACTCCAACATACAGGTTATTTACAACATGTGACACAACTTATTCTAACATACACTAATAGTACACCCACGGACAACATAACACAAATTTGGGATTTACTAAAGAATACAATACGGTTATAGAACACAACAGTTAGCATCCATCATACATAAAGACAGACTACAACAAGAACATATCATACAGACAGCAATACAACTCACAAAACAGACTGACAGGAATGCACCACACCTAAACACACTAGAATCACAATTAGAACAACACCAGCAACACACACTCCGCGGTGCACTCCTTCGAACTAAACTTACTAACATATCAGAAGAAAGTCCCAATAGACAGCACCTTGCATTAGAGCAAAACATTCAACGCAACAGACAAATAGGAGCAATAACAGACATGCAAGGAAACACACAAACAGAGACAGTACATATACTAGAAACATTCCAACAGTACTACACTGACCTATATACAGCAGAACCCGCCAACACACAAACACAAAATAGATTCCTAAAATACACAAAAAAATTGTCAGACACAGATAAAGACACACTAGACACAGAGCTTACATTAGCCGACATAACACATGCACTCAATCAAATGCAAAAAGACAAAACACCAGGACCAGATGGACTCACAGTAGAATTCTACCAACACTTCTTTCCTATCCTAGGCAATTTCCTTCTAAAAGTCTACCAAGAAGCTTTTCATAAACAAGAACTCCCAAACACTTGCAACATGTCATATATAACACTCATACCTAAAGACAACACAGACAAAACACAGCTGAAAAACTATAGACCCATCTCCTTATTAAACACAGACTACAAAATTCTAGCAAAATCACTTGCAAACAAAATTAAAAACTTTCATGCCATCACTCATCCACCCAGACCAACAGTGCAGTATTCAACACAGAAATATACACCAACATACACACTTCATTAGGGATTTCATTACATACACCCACCAGAAAGACTGTCAATCCTCTCTCTTATCTTTAGACCAGGAGAAGGCCTTTGACAGAATCTCACACTCATACTTACACAAAACACTAGCACACTGCAACATAGGACAGTACTATAGACAGTGGATAGAAATATTGTATAAAAATCCTGAAAGTAAGGTACTGGTGAATCATTCACTCACTGGCAGTTTCAAAATCAATAGATCTGTCAGACAAGGGTGTCCACTATCACCAGTCCTATATGTACTCACACTAGAACCACTCTTAGAAGCAATTAGACAGGACACTAACATTAAAGGTACATTTATACAAGGGTCTGGAGAGCGGAAATTAATTGCTTATGCAGATGACACCGTTTTCTTCCCTACAACCAACACTTCCATAACGAACATACTTCACACCTTCAGACAGTTTGGTGAAGGAAGTGGGGCCAAAATAAACATACAGAAGTCTAAAATAATGGGTCTGGGGAAGTGGAAGAATAAAGCAGATTTCCCCCCGGATCTAACAGTCACAGATAACATGAAGATTTATGGGATCACTTTTCCATCCAATCCCAGAAAAACACACACAGGAACATGGCAATCACTGACAAAACAAATTATAGACACACTACATAGGTTCAAATACAAGACATCAACAATTTTTATACGAAGCACTATTGTTAACACCTTCATCTTTCCTAAAATACTATATTTAGCCACAGTGTTAGACCCACCAAAACAAACAATCACAGACATAAACAAACACATCAGGAAATTCATCTTTAAAAACACAATCCACAGTATTAAGCACAGGACTTTAATACAAGAGAAGACTAGAGGGGGAATCTCAATTACAGGACCTTAACACAAAAATACAAGCATTAAGAATCAACCACATAGGACGCATCATCAATCATCCAGATCAACACTCGCTAGCATTATACTATATTGCAATTAGATTACACAGAATTAAGAAAATAGACAAAACAACACCGCACTATTACGGCACACTACCGCACTTCTACAGAACATGTATGCAAGCAATTCAAGGTAATGAACACTTAATACAACAGACAACCAAGCAGATATACACATATTTAGTACAACAACAAGCCCCACCACTACACCTGAGAATCAAAAGAGGATACAAATATCACATGAAAGACTACAGTTGCACCTTCACTAACTTTACACAACAAACATATCACATCAAAATCCAAAGAAATAACATACAGGCTAATTTATAATATGACCCCGACAACTGAGAGGGCCGCACAAACATTCAAGCAAATAGCCCCATGCAAATTATGTAGACAAAATATTCAGGAAACAGAGGATCATCTCTTCTATGAATGCCCAGCAATCACAGCCACTAAGATTGCACTGCAACAATTAATAGAAACACACACAAACAAGAAAACTGACGCTTATAAGGCCATTTTTTTAAATACAATACCCACATCTACAAAAGACAAACACACTAAACTTCTTGTTGCACTGGCGGAGTATAGAAACGTAATATGGTCGAGTAGAAACTCGGCCACACACAATCACCAAACAATACAACCACACACACTAGCAAAGATTTTTCAACAAAAAATCGCCCAGCTATTCGCAGATTAATAAACAAGAGCCACTCCCATCAAATTTCACACTACATAACATACATGTTCAAACACACTCTCACAGTATATTTCTATACTCCGCATGTGTACCACTAAGCCCAATCATTGAGGAACAAAGCGCCAAATAACTGAATAAATGTCTTTTCTTTGTTACTGAGTCCTGTAGCCCAATCTAGACAGAACAATGGGACGGTGGCCTTTGTGAGTCAGTGGTCTTGTCGACCGAAGTTTGACCTCGGTCTGAACAGCTCTCTCTCTCTCTCTCTCTCTCTCTCTCTCTCTCTCTCTCTCTCTCTCTCTCTCTCTCTCTCTCTCTCTCTCCCTCTCCCTCTATATCGCTCTCTCTCTTTCTCCCCCCCCCCCCACCCCAAACATGAATGACTATACGCTGTATTCGCAATGTAAAAGCCTGTTTTTGTACATAATGAATGGGATATTTATGTATACGCTGAATTCGCAATGGACAACTTAACAAATTCCAATCTGTTTACGCGCGCTCTCTCTTTATCCCTCCCCCTCCTCTCCCCCTCCCCAACTCCCTCTCTCTCCCTCCCTCCGTGTTGACCGCGTTCCTGGTATCAACCCACCCCACCACAAGCAAATCCTGGGCACTTGCGATTAAGTCGAGGGCTGTCATTCAGCAATAATATTGAATCCACTTACAGGAAGTAAGCTTGCATGAGACTGCCTGCAGTGTAAAACGTGGGGCGGCTTTTGCCGTTTCGACCTTGACACCAACATTTCCTTTAATGTATATATCTTCGGTGTGGAAGAGAACGCGTGCTGTGTGTGGAAGGTTTTATAAGCGTGTGAGAAAGATGGGTTTAGAATGAACGAGCGGAAGGAATCATCACCACACCATAGTCGTTGTTGTCTCCGTCATTATCATCACCATTATCACCACCATTACCATCACCACTATCATCATCATTATCATCACCATTATCATCACTATTACCATCAATCACGTTAGAATGTGATGACTGAAAGCGTACGTCATTATCATAACTGTATATGTATGTTTTTGTTTCATTAACGCATATGACATAACACTAACAAACGGCAACGCTCTGTAATATACACAAACAAAGAAACACGCATTGCACCTTGTAAATATACATTGCTTTGTATAAAATAAACGTAATTAAAAAAAAAAAAAAAAAATTAATACCTAACACTAACGGATGACACGCAATTTCGTGAGAAAAAAAGAAAAAAAAAATACCTAACACTAACAAACGGCAACGCTCTGTAATATACACAAACAAAAGAAACACACATTACACCTTGTAAATATACATTGATTTGTATGAAATAAACGTTAAAAAAAAAAATACCATACTTATGTTAAAACATTCATTCGTTCTTAAAATATGGTTCATAATATTACATAAATGAACATTACATATTTACAATAAATGAAAAAAAAAAAAAATTGTTCACACAGACTAACACAGACGAATTACACCAAGTTGCATTGTGCGGTGAAAAAAAAATACTGCTCAATCTCTCACTCTCCTTATTTCATTCGCGCTCTCTCTCTCTCTCTCTCTCTCTCTCTCTCTCTCTCTCTCTCTCTCTCTCTCTCTCTCTCTCTCTCTCTCTCTCTCTCTCTCTCTCTCTCTCTCTCTCTCTCTCTCTCTCATTCAAACATCTTTCGTTCATCTTTCATTCGACAATGGTTTTAAAATACTTAATTCAGTCGTTAAAATATGGTTCAAGAAAAGAAGAATAGATGAACAATAACTATATATACAATAAATCGTTGGCTGAAATTAAAAAGGTTTTCAAGCCAAAAAAAAATAAATAAATAAAATAAATCTAAGTTCCGTATGATATGTTTCAGAAGGTTCGCATGTAAAAACACTAACAACACAAATGCACTTCTACTACTATTACCATGCTTTGTTACTGAGATCAAGTAACCCTGTATTACTATTTTATTATCATGGTTCGATTGCTATTATTATTTTATTCTTTTAATTTTATGATCACTGTTTATCATTATCATAATCCTTCATCTCCCCGCTGGTTATTATTGCTGTGAATGCTGCTGCCGCCCTCACTGGTTGGTTCTAAAAAGTTTACTGCCATTATCATCATTACTGAAGAGGTGGTGATGGCGTTGCCGGTTTTGGAGCCAATTGGTGAAGGGGTGACAGGGGAAACAAGCATAGTAGTAGACCATTCCAAGATAAGCGGCTACAGAATCATTACGATGCAGAATACTGCTTGCAAGTTACTGGAGAAAATTGCAGCACACAGACTTGCTTGTGACTTGGAACAACTCAGCTGCTTCCCGCCCACACTTGGAGGATACAGACGTAACAAAGAGTCATGGCTGAATGCGGCGGTCTTTGCTCAAGATGTTTACGAAGGATGTCAGGTCAGAGAAGAGACATGTGAGGCCGCCATAGACTTAGAGGACGCATATAATAGAGTATCTTTCGAGCACTTGATGCAAACCCTCCTCAGACTGAAAGTGCACCCTCACCTTGTTCGATGGATAGCTGCAGTTCTGCTCCAAAGGAAGGTGGTGCTAAGATGCGGGAGTTGGTCTTCTGAGCCGATAACGATATGTCCAGGATTGCCGCAGGGTTCACCATTGTCACCAGTACTATTCAACGTGTATACGATGCCGATCACTGAACAACCGTTGGACGGGAGGGGTAGGACTCTGTCATTCGTTGACGACATTCTCGTGTATCGACAGGGTCGAGATAGACAGGCGGTTGCCAATGGTATGCAGGGCGAACTAGATCGAATTTCCTCATGGTGTGCTGATGCAGGTGCCCTTGTCAACCCTGCAAAGGCATCGGTTGCATGGTTCTCCCTATACAACCATATTGTGAACACAGACCTGCCGACAGTAACAATGGATGGGGGAATTTTGAGTAGAACCCAGTCAATGACATATCTTGGCGTGAGGCTTAATCGCAGCCTGTCCTTCAGAGATCATGTCGATTATGTCATAACGAAAGCTCGAAAAGGTTTGTCAGCAATGAGAGTCATGGCGACTGCCTGTCAGCGACTTGTGCGCTGCAGATTCTCAGGACACCCCTACTTTCGCACCGCACGAAATAACAACTCGTGACATTTGCGAAAGGAATGCAATTTATTCAGAGCCGACATTTGAATGGCTCTACGAGCGTTATACTTCATCATCATTATACAACATGAATGCATTGACGTGATGATAGATGATGCTAGTATTTCACAATCTAAATGAACAGCCCTATGTTTGCCTATTGCCTAGAAACTATAGCATTGGTCAAGGATACGTCTGCTCTCTCTACCGTCTCCAGTCGGTCTGTCCACACGCTACACATTGCGTGGACAAGCACGGACACTCTTCTCCGTGCAGTAGCTATTATTGCGTGCATGGTCTCGCCAGCACGCTGGCTTGTGAGCTCGAGTAACCCGGCACTTCACGGTTACTCGCAAGGACAAGCTTCCCAATTGCTTGGGGAAAGCCCTCGCTCAGCTGTACTCATCGACCTCTGGTCTGACACAAATGTGTCTCCTTGTGAGGCTATTAATAGTGCTCGGTGTCTCTCCTGTCTGGTGTCTCCCTACTAGACTAGTGTTAACTCCTATCGCCTTTGTAAGGCCTTATTGGAGATCCTGGCAGGGTCCCCTCCTCTCTGTGAAGTGTTACTTCCCTTTCACTTATGTTTGTAACACTTCTGGTCACAAAGAAAAATTGGTTGCTCCAATTTTGTCAGATCTCCAATAAGTTATAACTTTCTAGTTTGGGGATAGAACAATTGTCTTCTTCCTTCACTCACAGTGCTTTATCTTTTCACCTGGCTAGTTAAGTAGCCTATGTATCAGTATAGTTGGTTCTATCGAGATCTTTGGGATTGGCAGTGAACCGGAACCGTTGTCTTATGACTTATGTCCTGGCTTCTATCGTTTGACCCTATGTCTTTTGACTTTCACCTATTGACTTCTGTCTCGACCTGTCCTCAAATTGCCCTAAATGACAACCCACACGCAAGTTGACTCTATTCTGAGTACAACACATGAGCACAAAGTGTTCATGTTCCCATTAATATCCCCTCCAACTCTATACACACAGCTCTACTGTTCACCTTCTCGCTTCCGCATGTGAAAAGCTATATTCACTGTTACATTCAGGTTTCTAATAAGTTATTGTGTCCCCTGAATTTAAAGTTGTCGTCCTTTGGAATGAATGGTGTGTGCAACTTTTATGTGTTTGTCTTCCTGTTTGTTTGCGTGTTTTCTAATAAACTATAGTGTGCTGAACTCTCTAACATGTGTATGCGTTAGTATACTAATGTGTGTGTTCCTTCGAGCGCCGCAAATCGGTTTATTGTGGTTACAAACGTTCGTTATTATTATTTGTGACCTCAACTCCGCTTTCTGAAGCTAAAAGTACGTTCTCTATATACTCTATTAAAGTGTGGCAGTAACACACATAAAAACCCGACAACACATTGGCTACACAGATGACACAGACAAGTCAAATAAGACGTTTGCAGCGGTAGAAACCAAACTTTCCGCTGTTTTTCTTTCTCGCTCTCTTTCTTTCAATGTTTACTAAGTTTTTGCATAGTAACTTCCGTAATTTGGTGTGCTGAACTAAATTACCTTCAAGGGAAATAATCTAATAAGTACTTCCATTTAAGTGAATTGGGTTAATTACCTTAAAGTGTTGTTTGTGAAAAAGATGATATTAATTCCTAAATGGTTGTGTTAGTTTGGAAATGATATTTTAGATAAATGGATGTATAAATGATTATGATTACATAGTAATAAAGTAATATAAGATCTAACAATTGTATTTCTATAATTGGTGTTCTAATAAATGGATTATTAATTAAATGATGGTGATTTCTAACTAACAAATAAGGAAATAAAGTTATATATGCATTTACACAATGTGCAATTGAATAATTAACAGAAAAATGAAGTTATAGGTACTGTTAATAAAATAATAATATACATATATCACAGTTACATTTCTATCTTTAATTACACTAAATCGACGTCCTCCTCTGCGTTGTGAAGATGGAGCAATCCTCTTTGTAGACTATTCTAACATAGTTCATTTCGGCAAAGTCTTTTATGCTCTCCTTCACGGATAGTGTATACATATAGTTCCCTACTACATTATGTAGGTTCATAGCTAACACTTGAATGTTCCTGTAGCTTATGTGTGTGTCAGCGCATGTTAATTCTGCGTCTGTTTGTTACACTTCTTATAGCACTGTTATATTCACACAGGTTATATATTTGGCCATGATAACGCACTTACGATGTGTCTTAATCACCACATAAGGCACTGAGTTATCTAACATTACAGTGTCACTGTTTCTGGTGGTGTATGGTCGATCCCTTCATGCCAATCAGGTATTTGAATGGATGATGGACGACTCAAAATGTCTGCAACCGTATTTAATCTCCCTTTTAAGTGCTGGATGGTAAACGTGTAATTTTGGAGTATCAAAGCCCACCTGTAAATTCTATTGTTGGTAGGAAGTCCAGACTGCATCACAGACAACGGAGAGTTATCGGATTGGATTACAAACTGTGCTCCTGCCAAAAATCTATGAAACTTTCTCACGCAATAGATCAAACTAAGGCCCTCCAATTCTGATGCTCAGTATTTTGATTCAGCAGTAGTAATCTTGCGACTTACGTACATTACGGGGTGGAACGTCCCGTCGTAGAACTGTCCTAGTATCCCAGATATGGATATGGCACACGCATCTGTGCGTAAGAAATAAGTGAGTTTTGGGTTAGGCATACGAAGGATAGGTGGAACGCTGAAAAAATGTTTCAATTTTGATAACACACTAATTAATCCTGCATCTTTTACAGATAACTTAGCGGAAGCTTTTAGATGTTAGAAAAAACACTGGTTGATTTCCGCCAGATTTGGAATGAATTTACTATAGTAGTTTACCAGACCCAGTAACTTCGGACCTGTTTCTTGGTCGTTGGCATTGTTAAATTCAGAATCTTAGTGACGATTCTGTCATCAGTTTTCAATTGGCCCCTGCAGATGGTATGACCCAGGAAGTCAATTTGTTCCATGCCCAACTCTACTTTGGACGGCTTTGCTGTGAGCCCAAATAATCGCAACCTGTCGAAGACTTGTCGAAGTTTCAGTAGGTGTGTTGTCCAGTCTTCAGTATGGATGCAAATGTCATCTATATAAGTCGAAATACTGGTCATCCCATGGAGAAGATCCCTAGTTAGACGGACGAAAGTCGCTAGAGCGTTACGAAGGCCGAAAGGAAGAAAGCGCCACTCATATAGTCCAAGAGGAGTGGAGAAAGCTGTTAGATGGATGGAATTTACTTCCATCGGGACTTGCCAATAACCTTTCGTGAGATCAATCTTGCTAAATATACGAGATGTAGACATGTCCAAGATTAGATCCTCACATGATGGAATCGGTTCAGCGTCACTTTTGGTTATCTTGTTTAGGCAGCGATAATCGACGCATAGTCGAATAGAAGAGTCCTTTTTGGCGACAAGGACAATAGGGAAGGAATACTCTGACTGAGATTTTTGAATGATTCCGCTCGACTCGAGAGATAGAATTTCTTTGTCGAGGTTCGACCTATAGTTTAATGGAATAGAGTAAGGTCGACACTTGATAGGTTGTGGTGTCAGTCAGAACGATAGAATATTCTATTCTATCTGCTTTCCTGGGATGTCGGAGAAATGTTCCTCTGTATTCTGTCACTAGCTGTATGATTTGTCGTCGTTGGTCATCTGTCAGTTTCGTTTCTATCTTTATGCTGTCAATGGTCGCAGTCGCGTCTACAGTAGGAACGGGTTATTCCATCTCGTCTTCGTCTGTCTCGTTCAATACTGTTGTGGTACTAGCTGTGTGTGCTGTTATTTGGCTAAGTGTGTTTGCGTTGTCGCTGTCGTGTGCGCCCTATCTAGTGAAGTTGTGTTGTGTACGTATGTCGTCTCATTGCTTGGTGATGGTGCAATTTGTTCGTCTGTCTGCTGTTCTTGTCGTGAAAAGTATGGTTTCAGCATGTTGATATGGAATATCTTTAAGTGTCCTTTTATCGATATTTCATAATCCACATCTGATATTTTACGTTCAACGTTGAAAGGCCCTTGCCACGATGTTAGGAACAAATTACGTTTATCAGGTAGTAGAAGCAAAACCTTCTGGTTTGGTTCGAGGTGAATAGTTTTCGCACCCTTATTTGCATAATCGCGGTACATCTGTCCTTTCCTCTCCAAAGATGCTTTGGCTATTACACATGCTTTCATTATTCTATCGCGTGTTTCGGTTACCATCTCATACGGTGTTACTGCTGTTAGATTGTCTGGTAAGCTAGTGATTAGCTGATGGTAGATGGTTAGGGGTCCTCGAGGGTTCGCCCCATAAACTAACTCTAAAGGTGAGAAACCCGTACTCGAGTGCGGGATTTCTCTATGGGCAAATAGCACTGCTGGCAATAGTGTGTCCCAATCAGATGGGTTTTCTGCTGTTACTTTAGCCAGCATGTGTTTGAGATCGCCGTTAATTTTCTCTATGATCCCGTTGCTCATTGGGTGATACGGGGTACAGAAATGCTGCTCTACTTCTAACAATTTGGTTAAGGCTTGCGTAGCAGCCGAAATAAACTGCGTTCCCCGATCTGATAAGATAGATCGTTGGAAGCCAAAGCGAGAAAATATGTGCAAAAATACATTTGCCACATCTTTGGAGGTGATGTATTTGAGTGGGATCGCTTCGATCCACCTGGTACATAGGTCCACGAGAGTCAGTATATAACGGTTTCCTTCGCTTGACACCTGATTCAGAGGTTCAACAATATCGACCGCTACACACTCAAATGGTCTGGATGCTAATAATGACCGTTGAACTTCGGCCGTCACATGCTTTCCCTTTCGTACAAGATGTTGACAAATAGTACAAGAACGACAGAAAGATTTATGTCCGAACAGAATTTCGGCCAGTAAGAATGTGATAGAACTCTGGCTCGCGTTTATCATACGCCAAATGTCCAGCAAACGGTGACTCATGTGCGATTTTAAGCACATTTTGTCGGTATGTTACAGGTAACACCGTTTGCTGAATTTCATGGTTATTATTTGTGTAATAACGCATGAGAATTCCGTTAAATTTTCTAAAGTACCAAGATGCATTCTTAGTCACTTTCGCTCTTTCACCCAAAAGTTTAAAATATGGTGTAATTGTTTGGTCGGTGCTTTGTGCCTCGATACATTTCTGTCGAGTGGTGTTGGTATCTGCACCACTTGGTGTTAATAGCTGTAGCATTTCATTTTGTAAGTCAGTATAGTTTGTTTCTGTATCTGACCTTGTTACAGCATTGGCCATGTGTGTCTCTTTCCAGGCTTTTATGTTGTCATCTATACATTCTTTCGATGCATCTAGGCATCCCAAAATAAGATCCGTACATTGATCTTGGAGGATAGCGCACGTAAATGTGCCGGTAAGGAACGGGGTATTGATATGCGCTTTTGCCAGTGGATATTTCTCGATGGTTCCAGAGAAAGTATGGCATTTGACAAATTCACCCGTATATTCTTCTGGTCTAGCAAGTTCTCTCCTTAAACCCAGTAGAGTGCTCCCGCTGTCAACTAAACATTGGCATGGTTGCCCATTGACCAGTGCATCGTAGAACTTAAGTTACCTCTGGAGGCACACGCTGCGTTAGCATCTTCATTTGAACATGGTATTATATGCCCACATTATAATTTACCATCCGCATGAAACTGATGGCATACTTTACATTTCTTAAAGTCTAAAATATCGGTTACTGATGATACACTCTGACATTCATTCGTTGGCAACACATTCACAAGTTCCGGATCAATGTCACTCTCATCGTCTGATGATGTATCGATGAGTGCTGCATTGTTTGCCTTCATTTTCTTTCTCCCAAGACACTTATTGCTATAATGGCCATAACTTGAACAAAAAAAACATTTTACAGCACGTTTAAAGGATGATCTTCTGCTTTCTTGCTTCTTTAACACTGCTTCTAGGTGTGACGGATATGTGGGGTTCTTATCACACATCGAGTAAGCCGGATGGAAAAGATTGCAATAGTTACATCGAGGTGGTTTCTGATATGGTTTGTCCTTCTTACTGTAATTTTTCTGGTTGTAAGATCTATCAGGAACTCTATTTGCAAAAGCTGTAATTTCTGTGTCATGTGATGTAGTTTTAAATATGTCCCGATTAGATGAAAAATAAGCTGACCCCCGTTTCTCTAATTGTTGAATGGAATCAATATCTGACTGTTGTAAGAACTTGCAAAAGGGGTAGGCACGGTAGAAATGACTTTGTCCATTACCATTAGCTCTTCTAGTTTTCATAGCTGTTACCTACTTTAGCAGCTTTAGTCCACTTTTTAAATGTGCTCTGCACGTTAGAGATGTAGTCTAAGAATGTTTCAGTTGCTTTTGGCTTAATCTGTGAGAATTGAATTTGGTACCCAGTAGCGTCCAAAAGAAAATGTTGCATTATCCTATCGTGTATGTACTGGTAATTGTTTCTAAGATCTGTAGGTATGTATTCTATTACTTTTAAAGGCTCCCACTCAGGTTCCTCATGTAAATCATTGCCCAATCCTCTAAGGTATTTCTGTGTTTTTAGTTGGAACTCTATGTTTCAGTCCATGCGCTGATTGAATCACCTACACTGTATGGTTTGATTAGGCCCTTGTACTTACTAAATTTGTTCTGTTCTTTCTTGGCTCTTTGTTTGCTAGAGGCTATTGTATGTTAGAATCTACCTCCATTTCTTTCATCTTTAGTCTAGTTTCTGAATCTACTTGTATCTGCTTTTGTTTGGTGGCTTCCTCTGCTTGTTTGTTAGCATGCTCTAAGTCTAACTGTTTCTGTTTGATAGTTTGATCTAACTCTAATTGTTTTTGTTTGGTAACTTGTTCTGCTTGTTTGTTGGCATAATCTAGGTCTAATTGTTTCTGTTTGGTAACTTCCTCGACCTCTTTCATTTCTTATTGATGTTGCCTTTCTAATGCTCTTTCATCCCTGTCAAGAGCAGCTTTTCTTTCTGTTTCTTCTCTCTGTAGAGCAATTTTACTTTCTGTTTCTTCTCTCTGTCGAGCTATTTCTTCTTTATATTTTAATCCGCCCATTTTTCTAGCTTATCTCCAGTGTGGCCCATTGCGATGCCCGCCTGTATACATTCATTTAGTGACGCCATTTTGTGGCGTAATGTTAGTTCAAAATGATAATACAATAATATTCATACAATAGTTTATAATAATGTGTTAGTAAGTGTACATCTTTTACTGAAAAAAGAAGATGCATGATTAAGTTAGAGCATACCAAAATATTCGGAAAATATACTCATCTAATTCTTTGGAAAGTACGGTAATTGGGATGTTCCACCGCTGTCTTTCTCACTTACACAATGGTTTGACTTGGTAACACAAGGGCTGCTTCTGGTTAGTAGAGCAGCAAAAATGAGACACACGCTTAAATTGTCAATACAAGTTCATATTTCATCATATTTCATCAAATATGTCATATTCCATTAAGTTGTCAATACAATCTCATATTTCATGCGAATGATGAACGAAAATGTGATAGATAGTGATAAATGGTATTAATGGGTGAATGATATGATCGTCTGAATGATTGTTAGATGATAAGTGAGATGATAAGTCGTATGATCGTCGATGTCGTCTTGTCTTCGCTTTCTGACTCTGGCGTAACTTTGTTCTAGGCTGCAGTTCGTCGCTAATCTATTTACTGACATCGTAGAATGGTGACATTGATGGTTGTATCACATGCAATGAAATGTATACGGTGGTTACGATGGTAATGTTCACTGATGATTTTATACATTTCAATTGCTTTTAATATAATAACACCCTTTATAATTAATATTGGTAGAATTTCACACTTTACCGATTTAATTTGACTCAACTGTGGTTCACACTCCACAAATTGGTGATCGTATAATTTACCAAAGAAAATTATTTATGGCATGTATAGAAACAAATTTGCATTACTTTGAAATATATCACACAGCAATGATGTTGAATCGTGCAATGAATTGATGCTGGTCCAGAATTTTGTAATATCAATCGATAGCTAGCGTTCGTTCAGTGGTTCATAATACCACTTGCTTGCTGGCGTTAACTGTTCGTTGAATATTACAACAAATGCCTGCCATGACTGCTCAGAAGCGTTGCTTCACTGTAATCTGACAGTAATTGTGCTGCTGGCGTTGGTTCACTGTGTTCTGACACCAATCGGGGTCTTGCCTGTCAGAGACTTGTGCGCTGCAGATTCTCAGGACACCCCTACTTTCGCACCGCACGAAATAACAACTCCTGACATTTGCGAAAGGAATGCAATTTATTCAGAGCCGACATTTGAATGGCTCTACGAGCGTTATACTTCATCATCATTATACAACATGAATGCATTGACGTGATGATAGATGATGCTAGTATTTCACAATCTAAATGAACAGCCCTATGTTTGCCTATTGCCTAGAAACTATAGCATTGGTCAAGGATACGTCTGCTCTCTCTACCGTCTCCAGTCGGTCTGTCCACACGCTACACATTGCGTGGACAAGCACGGACACTCTTCTCCGTGCAGTAGCTATTATTGCGTGCATGGTCTCGCCAGCACGCTGGCTTGTGAGCTCGAGTAACCCGGCACTTCACGGTTACTCGCAAGGACAAGCTTCCCAATTGCTTGGGGAAAGCCCTCGCTCAGCTGTACTCATCGACCTCTGGTCTGACACAAATGTGTCTCCTTGTGAGGCTATTAATAGTGCTCGGTGTCTCTCCTGTCTGGTGTCTCCCTACTAGACTAGTGTTAACTCCTATCGCCTTTGTAAGGCCTTATTGGAGATCCTGACACTGCCAATATCGAGCACAGACTGCTAATACTTCTGTTCCAAGGACTGGTGCTTTCATGCATCGAGTATGCTCTGGCCATCCTCACTGTCAGCCCTGAACGGATTGAAAGACTTGAAAAGGTACAAAACGAAGCCATGCGCATCATTTTGGGCTGCACGAGAGACACCAGCTGTGTAGCAATGAAATACCTCCTTGACTTCCCGACAATGGAACACAGGATCAAGATCTGGAGAGCTCGTGCATACTTAAAGATAAGTGCAGATGAGCAGAACCCTCTGCATGACGCTATATTCAGAGAAAAGGGTGACAGGCTAAAGAGGGGCAAATCATGGATGGGTCGGGCGGAAGATGTCGTCAGACAGGTCTGCAGTCTTACCAGTATCAACCCCGGCAAGGAATGGGTGCCGGAGCCTCCAGCTTTTAAGTGCACTTATCACACTCGACAGACGGTGCAGAGAGCAGAACGCTGCCGCTGTCAATGCAGAGGTTAACGCGCTCATCTATGATCACTCAGATAGCCCCGAAGTGCTCATCTATACAGATGGATCTGTTGTAAAGCAGCAGAGAAGTGCGTGGGCATTTACAGCCCGTTCAGCGGGCCGAACCGTTCAAGAATCCAGTGGTGCCCACTCTATGACCACGAGCAGCATGAAGATGGAGGTGATGGCAGTTACACAGGCTTTCATATGGCTGGAATCACAGCATTATACCAACGTGTGTGTACTAAGTGATTCAATGAGCATGATTCAAAAGGTCGAAGCGGCATCTGTACGTAGACTGTGGACTGAGTCGCTGCAGAAGTCTGTTGTCCGTAAAGTCACCTTCATCTTCGTCCCGGGACGTGCGGGAGTCGAGGGAAATGAACGAGCTGATAAACTGGCTGACTCTGCACATGGCCAGCCCAAGGATCGTGCCGATGTTATTAACGTACTCAAAGATATGGCGAGAACAGAGGACTTTGACGTCAGTGAATCCACATCGCTGTCCAGGATGAAAGACTTGCGAGTAAGAATCAGCACGGCCAGACGCGAGAGGTACATCGGGAAAACAAGGCGCCTCTTTAACCAACACAGAACTGGCACTATTAGCCGCCTGACGCTGATGAATATGCTGGGGCCGGAGTGCAATGAAGATACCCCAACTGATAACTGATAACTGATATTCACTGATAAGCATAGTAAAACAAAACAATTTGTGTCCTTGTTTTTGGTAAACCCCCCCCCCCCCCCCCCCCCTTTCCCCATATAAATATGCCAATGAATAAATTGTTATAATATTACACATATGTCACCTACACGCCCACGTGCAACGCTATGTAAACACACGTACACAAATACTAAACACACAGAACGCATGTAACAACACAAACATTATATTATAAATGCAACCACTACCCTTTCTGCTTTGTAAACCCGTATACTGTCACATCCCCCTTTCCCACCATTGTGATACTGTTGTTGTTGATGCTGCTGCCGGCCTCGCCGATTAGTTCTAACAAGTTATACTGCCATGTTCATCATTACCGAGTGGTGATGATGGTAGGGGCCTATTGGTGGGGTTCGAGCCGACATGTGAGGGAGGTGGCAGGGGAAATAATAACTGTGTACTATCATCTTGCTGTTGTTTGTAATGTTACCTTACAACAATTTCAATGTAGGAATGTTAAAATGTATAAAATGTTTGTAAATTTGCGCATATGTCACCTACACGTCCACATGCAACGCTGTGTAAAAACACAAACAATACACTTTGCAACGATTTTAACACTCAATTAAAGTTCTTTTAAAAAAAATTATGATGCCCATGTTAAAAAAAAAAAATGATTTCCTTGCGGGCAGAATGTCGAAAATATAATATCTCGCCGACCCGCCGCTCCCCCCCCCCCCTCGCCGACACCCCGCCGCGCCGACCCCCCCCCCCCCCCCCAAAGTTCAGCTCCTCCTTCTCTCGTTCCTCCCCGGATTCACAACGTGTAAAAAAAAAGTCGCTTAAAAGTCGACAGGGTCGACCTCATTGCACCGGGTTTTATCCCATATGGCTCGGTCTCTTTCCGCAGCACGGAAAGCGTCGCACAAAGCACGAACTCCGTAGCTTTTAGCGACGACACACAGGAGTCTCCGAAACATTTAACTCGTAAACCGAAGGGTGCGGCCCGGAATCGAACCCACAACCCTCGGAGCACGAGTCAAACGGCTTGACCACTTCGCCACAGAGACACCCACAGAGACTCACAACGTGTAGATTTTCTCTGTCACGGATTATTAAAAAAAAATCCTTAATATAATGTTCTCTCTCTGTCTCTCTGTCACAAAGACAGATCATCAGATATTTGGTGTCATAAAGACAGGTCATTAAATATTAGGTGTCATAAAGATAGGTCATTAGATTTTGGTGTCAAAAAGACAGATCATTAGATATTAGGTGTCATAAAGAAGGTCATAAGATATTAGGTGTTATAAAGACAGACCATTAGATATTAGATGTCATAAAGACAGATCATTAGATATTAGGTGTCTTAGTTAGTTAGTTAGTTAGTTAGTTAATCGAGGTTCCAACTTCTCGGCAACGGGTCGACCCCATTATGCTCCATTCCCGTGCCAGTGAATATCTCACAAAATGCTCCCCACTGTCCAATTTGAAAATTGGAATAGGCGGGAGTCTCGGCAATCCAACAAGCCGCACAGGTACACTGTGCATAATGCCGCCGTCAGAATGTCAACACAAAATTAATCCACAAATACCACAGTTCATCGTCGATGGACTCGGCAGACACCAGAAAGACCTCATTGACCCGGGTTTTCTCACACGGCTCGGTCTTTTACCGCAGGGCGACCCGCCGAAAGTGTCGCACAAAGCACGAACTCTGCAGCTTCAGCGCCGACTCCCAGGAGTCTCCCGAAAAATGCACTCGTGAACCGAAAGGGCAAATCAGTCATTTCAGCAACTGCCGGTGGCCATTGTTCCATATGCAGTCCACACTACCGTCTCCTGTTTTCCTGCCACTGCGGAGTTCCTGTCTCACGGGTGACATTCTAGTCCTGATTGTTAGTCTCTACTTATAAGACCTATATATGTCCTATATGTCATTTGTCATTCTAACCCAGGTCCTCTCTATACCTGTATGTGTCATCAAGACAGATAATTAGATTTTCGTGAGGCTCATAAGACAGTTAATAGATATTAGATGTATAAAACAGGTCTATTAGAAGTGGTGTCTAGAAATGGTCATTAGATTTAGGTGTCCATAAAGTAGGTCATTAGATATTACTGTTACCAGACAGAGCATCAGACCAAGTGGTGTCATAACAGACAGGTCATGACGGAGTATAATAGTGTCATAAAGGTGTCTTCCACATCGCACTACTGGAAACTGTATCGAACCAAGGCCAGTTTGTCTTACAATTATGGCTAAGTCATAAAATGCACTACCTCTCCAAACCTCGAAAATAGATGTCCCGAAACTATTTGTTCCTGTTACGGAAACAAATCATGAATATGTTATTCATGGCTCCCGTGAAATGTTACTTCAACATATTTTACAAGCTCTGTGTCTGCTGATCTCTACCTGTCTGGCTTCCGCTTGTGGATAAACTCCCAACTGTGTACTCATAATTCATATAAGTCTGTTGTTTCCCCTGTGACAGTGTGATCTCCCTTACTTCCAACTTGATGTTTGTACGTTATCTGTTTGTATTCTGTTTGTTTGCGTGTTCTATTCTTCTCCGTGTATGTTTAAATTAGAAACATAGGTGTATGTTTATAATTCATGTACTTAAGGCTTTCAAGTGTCACAGGTAGGTTTCTCCATCTCACAAATAAAGGCTTATGCTCAATTTCTGAGATGAGTCGCCGGACTGAGACCCTGGAAAACATTACCATAGTTGCAATGTAATTGTAAATTAAACACATATAAAACAATTGCACGCTCACATGTGTTACACACAAGACGAAGACAAATCATTAAAAAAAAAAACATGTGTGCAAAAAAGATAAAATTGCACCAATATTCATCCTTATTATTTTAAATCGTTCATTCCTTCTTTCATCCACTTTTCGCCCGCTCAGTTAGACAATGTAATATTAAAAATGTTTCTCTTATTGAAATAAATACGCTCGTTTTCAACATTTAACGAGATGACTTTCAGTATATTATAGTAATAAGTTCTATTGTACACTAATCTATTTACAGAATTGTTTGATTGCTTCCTGCAATACTAAGGGAAGAAACTGTAATTGGCTTTCTGTATTTTGGTCTAATGGGTGCTATTAACCAAGGAAATATAATTTAACTAAACTACCTAGCTGTAGTAGAAATGTGTTGGCTCCCTTAAAGTAAAATGTTGTTAATTAATCTAAGAAGTTTTAAATGTATTTAATTGCACATTAATGCAATATCTTGCCTGATTAAGTACTGTTACTAGATTTTAGGAAAGTTGTCTCATTAGATACATGTAATTTATATTCTATTACTTTGTAGGTGTTAAAGGATTTAAATATTACCTTCATTTCAAATGTAGCTAAATGATTTTGAATATTTCTGAGACTATTTTATTTAACTTATTATTAACTTTCTGTGAATATATTCTAACTGCAAGGGAAATTTGATTGATAGTGCAACTTCAATAAAAATAAGTTGAACTTGGTACATGTTATGTTTACTATAATATTACTAACAAAATCTATGTACACTAACTAATCTGTTGTAGCTTCAGATGACGGCGATGGTGTAGCGTCCTTATTCTGCTGGACTCCGAAGTCTGAGGGTCTGGTCAGCAAATCTGCTAACGTATTTTTAGACCCTCGTATGTGTTTTACAGAAAACGAGTAATTCTGGAGTATAAGGGCCCAATGGTAGATGCGATTGTTCTTCTGTTGCGCCTTTTTCAATCACTGTTAACGGGGAATTGTCAGTTTCAACGACGAAATGTGCTCCGGCAAGATACCTATTTAATTTAGTAATACAATACACAATTGCAAGAGCCTCCAATTGAGACACATCATATCTTGATTCTGCTGGAGTCAGCTTACGACTGACGTACACTATTGGATGAAAAATCCTATCGTAGGCCTGCAGGAGTATTCATGAGATGGTTGTGGTACTCACGTCTATCCTAAGAGTATAGGGTAATTCTCGGTTAGGTAATTTCAAAATAGGGATGTTACTGAAATAATGCTTCAATTGTGACATTGCGTTATTTAAAGTAGCATCTTGTACATTGATTTTTGCATTAGATTTTAACAAATAAGAAATTACGCTGGTATTCTGTGCCAAATTCGGAATGAATTTGTTATAATAGTTTACTAGGTCCAATAGGCTTCTCACTCGCCTCTTAGTTGTTGGCATTGTGAGAATCAGAATCTTAGTCACAATCTTCTCATCACTTTTTAAGTGGCCTTTTGATATTTTGTGGCCTAGAAAGTCAATTTCTTCCAATGCCAACTCTACCTTAGTTGGTTTCACAGTGAGCCCAACCTTCGTCATGGTCAAAATATAATTTACGTTTTGCATCCAAGTAGAAAATACAGATGGTAAATTAATGCAAAATGAAATGACAATTTTTCTTTCGTTTAAAATGTCATTCGAAAATGGTGGATAATTATACCCTATTTCAGCCTTTGCACACACCATCAACATGATTATCCGTGGACACATGATTGGTGTTGATTGTAGTTGGTATGCACACAATGCTCTCCATATAATCTTCAACATCATTAATGATACAATTGTGATGGAACTGATTATGCACCATATTAACACGGTTCTGTTCTGCTTTACGTCACTTTGCTTATGTCCCTTGAGCCACATGTCACTGTGTAGTTACTGTTTGTGTGTTGCAAATTGTGTTGTCTGCTAGCACCATACTGGTGGATATGTGAGCTTTGTTGTAAGTCCGTTGTATGGGTTGTCTGTTGTGTATCATGACTGTTTTTGTCAGTGTTGCCGTGTGATGTTGTTATACTGGTAGTGCAACTTCCTATTGGTTTAGTAGTCTGGTGTCTAATCATTTTGTGTATAGCGTCACAATAGTTTGCCTGAAAAGAATTAAAGTTATGTAACCTTTTATGTTGTTCTGTCGTGTTCTGAACAGTTGCTTCCCTTGACTTTATGTCTTGCAGTTGCTGTTCTTAGTCACTTAATTCTTTATTAGTGATGGTTACTTTCATTCGTGGTTTTCTTTTTAGATGCTTTTCCTCCCATGCATTAATCTCTTTGCTTGTGCAGTATTTCAAGTCCGGTAAACACTCTATGATTAATCTGTACAAGGGTTATCAAGAATTGCACACTTAAATATGCCTGTAAGAAAGGGTGTACTTATACGAGCCGTGGCTAGTGGGTATTTCTCCACATTGCCTGAAAATATTCGGCAATTCACGAACTCGCCTGTGTAATCTTTTTCGTTGGCCAATTCCTTTCTTAGACCAATTAATGTACATCCGGAATCAAGCAAAATTTGACAAGGTCTATCGTTAACCATCCCCTGGTGGAAAGTTAATTTTCCCATGTCAGAAATTACTGCATTGACATTCTCATTAGCAATAGGAATTTTATGCCCGCAATTCAAAACACCATCTTCGTGGAACTTATGACATGTTTGGCATCTATCATAGTTAAGGATATCAATTGCTGCTAACAGCATTCTCTTCACTTTCTTGCATTTGTTCTTCCTCACACTCGCTTTCGGACGATGAGTCAATGAGCACTGCATTCACACTTCTCAATCTCTGCCGACCTCTACAACTTGAGGAATAGTGGCCATAAGATTTACAAAAAAAAAACATTTAACAGCACGCCGATACGTTTCCCTTTTATTCTTCTGTTTTTTTTTTTATCATCATCATCTCTAGATGAGATGGATAAGTTGGATTAGCATCACACATCCCAAATTGATCGTGAGAGAATTTACAGTATGGACACTGCGGTGGATTGGGTCTTGTTTCTCTCTGTATTTGAATGGTTTTTGTGGTTTACTGTTAGCTGCTGCTACTATGTTATTTTCATCGATGTTAGAGCTAAAGATGTCTCTGTTGGAAGAAAAAATAAGCTGACCCTCTCTTTTCTAATCGTTCTAACGATTCAACATCAGCTTGTTGTAAAACATTTAGCAAAAGGGCTTGGGATTGTTGAAATAATTTTGTCCATAATCATTAAATCCCTAAGCTTTTTATAGTTCTTGTTAATCTTTGCAGCGTTCAGCCAATTATTATATACGTCCTGTACGTGAGATACGTAATAACTAAAGGTCTGATTACTTTTGGGTTTTAGTTTGGAAAACTGAATTTGATACCCTGGTGCATCTAATAAAAAATGCGGCATGATGCATTGGTGTATATAGTCATAATCATTCCTTAGTTCTTTTGGAATGGACTCTATTACTTTTAAAGGTTCCCCTGAGAGGTTCTTCATATAAATCATGGCCCAGTGCTCCCTTGGAACCTCCTGGTATTTTAACTGGAATTCCACGTTCTCAGACCAGGCAGAAATGGAATCGCCTTGGCAGAATGGTTTCACCATCACTTTGTACTTATTATACTTGTTTTCCTCTTCTTTACTTTTCAACTTTGTGGTTGCAATGTGCACATGAGACTCGACCTCCAGTTCTTTCATTTCAACTGGATTTCTGCTCAATTTCTTTTAATGTAGTTGCTTCAGCTAGCTCTAGTTCTTTAAGTTTGGTAGCTTTAGCTGATTCTATATCTGCTAGTTCTTTTTTATGCAAGCGTTCTTGTGCCCATTCCTCTCTCTCTGCTGCAGATTTTCTGTCTCGTTCTTCCCTCTCTGCAGTAGCCATTCTATCAGTATATTCTTTATACCCTTTTTTTGCCCACTGTTCTAATTGATCTCCAATATACCCTAGATCTTTCCCTGCCTCAATGCATTCTTTTAACGTTGACATATTTAAGTTATGTTTAAAAAAAAAAATCACAATGTGCAATAATCATACAATGTTTATCATACAATTAAATAATACAGGTGTTAATTTACAGCAATTTGTAACAAAAAAAAAATAAGTTGCTACTTTAAATCACAGTGTCAAAAACATGGGGGTACTTATCTGATTTTCTGTAAATTTCTGCTTTTCACTCTGCTCTCGAGGATACTTTTCTGCTTTCTCCTGTTACAATACTGGGCTGTTAGTAACACTTTCACTCTCCACTTCTGGTGTGTAGAGTAGTAACAATTAATATTCAGACAAACCTACAATATGACATGAAAAATTATGTCTGTCGAGTCAATTCTTCAAAGAGGAGAACTGGAATGTGGAATACATCTTTGTTAGTTTTGTCGTTCGTCGTGTCTTTTGTCGTGTTAATTATGTAGTGTAGTCTTCAACTGGCTTGGCACATGAACTGAAACGTCATCCTGAAAACATGATGTATATCATTTTTACATCAATTCAATTACGTTTAATCAGTTTGCAAGCACTCGTGGTGGATTCAGTCTTACTCTGAAATTCAGATCTTACACGCTCACGTAAGTTAAGGTTTTAAACACTCACGTAGGCACTGGATTCTTTCAATCTCTTGATTATACACTTTAACTATGTTCAGCTTTTCCTTTCAAACATTACACTTTCTTTCAAAACTTCTGACACCACGTTAAGCTGTCTGTCAACATCTTGTATAACACACAGGACACTCTCACTTCTTCATCCACACCCAAAGAAACATCCGTTGTGTAGATGGTACATCACGTCTTTTATTTCAGGCGAACCTGAGATAGTTACACATTATACCCAGGCGGTGGCTGCCTGAACAAATACACAAATGCCGCCTTCTCTACAATAATCATACACAGTCAATTGCTCACACTCCACACTCGCTATCTTCAACTAGCGCTCTCGCAAACTAAGCATTTGCACTCGGAAATACACAAGCGTCCTCCTCTGAAAACTGTCGAGTCCTGTCTGACGATTTCCAACACGTTGGCTGGCTTTGTCGTCCTAGATCCCGTGCTGTCCGTAAAACCCCGTGCTGTCTGTCAAACCCCGTGCTGTCCTACCAGTCTCGTAGTACAGCAGTCCGTCCGTGCTAAGCTGGGTTGTACTAACGTCTGGTCTGTTCAGGGTGGTATCCCGTGAACTGGCGTCCCCTACTATCCTCCGGTATGGTCCTGCCGGTGTCCTGGTTATGACACGTCTGTGTCCCCACCTAAATCCTGTCTCCTGTTTCTCTACTGTCCTGTAGATGTCCTGTCTTATGACCATTCTATGTCCTGACTTGTGTTCTGTCTCTACTTTATATATACCTATATATGTCCTATATGTCATTATCTCTATTCTACCCCTTGTCCTCTCTATGTCCTGTATGTCCGTCCTCAACACCCTGACAAGGATATGTTCATTGGTTTTTCTGTCTGTCCATGGTATTCTTTGCATTTTCCTCGGAAACCACATTTCCACAGCCATCAGATGTTTTGCAGTTTGTCTGCTCATTGTCCATGCTTAACATCCATAGAAAAGTATAGGTTCTATGTAGCACTTCAACACACTTTTTCTCGTTTCAATTGATATCATTTTATTGGTCAGTATGGTCTTCATCTTGCAAAAGGCTACCTTCGCCATGGCAATTCTTGTTCTAATCTCTTCAAAGCATCTCCCATCAGATGTTATGACTGTTCCAAAATAGTTATACCGATTCACTTGTTTAAGAATATTCCCATTTACTTGTATTACATGGTGGTATTTCTTCCTTCCTAGTGACGACCATAATCTGTGTCTTCTTACAATTCAATTCTAACTTTAGTTGTTCACTGTATGCAACAACCGCGTCTACTAAATTTTGCAGGTCCTGTTCATTGTCTGCAATCAAGACTGTATAATCTGCATATCTAATGTTATTGGTGTATCATCCCCCAATGTTGATTCCTTTCATATCTTCTATATTTCTGAAAATACTTTCACTGTACAGGGAAAAAAAGATCTGGAGACATTACACATCCCTGACTCACACCTCTCTTAATAGGCTGATATTGACCTACTTCATTATCAATTCTTATGGCACTTGTTGTTTCCAATATATGTTTTTACAAGTCTAAGGTCTTTTCCATCAATTTGTAGATCTTCAAGCATCCTTATCATGTCGACATGTCTCACTTTATCGAAAGCCTTTGCGTAGTCAATAAAGCAGAGGTGTAGATCTTTGTTTACTTCTATAGAACGTTCAATTACTGTTCTCAGTAAAGGCACAGCCTCACGTTAGTTTTTAATGAAAATGGTATGAGTGCAGGCCGTTCAGAAAGCAATGGCAAACAACTAAACGTAAATTGCCAAGAGACCACAAACAGCCAAAATATCCTGGATTTGACTTGCTAAATGTTTGTGAGTCATGGAATATGAATGCACAAATTAAGAAGAGCTTTGAGACAGTGGGGATGTGGTTCCTGAGATGAATGTTGAGAATACCTTGGATTGCCAACGTATAGAGTAACTAACGACGAATCTCTGATGAAACGTGTGGGGAGGGCATGGAGTGAGCTGCGAAAGATAGAAAAATACAGGACGTCTTTGCAAGCGTTGGCTGAAGGCTTATACTTCAATTACGGATAAAGACCTTGAGAAGAGGATCGAAAACGAGTCACCCAAACTGTTCAAGAAACCTGATACGGGGAAGAAAATAGCATGTTGTATGAAAAACCAACACCAAAAGACACCCGACATCCAAGACGAGCAGCGTGGAGGCTGCCAAGACCTTACAGAAAACGAGAGGAGAAAACCTGCCCGCGAGCTGCAGAAAAGAACCAGAATCTCAAGTAACCTCAAACGAAACTACCACGAGGAAGGACGACGACAATCCACCACAGACAAGAGTCAAGACTACTGAGAAGCAGAGAGAGAGAGAGAGAGAGAGAGAGAGAGAGAGAGAGAGAGAGAGAGAGAGAGAGAGAGAGGAGAAAGACGCCAGAGTCAGAAACACCGACTCACAGACGATCAGATTGATTATCAAACGTATGCAAATGGAGCTGAAGCCGCTGCAACCGGAAAATCTCCACATCTGAATCGTGAAGGCGGAGCGGCTCCTAACCTACGCCAAGACTCCTACAACCTTAGCAGTGGTGACGACAGAGGGCAGCAAGATACCACGCCAGTCTCCGTGGGAGTCTCCGTGGCGAAGTGGTCAAGTCGTCTGACTCTGGCTCCGAAGGTTGTGGGTTCGATTCCGGTCTGCGTCCTTCGGTTCACGAGTGCATCTTTTCGGAGACTCCTGAGGATCGTCGCTGGAGCTAAGGAGTTCGTGCTTTGTGCGATGCTTTCTGCGCTGCGGAAAAAGGCTGAGCCATATGGGATAAAAACCCGGTGCAATGAAGTTGACTTTTAAGTGACTTGTTTTTAAAATACCACGTCAAGTATCGATAAACAGAAAATACAACAGCCAGAAGGATTCATTACGAGAATCACTCAATGCTCAAGATGCCAGAATAGGGCCGGCCACAGCAGGACACCATGCCGCAGTAAGACAGAGGTCTGCCGATACTGCGCCGAGCACCATGAATTCAAGGAATGTCTGTTGGCCAAACTGGACAAGGACTTCCGAATGCCCAACAACAACAGAAAGTGTGCCACCTGCTTTGGCAAACATGGAGAACGATACTTGGGCTGCCCATACCCCCAAAGACACAGAGACGTCTTAAAGATCGCCATCACCACAAAGACACCACACAAGGAAGCAATGCGGAGGTGCGAGATAACCACATGCATATTACAAGCTGAAAGATCTCAACTGCAAATCCAGATTGACGAGCTAAAGAAACAAGTCATGCTACTTCAAATACCGACACAAACCAGCGACAACCAGAAACTACAGGCTGACATGAAGGAAATTCAGCAAAGCATCAAGCAAGAGGTGGAACACATGACACTACTAAAGAAGGAGAACGAAGAAATCATACAAACCATCAAATCAGAGAAAGAACTGCTGAAAGCCGAAAGCGAACAATTCCAGAACAAACAAGCAGAAGCTATTCAAAAGACCACAGAGAAGTCGCAAGCTGGAACCAAGCCAAAATCCATTGTGAAACCTCAAGCCAAGGCCAGCAGCCTACACACGAGATCCAAGAAATACAGGAATAAATCAAGTGACTACCTGTCATCTGAAGAAAGCTAAGAGGAGGACCCCGCGAGCTACATCGAAAGATGGAGCGAACACTATGAACTACGACGAGAAAAAGAACGCAAAGAAGAGGAACATTTTGCGCAAGAAATGGATGAGAAACTCGCACAGCCAGCAGAAGCCACGAGAAATAACCCAGAGGAGTTGCAAGTTGGAGCCAAGCCAAAGACCGGTGACAAACCTCAAGGTGAAGCCAGCAACCCATTCACATTGACGAAAAAGTTCAAGGGGAAATCAGTCATCAACGGGATACATGACTCAAGGCGAGTCACACCTGAGTTCTTATAAGGACTGCATCATATCATAAACGACGAGCCAGAAGCCAGCACTGAACAAAGAAACCGCCAGAGGAGACGGACACAAAGGAGAACTCGCCGTCAATCCTCCAACTGACGTCACAGGCATAGACGCTTCAAGACCGATAAGCCAGTTAACACTGGCGCAGAAAACAAGACAAAACATATCCCGCATCATGAACCACCGCAAATATAACTAACGCCACAGAGGCTAGTTGAATGTGGTGGAAAGTTCCCCCCCCCCCCCCCCCCCCCCCCCCCCCCTACAACTGGAGCTATAACTGGAAGAGGACATAAATCCCTTGTCTTATCCAGGAAGGGAACACACATCCCGTGATGTAAAAGTCAGGTATCCAAAGTCCAAACTCCTCTTTGGTATTCTTTCCTGCTAACTTATATTACCCACTACATCTGTGTTACTGGCATGTGCTGGGTATGGTTACTGTTTTATAGTATACCGTGTTAGTCACGATTTCAACTTGACGGCAAAGGATCGTCTCATAATGCTCCTTCCTGTGCCAGTGAATATCACACAAAATGCTCTTCATTGTCCTATGTAGAATAGACGGTAATCCCATCAAACCTGACACAGGGCATACATGCACAAGGTCGCTGCCAGAATGCCAACTCAACAGTCCGCCACTAAAATGACAGTTCATCGTTGATGGAAGCGGCAGTCACTATAAAACCAACATCTGCACGCAAATTACTACATAAGGCAAAACCAGCTAGTTCAGCAACCGGCCGTCCGCCATGTTCCTGAATATGAAGCTCATAAAACAAACAACCGTGGAGAGATGTAAAAGCATTCCATATGGAATCCACAGCTCACAGTATCGCTCCACGCACTTAGCTCAGTAGCTAGGCGACGAAACCATGAACTGTCAGTACAACATGAAGAAAGTGCGCAAGCAAACTGTAGCCAGAAACAAAAACACCCCAGATGCCTGAACAGATCGACAGACAAACCGCCATATTGGACTGGAAGTCGGCATATGGTGTTTCCTCCTCCATTACATTCACAATAATAAAGTGGCTGGTCCTTTACAGAAAGTTGCTCTCATCACGGATCACCCAAAATTTTCCCGGCCCCTTGCTAGTTCTGCTTCATGTATCTTCATGTCCAAGGTGTCTGCAATGTCCATCTCTGTGTTGGTCGACTCCTTCATCTTCTTTCGGGAATCATGTCTTTTATTACTGTTCTTTCCAAGCTTCTGTAATGTTAAATATGGTTAAAGTGTTTCAGTTATTTTGAGACATGGTGCTCACATCTTGTAAAATGCAGTAGTTTTCTTCTTTTCTGTCCATGATATTCTTATTGTCTGTAGCATTTATGTCACATAACATATGTTGCTAGTTATAAGCTGTCACACAGCCAGATTCACTGTGTAACGATATCTTCGAACAAATTCAGACAATATGATGGACCTACAACTGTCTTCTCCCAATCTTGTATCTCTCCATGGTGTATCTACACCTCTCTTCTCCCAATCTTGTATTTCCCTATATGGACCTACACCAATCTTCTCCCAATCTTATATGCCAATATGATGGGCATACACCAATATTCTCCCAATCTTGTATCCCCCTATGGTGGACCTACACCTCTCTTCTCCCAATCTTGTATTTCCATCTATGGACCTACACCAATCTTCTCCAAATCTTGTATGCCCATATGATGGACATACACCAATATTCTCCCAATCTTGTATCCCCCTATGGTGGACCTACACCTCTCTTATCCCAATCATGTAATTCCAAATAATAAACGACTCCATTTTTAAAAGTAATGTATACAGGTAATAAATATCTGGATCCCTTTCTAATTTGAAAAAAAAAACACAACAACATCGAATTAAGATAGGCAATAAAAGAAAAATTGTAGCAACATATATGATATGCCTCTAAAGAAAAACGAATGTAATAATGAAGAGGCAAGATCCACGAGTTTTGCGGAGAGACAGTGAGCCAGACGGTTCGGTCATGTAACAAGATTACCTCCAAACAAAATACTCAAAACATCGCAGGTATTTAGATACAGCGGAAACAAGAGGCAGATCCCGCAAGCTATGTATTAACAGAACAGAAGCGGCAACACATACCACTTTATGCAATGGACGACCATAAGTCCTTTCCCGGACTATGAAGGTTAGGTCACAGGGAACTGAATGATTAATCTACATAGGCCAGTTTTGTGCAAACAGAAAGACACGATAGTCATTTTTCGGGATTAGAGGAGTAAAGATTGAGCACAACCCACTACTGGCAAAGCTGATCGTATTCCGGCACGAACATTAAGCCTTGTCCACGTCAGATTGGAAGCACTAGACTCGAGTTTCGCTCTCTTTAAACCTGACATCCCGAGACAACCAAACAAATCAACATGATAGTCAGTTTAAAATTATCCTTGCAGACAATTAACATTACTGTGCGAATATGTGTATATTTAAGCTTGATTAAATGGCAAGACAAGATCCCAGACACCGAAGTCCTAGAAAGAGCGTCCATGCCCAGTATCCACACTCTACTAATGAAGAATCAGATTCGCTGGGCTGGTCACTTAACTCACATGCCAGATAACAAGCTCCCTAAACGAATTGTTTACGGCGAGTTGCGTTGTGGTAAACGCTCTTAAGGCGGCCAGAGGAAACGCTTTAAAGACACTCTGAAAAGCTCACTAAATGCTTTTGGAATTCATCATGACACCTGGGAGACTGCAGCCAGAGAAAGAAATTCGTGGCGTGCATCATTTCGCAAGGGTGCAGTAACGTGTGAGGCAACCAGGACTGCAAGAGCTGTGAAGAAAAGGTGGGACAGAAAAACCACTGCAGGAAATTCTCCTCCATTCTTTGTCCACATTGTCAAAGAACATTTCGAGCCAAAATAGGCCTTATCAGCCATCTTAGAACTCACGGCTCCATACCTTCAACCCCACTGGATGAAATGAATGGTCATCATCATTCTTGATGGACAAACAACAACAACAACATTTCAGCTTGAAGGATTTATCTAGTTATTTTACTTTACGTTGTGTGAATTCTGCAGTATGTACCTGACGATTTGTAGCGAAATATGCCAGACAATAAATAGTGCAATCTATTGTTTGTGTCTTCGTTATTCAAATTTTGTAGTGTTTTTTTATTATCATTACAGCCACCACGTGAATGAGCACACTTATTTCATCTCTGTTTGATCTTAAAAAGACATTGGGAATACAAAACCATATTTTCTCGAACTAAACTGTTATCATATGCCAGTGCGACATCTTCATCATTGCTGTACGTGAATTCCGCTGAGCTGTAGGTTTAAGATCGGGGACAGAAAGAAAAAAAATGTCTGAGAGAGTCAAATCTAGAGAGTAAGTAAGTGCGCAAGAATCTCAATGTTCAAATCCCTTGCTAGGGGTCTGCAAGCCCAAGCCGTGCTATGTGTGTGTGTGTGTGTGTGTGTGTGTGTGTGTGTGTGTGTGTGTGTGTGTGTGTGTGTGTAAGAGAGAGAGAGAGAGAGAGAGAGAGAGAGAGAAAGAACTAACACACTTTATTGTCAAAGGGTTAAGAATTGGGGACGCAGGCCCGTCTGACATTTTGCCCTCCTGATCCCTCTGCTCTCATACATTATTTCATTCATACACCATTTATGAAGCTAATCTTGGATAACAACGACAATAATATAACAATATGCATTAAAACGCATGGAGAATTTGCAATAATCCACGACTCACTTACACTATGTTTTGACATGGCAATTATAATTACCTAAGGTAGGTGCAGCGTACGACAGTTAGGGTAATGTTTATTATACTAGTTGTCATTTGATATCATTATTATTTTTTGTTTGTTTCTTTTTAAGGGGGCCATGCAGTCGGTACTGAAATAGTGTTCAAACTGAGATAGTCTATGTATAGGGATTATTGGTGTCTTTGATTTCTTGTGGAGAGAGAGAGAGAGAGAGAGAGAGAGAGAGAGAGAGAGAGAGAGAGAGAGAGAGAGAGAGAGAGAGAGAGAGAGAGAGAGAGAGACAGACAGACAGACAGACAGACAGAGAGCGAGAGAGAGAGCGAGAGAGAGAGAGAGCGAGAGAGAGTGAGTGAGAGAGAGTGAATGAGAGCGAGAGTGAGTGAGTGAGAGAGAGAGCGAGAGAGAGTGAGTGAGAGAGAGAGTGAGTGAGAGAGAGAGCGAGAGAGAGTGAGTGAGAGAGAGTGAATGAGAGCGAGAGTGAGTGAGTGAGAGAGAGCGAGAGAGAGTGAGTGAGAGAGAGAGCGAGAGAGAGTGAGTGAGAGAGAGAGTGAGTGAGAGAGAGAGCGAGAGAGAGTGAGTGAGAGAGAGAAAGAGTGTGTGTGTGTGAGAGAGAGCGAGAGAGAGAGAGAGAAAGAGTGTGTGTGTGTGAGAGAGAGAGAGTGAGTGAGTGAGTGAGAGAGAGAGAGAGAGAGAGAGAGAGAGAGAGAGAGAGAGAGAGAGAGAGAGTGTGAGAGGTACATTTCTATTTCTTTCACTTTGGTAAATGTTACATAGTATTATGCTGCTGATATTCAGTACAGTTTGGTGCTTGTAAAGAAAAATATCTTATTTCTAGTTGTAGTCTCAGATTGTGTTTATAATAAAAGGGCTTTTAATTCATATTTAGCCTGATTTAATCTTATTCCTTTGTTCAACAATGCCAGTGCACTTTCTTTCAAACGTTGATTCCACGTCACCGTCCGTTCTTCTTCTTCTTCTTCTTCGTTCATCCGGAGTTTTTTTTTCCGGATGTGATTGCGTTGTGCCTGTTTACAGCAGAGCTGCGTTCTTGCGCCGTTAGGCCGACACATCCGACTTCTGCGGGCATTTGTTGACCGGGTTAACCTTCCCGGGATCGTCCGTTCTTATATTGTTCTTTCTACAATTAATGTTAATATCATGTTATAGCCAGATTTATATGCATTTTATTGCTGTTTACTATACCTTCATTACCACTTTGTGGGCCATTTATTGTTTTGTCTTCGTACAGAATGCAGTAAGTTGAATAAAATGAGCGGTATTTTCTTAGCTTTCAGACGGCTAATTACGTTTAAGCGAAGTGACGTTTCATAAATCGATAATTTTAATTTCTTCATTGCCCACCTGTGGATAACACATACTTGACGTGATCGATATCTAATACGACCAGAACGCGCTATAAATAACGTTTGTTGGATCAGACCGAATCTAGCCCGGCTGTGCGAACTGGGAGTGAAGCCCGACGAGCACGTCAATGCCACATTAGAGGGAAAGAGGGGAGATACCATAATCAATTCCTCATGGGAACAGTGAACAGAAATACTTTGGGATGGCTGCTGCATCGGAGGACTGAGTACTCAGGGAATGCCCAATGTGCAGTGACGACGTTCGAAGTAACATAACTTTTGCTTGATCATAAGGGACGCAGAGGTGTTTCCAAGGCACCAGGGCCGGGATCTATACTGGCCAAGACCTACTGACACAACCACGTCGTGCGTCCTGGGCAACAGGTCCCTTCGGGGACCTGGTTAACATCAGTAGGATCGACGATTCCTCCGAAGCCGGAGAGTATCTGCCTGCATGGCGAGGAACCACCAGTCTGCAAACCAATAAGCCAGACATGGGACAACGGATATTCACGCAAACCTCAGGTCCTGTATGATATCACACTGATGTTGGACAACAGGATGTCTTCATCCGACACACAGGACTTCACGCTGGAGTTCACAGCCAGCTAACACAAGCAAGCAAGCAAACTTGATCATCATCCAGTGCCTTGCCGGCTGGCGTGGGCTTCATGCCTCTCCACAAATTACTGATCTCTAACATCATGTATCATTCGTGTGTTGAATCCCTTCTAAGCCATGACATAAGACTGATAAGAATCTTCTCACGCTATCTTCCTCTATCTCTCTTTCCGTAAGCTTTTCCGGTTGTCACAACATGTTCCAGTTTTTGTCTTCTTATAACGTGGCCAAAAAAAAAAAAAACGATGACTGCCTCTTTCTGATGTCTGTGATATGTTGTCTTGGCCACTCGGCCGCCGTCCCAAGCAATGAAATATAATACTAACAGGGATTGAATGCTTTCTTATATTCTGTAGCTGAGAGTGAAAAAAATAAATAAGACAAAATGGCCCTTTTTAAACATAGAAGCGTTTTGAGTATATATTGCTAACCCCTGATTTTAGAGGCCAATCAGCACTCGATGGGTGATGTAAGTAGCACAACAGCCACCTTTACTATATTACCTCACAGTGAACCGAAGTGGTTGAATTAGTGTAATGGTTAGGAAGTTAAACTAACAATGGCATGATAGCCAGGCTTCAATGTCAACTATTGATGTTGGTTGGCTACGGGAGGGAAAGATTGGCCACGTATTTCTCCGCGAGAGCAGGCCTACAAAATTGATTGTCCAAACACTTCACATATCCGCAGCATGGTCCTTCCACGGGACTATTTTTTTCTTTTTATTTGCGTGTACCGAACAGTGCATAATTTAATCATGCGCTACGAATTACATTCATTGGTTGAATGGAATAGACAGAAAAATACATTGGTCAAACAGGCAGACGTCTTGCGAACCGTTTTAGAGAACATCTCAGAGACATCAATCAGGGCGCTGACAAACCTGTCCCCAACCATTTCAATGCTTCCAACCATAATGGAGTCGACGATTATGTGTCACTGCATTGAAAACCTGCTACTCAAATAGATCCGTTAGGTTAAAAATTGAATGCCAACTAATCATTAATCTGGGATGCGTCCATCCAGCAGGTATCAATACTGTTGTGGACGCCACTGTATAACTGTGCCATCTTCTCCAACTGTATACACGGTCCATTACTATGCTCCCCCCCCCCCCCCCCCCCCATATCCATACCACTGTCTCCACACACCTATATTTTCATATCAGACTGTTCGCATTTTTTTTCAATCCTATCTGGCAACTATATTTAAACTCTGCAGCCAAGAGTGCCTTCTCACCTGGAAAATCCGTCTTTTCTGCTCCCACATGGATACATAGTGGTTGTGATTTTTAGTTTTGTGCTTTTTTATATTTCGTTGTCGTATCTATCCGTGTTGTCTTGTACTTGACAAAGATTCTGAGAATCGAAACGTCGTTCTGTGTGTCGTATTGTACGCGTTTGTGTGTTTTTTATTTTATTATATTACTAGCTGACCCGGCCCGGCTTCGCCCAGTTCTTGGTGGGGAGCATCTCATTTAATTCATATAAGTAGTCATATAAGTTCCCGTTCCCGTTACCGACTATCTGTCTGTCTGTCTGTCTGACCCGGCCCGGCATCGCCCAGCTCCTGGTGTGGAGCATCTCATTTAATTCATATAAGTAGTCATATAAGCTCCCGTTCCCGTTCCCGACTATCTATCTGTCTGTCTGTCTATCTGTCTGTCTGTCTGATCCGGCCCGGCTTCGTCCAGCCCCTGATGGGGAGCATCTCATTTAATTCATATAAGTAGTCATATAAGTTCCCGTTCCCGACTGTTTGTTTGTCTGTCTGTCTGTCTGTCTGTCTGTCTGTCTGTCTGTCTGTCTGCCTGCCTGCCTGCCTGCCTGCCTGTCTGTCTGTCTGTCTGTCTGTCTGTCTGTCTGTTATTGGTTGCAGTTTAGAACAACCTTAGATAAACGAAGACCAACTTACAAAAAGCATTAGAAAGAGCACTTGAAAGATCTTTACATCTTCCCCAACAATTAACTTGGGTAAATGAAGCGGCGGCAGCAGCAGCAGAAGAAGAAGAAAAAGGAGGAGTAGGAGCTGGGAGGAGGAAGAGGGAGGTGGAGGAGGGAGGAGGAGGGAGGAGTAGGAGGGAAGAAGAGATAGGCGGAGAGAGGAGGAGGGAGGAGGAAGGAGGAGGAGTAGTAGGGAGGAGGAGGGATTAGGAGGAGGAGAGAGAGGAGGAGGAGGAGGGAGGAGGAGGAGGAGGAGGAGGAGGAGAGGAGGAGGAGGGAGGAGGAGGAGGAGAGGAGGAGGAGGGGAGGGGAGGAGGAAGAGGAGGAGGAGGGGGAGGCGGAGGAGGAAGCGGGGAGGAGGACAGAGGGAGGAGGAAGAGGAGGAGGCGGGTAGAATGAGTAAGGAGAAGAACAACAGGAGGAGGTAGGGAGGGAGGAGGAGAGGGCTGGAGGAGGGAGATGGAGGAGGAGGGAGGAGGAGGAGGGGGATGGAGGAGGAGGGAGGAGGCAGGGAGGAGGAGGAGGGAGGAGGGAGGAGGGGGAGGAGGAGGAGGGAGGATGAAGAGTGGAGGAGGCGGAGGATACTTGGAGGGAGAGAGGAGGGAGGGGAGAGGTAGGATGTAGGAGGTAGTGGGAGGAGGAGGAGGGAGGAGGAGAGAGGATGAGGAGGGAGGAGGAGAAGGGATGAGGAGGAGGAGATGGAGGAAGAGTGAGTAGGAGGAGAGAGGAGGAGGGAGGAGAAGGAGGAAGGAAGAGGGAGGAGAAGGAGGAGGAGGGAGGAAGAGGGAGGAGAAGGAGGAGGGAGGAGGGGGAGGACGTAGGAGGAGGAGGAGGGAGGAGTAGGAGGAGAGAGGAGGAGAAGGGAGGAGGAAGGAAGAGGAGTGATTATGAGGAGGGAGGAGGACGAGGAGGCAGGAGGAGGAAGAGGGAGGAGGAGGAAAGAGGAGGAGGAAGGAGGAAGAAGAGGGAGGAGGAGGAGAAAGAGGGAAGAAGAGGATGGAGAAGGGAGAGGGAGGAGGGGGAGGGGAAGAGGAAGAGGGTAGGAGGTGGAGGAGGGGAGAGGAGGAGGAGGAGGAATATAACGCATATGCCTGTAGATTTAATAATGGCTGAAGTTGTTCCATGTCTTCTTAGAGTTGGCGACAGTGTAAAGAAATATAAAATCTTCAAACTTGATAGAGATAAGGTAACTATTATTTATTTATTCTTTAAGCATAAAAAGATGAGTTACAATGTTATGCATTATGCATTATTTTTATGAAAACTTTGAAAATGCCTTAAAGATTGTATCATTGTTTATTATAACTCATATGCCGGTATATAACTATAGACAAAGAGTTTATAAATCTTTGAAAACGATGCCACAATATGACTATAAGTTATACAGAAAAGTTATGCCCCTTGAAATAACTTTTACAGAGTTAAGTCCCCTCGCTGTATATAAATTATAATGAAAAATGGAAAATGAAATAATATTGGGTAAGCAGCCGATTTCACACTAAAAAAATATCACAGTGGGCTGCGCTGGAATTAAAGGAAAACGTGTAGAAAATTTCATCTCAATCGGATGGGCCGTTCGCGAGCGCATAAAGGACATATCGACATACAGACAGACAGACAGACGGAGATCGCCTTTTATATATAAGATTCATTTTATATATTTATTGAGTGCTTCTGATTTCGGATTTTCACCTGTATTTCGGGATACGAGATGGATTTCCTTGTAAGGTATGTGCAACGTGTTGATGTTTAGTACGTTTCTTCTCGCAGGAGCTTAATATACCTACTTGTTTCCAGTTCATTGGTTGAATGACAGGTCACTGCGTAAAATAACGCAATAAAAGGGGCGTGGTAAGACTTCCATTTCGACGAATAAGAACATGGGGGAGAAAAGTCCTTGTATTGTCCCATTTCTTCGGGTGTCACAAAATCATAAAAGCATTACCATTAATTACCGGACCTTTAGCTGGCAAGCCGTGTCGTTGCTGAAGTGATACTTCTCGACCGTAGAGACGGTTCACAAACATCTATCACATATATAATACAGGCATTGACTGCGGCTATGGTTCAGATACGTACATTATGCGTTTTCGCTTGTTTCTGGGCTATTTCACAGATTTCAGCCGATTCCGGTTTCGAAGGTATTTAGACAGACAGACAGACAGTCAGACAGACGGACGGACGGACGGACAGACGGACAGGCAGACGGACGGTCGGACGGACGGTCGGACGGACGGACAGACAGACAGGCAGACAAACAGACAGATAGGTTACTTTGTTATTGCCTAATATTAGCTTCTGGCACGGTGAAGTAATGATGAGTGCCCATGCTTTCTATCATAATGGTACGGTTTAGTTTTCAGACAGCAAGGTGCCAGTCAAGAATTATGTAATTACAGCAGTGATAGCATTCTTTAATTACAGCAGTGTTAGAAATCTTTAATTACAGCAGTGGTAGAATTCTCCAATTACAGCAGTGGTATAATTGTTCCCTCTCAAGAATTCTTTCATCGCAACATTGGTAAACTTAATTGCTGACAACAGTACTATAATACTATTTACATAGTAATATTATAATTCTGTCCTCACAGAAATGGTAGAATTATTTCAGTAGTGGTAGGAATAACACCAGACACGTTAGAATTAATAAAACAACGAAGGGAACTGAAACAGAAAGGAAGTATAAGACATATGAAGTAGAAACACATGAAGTATACATCCTTAAAACGAGATATAAGAAAGAACACAAGAAAGGGCAAAAACCAGTATATACAAGATTGTTGTACTAGAATAGAGAGATATCATAAGAATGGAAGAGATTGCGAAATGTTCAAAGAAATGAAGTTATTGAAAAGAAATGTTCAACCTCAATTAAATGTTATATGTGACAAGTTGGGAAATACACTCTAACAGAATCTATACAAATTATAGAAATACGGAAGGAATACTACAGTGGAATGTATGATATGAATGACTGTGAGGACATGAATGAGATACATGAACTAATGACAGCAGACACAGAACCTGAACCCTCATTAGATGAAATTGCATGGGCAATAAAGAACCCGAAGAATGGTAAATCACCTGGATGTAAAGAGATACCAGCTGAGCTAATTAAAGCGGGAGGAGAAGAAAGCATACAAATCTATCACGCATTATGCAAAAAAAGATATGGAAATACAGTATGTGGTCAAAAGACTGGAAGATTATCTTCATTCCAATACAGAAAAAGGGCAACTCGAAATTATGCACCATTAATAGAACTGTTGCCCTGATCAGTCATGCAAGTAAAGGTCTACTAAAAATCATAATGGGAATACTTCGTAAGGAAATGGAAGAAAAGATTAACGTGGTTCATGCTGGATTTAGACAAGGAAGAGGAACAATGGATCACGTGCTCAACATACGTTTAATAATAGAGAAGTGTAGAGAATTTAATGACTGTGTACAAGATCAGAAACTTTGGGAAATCATGAGGAAAATTGGCTTTCCATAACTTGTAGTACAACTCATAAAAATGCTCTATCTAGACCAACAAGCAACGCTTAGAATAGATGGTGAGACATCAGATTGGATTGACATCAAGCAAGGAGTCCGTCAGGACTGTGTGCGGTCCCAATATTTGTTTAAACTGTACGCCGAAAATATAATGAGAAATGTCAGAGAAGTTATAATTTATGAGCAGTATGATACCCTGAATATCGGTGGTCATGAAATACCAGAGATTCAATATGCTGGTGATACAGTATTACCATCCACATCACATAATGGTATAGAAAAACTAATAACCTGAACCATAAGAATAGTGAAAATCACAACTTATTTCTCAACATAACAAAAACAAAGATAATGAGCACATATAAAACTACTACGGAGAAAGAAATATGTTAATGAGGAAAAATTGGAGGTGGTGGACAATTTCGAATATCTTGGGCCATTGATTACCAATAATGGTGACACAATAAAAGAAATTAAAAGACGAATATCTGTTGCCCTTCAAAAGACAAAAAAAAAAAAAAATGAATAAATTATGGAATGGGACAGGCAGAACTACAAAAATTAGATTTTTAAGAGCAAGCGTCTTTCCCATTGCAACATACGCCTGTGAGACATGGACACTTACTAAACAAGCTGAACAGCGCATAAATGCCTTTGAATATAAATGTTATAGACGGATTCTAAGAATATCTTGGATACAGAAAAGAACAAATACATCCATACGACACGACCTGAATGTTGAAGAAGGTTGGCTACCAAAGACGATAAAGCAAAGAAAATATAAATATTTTGGCCACTTAAAACGTCATGAAAGTTTGGAGAGAACAATCATGGAGGGGTACATGCCCGGGAAGGGAGAAAGAGGAAGGCCAACGAGAAGATGGGTGCAGGATGTGACTGATGATCCCCAAATGGGTATATCGGACACAGGACATCTTGCTTATGACCGAGAAGTTTTCCGTAAGGTTGTTATGTTAGCGAGGTATTGCAAAGGACATGCTACTGAATGAATGAATGAATGAATGAATGAATTAATGAATGAATTAATTAATTAATTAATTAATGAGTGGTCGAAAAAATATCTTTCTTGAAATCTTTCTCCTGTCGTCATGATAATTTCTAATGCCAATTCTCTCATTATATGAGCAAAGAACGTCGCTTTCCCATAAGTGTAAACAATGTTCGACCTTTCCATAACTGTAAACAATGTTCTATTTTCCCATAATAGTATACACTAGTCTACTTTCCCATAATTGTATACAATATTCTATTTTCCTATAACTGTATACAATGTTCTACTTTCCCACAATTGTATACAACGTTCTACTTTTCCATAACTGTATACAATGTTCTATTTTCCCATAATAGTATACAATATTCTACTTTCCAATAATTGTATACAATGTTCTACTTTCCTATAACTGTATACAATGTTCTACTTTCCCATAATTGTATACAATGTACTACTTTCCAATAATTGTATACAGCGTTCTTCCTCTTCTTCTTCGTTCATCCGGAGTTTTTTTTCCCGGATGTGATTGCGTTGTGCCTGTTTACAGCAGAGCTGCGTTCTTGCGCCGTTAGGCCGACACATCCGACTTCTGCGGGCATTTGTTGACCAGGTTAACCTTCCCGGGGTATATAGTGTTCTATTTTCCCATAATAGTATACAATGTTCTCAATCAATCAATCAATCAATCAATCAATCATGTGCTATGCCGGAAAGCTTGGGTGGTCATGACTCATCATGTCACTCGATCACCAGAGTCGTGGATCAGCTCAGTGTTCCTGTCTCGACCATGCCATGTGGCCAAGCCATCCAAGTATTTACTTCTCGGTCTTCCCCTTGGTCTGTTCCCTTCGATCTTGCCAGTTGTCATTAAGTTCTCCAATCCATTTCTTCTCATAACATGTCCAAAAAATGTTGACTGTCTACGAGTAATTTCTCTAATCAATTTACGATGTTCATTTGTCTCCTGTAGTACTTGGTCATTGGTTTTTCTGTCTGTCCATGGTATTCTTTGCATTCTCCCCAGAAACCAAATTTCTGCAGCCATTAGATGTTTTTCCAGCTTGACTGCTCATTGTCCAAGTTTCACATCCATACAAAAGAACAGGCTCTATGTAGCACCTCAACACTCTTTTTCTCGTTTCAATTGACATCTTTTTATGGTCAGTATGTTTTTCATCTTGCTAAAGGCTTCAATGTTCTACAATGTTCTACTTTCTGTGCTATAATGTGCTACAATGTTCTACTTTCCCATTATTGCATGCAATGTTCTACTTTCTGTGCTACAATGTTCTACTTTCTGTGCTACAATGTGCTACAATGTTCTACTTTCTGTGCTACAATGTGCTACAATGTTCTACTTTCTGTGCTACAATGTTCTACTTTCTGTGCTACAATGTTCTACTTTCTGTGCTACAATGTACTACAATGTTTTCCTTTCCCATTATTGCATGCAATGTTCTACTTTCTGTGCTACAATGTTCTACAATGTTCTACTTTCTGTGCTACAATGTTCTACTTTCTGTGCTACAATGTGCTACAATGTTCTACTTTCTGTGCTACAGTGTGCTACAATGTTCTACTTTCCCATTATTTCATGCAATGTTCTACTTTCCCATAACTGTTATACCAGGTTCTACTTTCCCATAATTTGAATATTGAACACAGCCTACTACTGGGAATGATGTTCGTATTCCGGTAAGAACCCTGGGCCTTGTCCACGTCAGATTGGAAGCACTAGACTCGAGTTTCGCCACCGTTTGAGCTCGCCGGTGAGGCATATCCCTGACTGGACCCGGGATCGAACCCCGGATCAATGGCGTATGAGGTGGGTGTGTAACCACCAGACCACGTGGCACACGTTAGACGTGACCAAATTATCACACTAGAATATCACAACGTCAACCACTGTAGGCTATAGCTCAAAGTTTCTCGATCGCCCAGACTGACATCCATTAATCGATGTGGCCCGGAATTATCAGGTCTTCTCTATCTGGCAAGGTCAGGTTTTTTTTTTTAGTTCTTGCTTGTCCGTTTCTATTCTTTATCTCAATGATGCATCTTCCATCTAATGTTATCCATGTGCCTAGATATCTGAATTTCTGCATTTGCCCCAAAATAAAGTCCTGTACTTTAATAGCACACTTATGCAAAATCTGTTTCTTTGATATCACCATGACTTCTGTCTTTCTATTATTCAAACTAAGGCCCATTTTTCACGTTTACAGCCACCGTATCTATCATTTCCTGTAGATCCAGAGCAACTGGAAATCAGAATGAGTAGACCGTAAAGCTAATGGCCTGACAAATTGTTAGGAAAAGTAAAATCTATTCACGGATAGATGCAACCATTTAACATGGATGGAGTCGGTCTTTTTTTTCTTTCTTTAATTCGCATATCCTTTACAGGACATCGCTGTCAACAGCAGCATCTTTCAGCTGTCTGTTGATTTCTTGGCAAGATTACGCTCAGTAGTTTGCCATTGCTTTATGAGCGGCCGGCTCAGTTATCCAGCGGGGTCACCAGCGGGGGTCGAACCGCTTCCAGCTCTCGCCCGCTACGAGACTGCGTGATAAATGGGATTACGGAGAAAGTGTTGTAACCCCTCGGCCAGAGAGACCGGCGGAATCGGTCTAGAGGAAGAAATAATTACACAGATGCATGCTGAAGTCGGACACGCTGACCTCGGAGGTACTTGACCAGGTGTGACGTACTCACCTTGAAAGAGGAACGAAGAAGAGGAGGAAGAAGCTCCGATGAACGGCAAGCGCCTAGCCACTACGCAACCACCACTTTCACTAAACGATACTTGTGATGTTGTTTCTTTCAGAGAAGTGTACATACGTGGACTGCTTCTACTATGGCCTGATTCCCAGGCACAGCCTGATTGAGAAGTGCCTTCTGTCCTTAAAATTCAGCAAGCTGCCCCATGAAGACATGTGCTCCAAGCTTAGAGAACGCATTGCCAGCTGCGATCCGGAACGGAGCAATTGCCCAAACAAGCTACAGCATCCCTACGAACAGAGATTTCACGATTACATATATGTGGATTTTCTAACCCAAGTTAGTGCATACTGCTGCCGCAATCAGCCCTTAGTTGAACAGCTCAGAGATTGCTTTAACGACGAACTAGAGTCATGTCTGCAAACCTGCTTCCAACAAAATCTAAAGTTCGATAGAAAATGCGTATTGTTGGAGTTCTACAAACATGCACGCTGCCCACCCTATGCGGTTGACGTTTTTATTAATCTAATTGATAATTATTTGATGTATAATCCCTATTGGAAAGTTGCAGTCCCGGCACCAAAAGAAAGCTTAAGAAAATTTTGGCCAGATGCGTTTCTTGTACATGGGTAATGCAAAATGCATATCTCTGAAGCCATTTAATAACATTTTGTGGAACATTTCCAACCTAAACAAAGGTTTCTAACTCTAAAATGATGTCAAGGTTACATACACAATTTTCTCTCCCCGTTATAATTGCACTGACACATTATACGTTCATTATTTACTTAGCATTAATAACTATATTCATTCATACAGTGGCTTGTTCTGTCCAGAACTAAACCCCATAATGTTAAAGTTTGGTGCACGTCCTTTCACAGAACGTCACAATCAACCCTGACATTTTTTGGCTGTTTGTGATTTTCTGGGCAATTTTACGTTCAGTGTTAGTCAAGTCCCAGTCAGATATGACTGAGATAACGTATGACAGTAGAGGGCACTACCTGCTTTGTGTTAGCCAACGACTTCCGGAGGAGGAGAGGAATTGGGAGGGTACAAGCCTTATCCTAGTGTAATGAAATTCAACGTAAAGACTATATTAAATGACAGGGCAGAGGAGGCCCTAAGCCTTGGTCGACAACTGGTCTGGTATCGAAGTCCGAGAGGTCATCAGTTAGAACATTGCTTTGCTGATCCGGCAGCTTCTGCGGCTGGTCTTGTTCCAGATTTATTGGTGTTACCTTTCCTGTGGATAAACTAGACATGCCGAGAGAGGGATCGTGATCACGGGCAACATATGATCAATATAATTCAGCCCAGGCTTTCTGCTATGGAGACGTTACCATGCCTTTGTTTTAAAAGCGCAATAACTATCGACTGCCAAAACGGCAAGGTGCCAGTACAGTACTTTACGTTCGGTAGTTTTGCCTTTGCTTTCTGAGCGGCCGACACTCATACCACTGTGACAATATCAGCAAAGCGGTGTGCTTTCAAATCGGTTACGGTTGATTTAGAACCGAATATGTCAGATATTGAAACTGTTGGCTGACAGTAAGATGCAGATGGCAAAAGTATGTATTAGCCTAGCAGTACCGTGCTGTAAATTTTCTCAGTATGATGCAAGTCTTCGAAACTCCGCCCCTTACATGTTTTTTCCCTTTAAAAATGCCGCCCCTTTATGAAGCCCCTTTACTGTGCTGCCTGATGAGGCAGCCTCTCTGTATCACAGCACGGTACGGCTCTGCAGTAGGGAAAAGAAAACGGGGAAGACCAAGAGAGACCCCGCGTAGAACCATCATCAGAGAAGGCTCAATTAACGGCCAAGTGAACATCCAAGATCTACAACAGGTAGCAGCGAACCGCCAGACACGGAGAGCCATGACTTCTGCCCTATGCGCCGACTTAGGCTCAAGAGGAAAGACTAACTAAGAACACATCTGTAAATCAAAACAATGTTTTCCGGTAGTGAATTCGAATAAAGAAGACACAAACAATATACTGCACGATTTATTGCCTGGCATATTTCACTGTATCTCGTCAGGTACATACTGCAGAAATCACACAACATAAAGTAAAATAACGAGATAACTCCTTCAAGCTGAAATATACACATGTTCGCACAGTAATGTCAATTGTCAACCACTGAATTTTCTTTGATTCTACACTGAATTAGTTATTCTATGAACTTTCTATCCTGAACTAACTAATATCTGACCACAGCAACAATGTCCCAAAAATACTTGAGTTACCGTATGTATTTTACAAAAAGTATGATTAGAAATGCGAGCAGTCGTTATAACAGTTCGGTGTATATGTGTTTTATATGTATGTAAAGTAAAAGTAAAGTTTAAAAAAAAAAAGAGACCGCTCTCCCTGGCGAAGGATTTAGCGCAGTTGTTCGTAATCCCGTATATCCACGTGGGGAAAAACAGCTGCTCGAGAATCGGCAGCGGTTAGTGCCACACTGGTAACTTACGGGGGTATGTGAGCCTGTCGTTTAGAAAGCAATGGCAAACTACTGAACGTAATACTTGCCCAGTACATCAACAGCAGCTGAAAAATGCTGGTGTTGACTGCAACGTCCTGTAAGGGATATGCAACATAAAAAAGTAAAAGTATGCAACATTTAGAAGATGCGGTTAATGTACACAGAGAAAAACCAGGGTTACACATAAATTGTAAGAAGACAGAGCTGATGGTCGGCGATAAGAAGAAAGAGGTACCAATGTAATATGCTGGTCATTTTTACTGTCATTTACTACTTATATAGTATTTATTGATACTAGAAGTGTCCATAAAAGTAATAATCTGTCCTACTGGACCAATTTTGTTTTGGAAAAATGAGATTTCAGATTGAGACATTTCAATGGTCGCCAGTTATGGATTTTTTCCCAAAACATCAAAGTTACTGGATTACTAGAAAATTTATTTTTTGCATATCCTTTTTTTTTGTTTACAGGACATCACAGTCAACATCAGCATTTCTGCCGCTCTGGTGTCTTGGAAAGTTTACGTTCAGTAGTTTGCCATTACATTACCAATGCAAAACCAACGCAATGCTGTATGCGGCCAAATCACGCGCAGCTGTGTTTCGAACGCGGGTATACGGGATTACGAACCGCGCCCGCAACCCTTTTGCCACGGAGACTGTCTTCTAGCAAATTAGTCTAAAATAATGTGCTGACACTAGATATCACCATGAAAGTAATATTCTGTCACACAGGACCAATTTTTTTTTTGGGGGGGGGGGGGGGGGGGGGGGGGGGGGGGGGGAATTGGTATTGCTCAAAATTGATAAAGTTCAAAAGGTCGCCGGCCAAAAATTTAAGTTGCTGGATCACTAGGAAATTAGTCTAAAACAATGAGCGGACAATAGATATGAGCATAAAAGTAATAATTTGCCCTACTGGACCAATTTGGTTTTGGAAAATTGAGTTAACTCAATATTGAGAAATTTCAACAGGTCACCCGCCAATCATTGATTTTCCCCAAAACATTATAGTGGCTGCATCACTAGGAAATTAGTCTAAAACAATATAATGGTAAATGGGAATACCATGGACTGACAGAAAAATACCACTGAGAAAGTCCTACAAGAAGCAGATGAAAACTGTTAACCGATTAGAGAAATTAGACGTAGACAGTTAGAAGTAGAAATAAATTAGAGGACTTGGTGACAATTGGCAAGCTTGAGGAGAAAAGACCAACGGGAACGCAGAGAAGTAAATACCTGGATGGCTTGGCCACGTGGCATGATCGAGACAAGAACACTGAACTAATCCGCGACTCTGGTGATCGTATGAGATGTTGAAACAAGACCGGCTACTCTTATCGACATGGCACACGATGATGGCGAAAATAAAAGACCCGGCTTCAAGATAGACATATTGTGTTACAGTGGTACCTCGGGTTACGAACGCCCCAGGTCACGAACAATTCAGGTTACGAACAACAACTTCGAACATTTTATGTCTCGGGTAGCGAACAGTGCCTCGGGTTACGAACGAAGGACGAGAGAGAAGAGAGAGAGGAGAGGAGGAGAGAGAGAGAGAGAGAGAGAGAGAGAGAGAGAGAGTGAGAGAGAGAGAGAGAGAGAGAGAGAGAGAGAGCAGTGTGTAACGTTGGAGACAAACGATTGCGTATAGTACAAACAGTACTACAGATGAGCTTGTGGATCTTCAGAATGAACAGCTGAAGACATGTAAAGGAGGAGCAGTCGTCCGATGATGAGGAGTCAGTGACCGTTTCCAACTGCCAGTATTAAAGAAATTTGCAGCAAGTGGGCACACGTCGAAGACTTCATTGTGAACCATCATCCAAACAAACTTGTTGCTAACAGGGCAGTAAACCTGATGAATGATACGTGATCGCCCACATCAGAAAGATTCTCCAGCAAAAGAAGCGACAAATTTCCCTTGATAGTTTCTTGGTGCAGAAAGATCCCCAGTCGGCTGCCAAGAAACAGCTACAAGATACTCCTAAAACTAATGATTTAGAATAACACAGAAAGTGACAAATTTCCCGTGATCGTTTTCTTGGTAATAAAGATAGACTAAATGTCTTTTTATTTTACATTTAATTCATTTAGTTGTCTTCTTTCTCTTTATTTAATATGTGAAGTATACGCATTCTTTGCGTTTTGTCGGGTAAACGACCGGATGTTAATAAAAAAAATAACGATACTTTCATCTTGAAACGGATTGTCTTTATTTCATTGATTTCAATGGTTCGGGTTACGAACGTTTCGGGTTACGAACAGAGTTCTGGAACGAATTAAGTTCGTAGCCCCCCTCTGCCGTGTGTCCACCTTGACGAGGTAAAGAGGCTTGAGCGTCAAATGACCCCAAGAGCTATGCCGACGGTAGCACAGCTACTGGTAGGGTCACCCATGTCGGACAGGTCAAGCGACTCAAGGGAGAGGAACCAGACGAAGATGACACACAAACCTGCTGCCTTGTAGGTAGACTGGGACAGTCAAAGGCTAGGGAAAGCCACTCCCGAAAAAATGCTTGTCGAAATCGGATGTACTGAGCCACAGGCTTGACAAAGCAGTGCAACGTAACTTAATTCATGATGTCACAAATTAAAATTAATCGTTATGGTGCTAATCCCGCGAAGTCCCATCAGGCGGTGATAGTGCCGGGCCCCCTGCCTCGAGGGGGTCCACCCATGACTACTGAGAGGAGTAGGTTAAGAGCTATTGACCAAACACCCCGGGCACTCAACATACTACAGTGGAATGCCGAAGGAGTTTACAACAAGAAAGTCTCCCTAACACAGCGTCTTCATAAAGATAAAATAGATTTGGCATGCATTCAAGAGACACACCTCAACGCCAATCGCAAATTCTCAGTCAGAGGATATCAGGCCACACGTTTTCGACCGCGAAGGACACAAAGGAGGAGTTCTAATACTTACACGAAATACAATACCTTGCAGCGAAGTATCTGTGATCTCTGACAACCAAACGGAAATTATAGGTGTTGATATAATGATAAAGGACGTGAAAATAAGAATTTACAATCTGTATAGCCCAGCAGATAAGGATCCTTACACTCTCAAACATGAAAATAACTGACACAAACTGCATTATTGTCGGAGACTTTAATAGCCGTTCAGAAAGATGGGATACCCAGATACTGACAAAAGAGGAGATGAAGTGGAGGACTGGGAAATAGACTCAAATCTCCATCTACTCAACAAAGCGGATGACACACCGAGCTTCTACTCCAGAAGATGGCTTACCACTTCTACTCCAGACTTAGCTTTCTGCACAGGAGACATCCTCCACAAAATCGATCGCCATGTGCTTGACCAATTAGCAGGTAGTGACCACAGACCAATCAAGCTTGTAATTAATATGGAGTATGTTCCACAGGAGCAAAAGCCTTTGCCCCGCTGGAATTACAAACGAGCAGACTGGGACAGATTTGCCATACTAACAGACAAATATTGTGAAAATATAAATACACGATATGGCAACATGAAGCAAATGGTGGAAAGTCTAAACAGAGAAATAATACAGGCGACCACTGAGTCTATTCCAAGAGGAGCGAGGAAAAATTACAAATCATACTGGACTGAAAAACTACAAACTTTGGAGGACAAAGTTGAAGATGCCAGGAAGACAGCAGAGAGAGAACAAACAACTGAAGCGAACATCTCTCTCAAAGCCATCTCAGCAAAATATAAAAGAACAGTAAATCAAACAACAAGAGATTGTTGGAGGGACAAAAACAGAAAACCTGAATTTTGACAGGGATGGAAACAAACTATGGAGACTAGTGAAAGCCATGAACAATGAAGGACCTAGAAACAAACAAATAACAATTAAACAAGGAAATGCCTTGCTTACAGGAAGAAAGGCTGCAAATGCACAAATGAAACATTATGCCAGTGCAAACCACATTGATATTACAACCAAACAGAAGAAAGCAATCAAAGACAAACAGATGCATGATAGTAATAACAGAGACAGCAGCAGAATATATGATGGCAAATCTAACAATGGAAGAAATGGAACAGGCAATGAATACTGTCACAGTCCTAGATCTCTAGGGGATTGAAACTCGGGCTCATACAGGCAACAAACTCCGTTCAGATACAATATAGCAACATTTATTAACATTATATTACAGTGCGCTGGCGAAGTGGGTTTTTACAAGCCCGCACTTAGCAAGTTGCGTATCACAGGAGTTTACATTAAACATGATTATCACAACAACTCTATCAGCTATCTACATATGTATACGACCCTTAAATACACATGGGTCTGAACTCTCAAGTCCCCCTTAAGGTAAGCCCTGTTGCTTCATCGATGTCCAGTCCGTGTCTGCCTTTCCACATGTGTCGCAATCCGACACGGGTGGTAACTCTTTCCGAGTTTCTCGTGGACCCCGCAATCTGCGGGCCCCATCAGTGTCCACGGGACTGTGGACACACTGACCGGTCCTTCGAGAAGGCTCTGGATTATTCAAGCCTTCGAGTGACTCGATTCTTTCCCTTTAGCTGGAGTTCTAGCCCTTCGCCAGTATCTCTTACTTTATGTTGGTACCGCCCTTATGTGAGGCTGTGACAGGAGTCCTCCCCCCCCCCCTGCTTTGATGGGTTATTATAAGGTAATTAGTTTTGTACTAATTCTGTCACAGGATCACATAAAGTCGGTGTTTGTAGTTTGGTGGATAGTAACTTGGCAATCTATACATCTGCATCAACACTCGTGTATTCTCCCATACACCACTTCAAGATGATTGCTGAAGAGGTCTCTCTCTTCTATGTCCTTAAACATGCTTATCTGACCGAAGTTACGTGACGTTTCCCAGTTGTTTTAACAACCGCACCCTTCTCAAGTATCCATATGATACCAAGATAATTAAACTCTGTGTAAGAGAGTTTTAACAAGACAAAAGTCTTGGCTATTTAAGTACACCTGCAAATCTTGTCCTGTGTGTGCATTTCGATACACTTTTACTTCCGTATGTTGTATAATGCGGAATATGTAGTTATGCTGTTGTTTTATCCCATCTGACTACCTGTGTTCCTGTTCGCTTGTTAGTGTATTGACTGATATGTTGCTGTTTCTAATAAAGTGACTGTATTTTAATTGTTAGTGTTCAGTTTTGAGTTTTGTATAAAGTGTGTGCTCACTGAGTGGTTTTTCTCCAAGCGTCACGAGTTGGGATATCCTTTGTCATGAATTACCCCAATGTGTGTAATGCATGATCGGGCATTCCAAACAGTGGCGCTTAGATGTAGTGTATTAAATACTAAACATGTATCAATAATTTAGACAGGTAATACATTTTTACATGAAAGACGCAGACAAATTAAAATAAATACGTTTTGCGTACAATTTGTCCGCTCAGTATATCGCTCCCTCATTTAATTCATTCACCCTGTCATCCATACATCTTTCATACAAAATAGTATTTTGTTAAATTATCCAAATAAAGTTGAGGTAAGTCTTTCTGCCCTTAGACAAACTGATTAGGCGATATGTTCCCTTTAAGGTAATAAGTACTTTTTGTACGAGTATTCAAAAAATGGTTTATAACTTAAATAGAGAAAATTGCATAGGAAGAATATTTCGCCTATGAGTGGAAATACCTGTAATATTATGGTAGAAAATATACAAGTTACAGGTTGACATATTTTATATACATAATTCAATACAAGTGTAATACATATTAAATAATAGTAAATTAATTAACTAACTAATTAAATCCAACGATGATGTGTGCGTTGTCCTCCTGTTGTCCGTGTGTCGTGCCATGAATGTTAACAGTTAATATAGCTGTCTCTTGCATGTTGTAATCGACGTAGTTCTATTCCGGCTGTTTGCGAAGTTTCTTTAGCAATAGCGAGTATGCAGTGTTCTTAATCTTTTCACGATGACTGTCAGTTCACTGGTTGCAATCATTTCACAGATATTATATATCGCTCGGATTGTTTCTAAAGCTTTGGCAATTGGTAATATAGGGTTCTCAAAGTTTCATGTTCGTGGGTGATATACGTAACCTATTCACTTGGGCGTTGATACTTCTGAATGAAAGTTGTCTAGTAGGTGTAGAGGTACACCGTTCTATGCAACAGACTAAAATATCACAGCTTATTATATGGCGAATAATTAATGTGCTTAGTGTTCGTCTGCTGGTGCATTAGTTTGCCGTGACAAAATATCAGCAATAATGTTATCAGTGCCTCTGATATGGCGGATTTCGAAGTCGAAATCTTGAAGAAGAAGACACCATCTTTGTAAACGATGGTTTTTAGGAACACCTTGCTTAAGTACCAACAATGGCGAATTATCGGTTAAAACAACAAAATGCGAACCTAAGAGGAACTTAGATAATCGACGCATACAAAAAAGTAGACTTAATGCCTCCAACTCCACTGTGGAATAATGGATCTCTGCCTTTTTCAGCTTGCGGCCGACGTAGAGTATCGGATGTCTCACCCCTTGATATTCTTGCATCAGGCATCCTCCAATTGCGATAGCACTCGAATCTGTGGTCAAAATAAAGGGTATATCTATGTTTGGTAATCTTAATACGGGTGGGTTAGAAAAAAATTGATTTCAATCTGCACATTGCATCCTCTAAGCGGATACTTTTACAAAATTTTTCTGGATGATCTTTTGTCAACAGATTAGAAAAAACTGATGTGAGTTCTGCCCAGTTTGGTATAAACTTGGCATAATAGTTTATGAGACCTAATAAGCTTCTAACCTGTTTCTTTGTAGTTGGAACTTCTAGGTTGAGAATTTTTGATACGATTTTATCATCTGTCAATAGTTTGCCTTCGGAAATCCTATGACCTAGGAAGTCTATCTGTTTATAGCCTATTTCAACCTTGGAAGGTTTGATAGTAAGTCCAAAAAGAAAGATTTGGTTAAAGACTTGTTGGAGTGTAAGTAAGTGAGAAGTCATGTTAGAAGAATGAATACATATATCATCAATATAAGATTGCACGTCCTTGATGCCGTGCAATAACAGTCTAGTTAACCTGACAAATGTGGCGGGAGCGTTCTTAAGCCCAAATGGAAGATATCTCCATTCGTACAACCCAAGGGGTGTAGCGAATGCTTTTATATGTCTTGAAGAAGGGTGTAGTGGTACTTGCCAGTAACCTTTAGCTAAATCAAGCTTAGAAAATAAGGATGACATATTCAAAATGAGGTCTTCACAGCTGTTCATAGGCTCTGCATCTGTCGTGGTTATAGTATTTAATTTTCTATAATCTATGCACAAACGAATGGTTTGGTCCTTCTTTTTCACCAGGACAATTGGCGAAGAATACTGGGACACAGATTTCTGTATTATTCTATTTTTCTCTAAGTCCAAAATTTCTTTGTCTAAATTTGCTCTATAATGTAAAGGAATCGAATATGGTCTACATTTGATCGGTGTAAGGTCTGTCAACACAATTGAATGTGTTATTTTGTCAGTCCGTCCAGGTTTGTTTGAGAAGATAGTTTTATAGTCGTTAAGAAGAGACAAAATGTCTTGTCGCTGCTGTTGTGTCATAGTGTCAGAGATTTGTATGTCCTTCATAGTACTGTCGTCGTTCATAATTGGTACTGGAATTTCCGTATTGTCTACGTCCGTCTGATTTATTACTGATGCTACTGTTTGTAAATTGTCTTCAATGTCATTGTCGATGTCGTCGATACTAATAGTTGTCAATGTGTCGTTAATTTGGTCGTCGTTGTCGTTATCCCATATTGTCGGTACTGTGAATATGTTTTCGTCATCTTCGTTGTCGCAAGAATGAGTCGTTAACGATGCTTCGTTTGTCGAGGTGTCATTCAGTTGGGTAATTGTCGTTTCGTTTCTGTCGTCCTTGTCAGTCTGATTATTGTCATCTGTTATCTGCGTCTGCTTATTCGTGTCACTGTCATTTCTAGAATCAATCAATCAATCAATCATGTGCCATGCCGGAAAGCGTGGGCGGTCATGACTCGCCATTTCACTCGATCACCAGTGTCGTGGATCAGCTCAGTGTTCCTGTCTCGTCCATGCCATGTGGCCAAGCCATCCAGGTATTTTCCTCTCGGTCTTCCTCTTGGTCTGTTCCCTTCGATCTTGCCAGTTGTCACTAAGTTCTCCAATCCATTTCTTCTGATAACATGTCAAAAATTTTTGACTGTCTACGTCTAATTTCTCTAATCAGTTTACGTTGTTCATTTGTCTCCTGTAGTACTTGGTCATTGGTTTTTCTGTCTGTCCATGGTATTCTTTGCATTCTCCTCAGAAACCACATTTCTGCAGCCATCAGATGCCTTTCAGCTTGACTGTTCATTGTCCAAGTTTCACATCCATACAAAAGAACAGGCTCTATGTATCCCCTCAACACTCTTTTTCTCGTTTCAATTGACATCTTTTTATTGGTCAGAATGTTTTTCATCTTGCTAAAGGCTACTTTCGCCATGGCGATTCTTGTTCTAATCTCTTCAAGGCATCTCCCATCAGATGTTATAACTGTTCCAAGATAATTGTACCGATTCACTTGTTGAAGAATATTTCCATTTACTTGTATATTACTTTGAGGCACTTCTTCCTTCCTACTGACGACCATAACCTGAGTCTTTTTACAATTTAATTCTAACCCCAGCTGCTCACTGTGTACAACAACCGCATCTACTAATTGTTGCAGGTCCTGCGGATTGTCTGCAATCAATACTGTATCATCTGCATATCTAATGTTATTGATGTTTCGTCCTCCAATGCTGATTCCATTTATATCCTCTACATTTCTGAAAATATTTTCACTGTACAGGGAAAAAAGATCTGGAGACATTACACATCCCTGCCTAACACCTCTCTTAATTGGCTGATACTGTCCCACTTCATTATCAATCCTTATTGCAGCTTGTTGTTTCCAATATATGTTTTTTATAAGTCTAATGTCTTTCCCATCAATTTGTAAATCTGCAAGCATATCCACCATGCTGACATGTCTAACGCTATCAAAAGCCTTTGTATAGTCGATAAAGCAAAGATGTATATCCTTGTTTACTTCTATAGCACATTCAATAACTGTTCGCAGCATATACACAGCATTTACTGTTCCCTTCCCTTCTACAAACCCGCATTGTTCTTCCCCTATTTCAGGTTGTATCTTCTTCCTCATTCTTTGCATGATAATTCTTAGCAAAATCTTTGTGAGGTGACTCATTATACTAATTGTTCTGTGTTGATCACATTCCAAGGTTCCTGATTTCTTTGGGATTGCAATAAATATAGAGTTACATAATTCTGGAGGTATATCTCCAGTATCATATAATGTGTTCAGCAGTCTGGTGACTTGCTCTAGTCCAAATTCTTCTAAAGCTTTAATCATTTCTGTTGTGATGTTATCTGCACCGGGGGCCTTGCCAGCTTTCATATGCTTAAGAACATTTCGAACCTCCATCTCCAAAATTGGCGGTCCTTCATTATTAAATCTAATATCATACTGTTCGTCTCTGTTATCATCATAAAGTTGTTTCACATAATCTGTCCATACCTGTAGAATCTGGTCTTTTTCTATTATGATTTTGCCATCTTCAGTTTTTAGACAGCCTGTTGATGTACTTGTTCTTTTATTAGTAAGTTCCTGAATTCTTTTGTGCACTAATTTGGTATTTTGACTGTTGTGTTGGCTTTCAATTTCTGAGCACTTTTCCTCAAGCCATTTTTCTTTTGCCTCCTTACATAATGTTCTGACTTGTCTGTGAATTTCTTCATATTTGACAGAATTATTTTTGTTGAGTCTTCTTGTTTCCATGAGTTGTAAAATTTCTGCAGTCATCCATTTCTTACGACCCACCTTCTTTAATTTTGGAATAGTTGTTTCTGCAGCCACATTGATTGAATTCTTCAACGTTTCCCATTGATCATCCACATCCTGGAATAGGATCTCTAGATCGGACAAAATTTCAAATCTGTTCTGTACTTCTATGTTGAATTTGTTTTGTATTTCCTTGTCATTACTCAATGTACATAAATCATATTTAGTGTTTCCTGTTATATACTTGACTTTCTTCAACTTTATCCTCAATGTTCCTGTGAGTAATCTGTGGTCACTATAACAATCAGCACTGGGAACTGTTTTTGCTATTGTTAATGCGTTTCTAAATCTTCTGCTAATCAGAATGTAGTCAATCTGGTTTCTAATCCTGCTATCTGGACTCCTCCATGTCCATAATCTTCTAGGGTGTTGTTTGAACCAGGTGTTTCCTACAATCATTTCCTGTTCTTTTGCCCACTCTACGAGTCTGTATCCTCTTTCATTTCTCTCTCCTAAACCATAGTTTCCTACTGTGTAGCTATCTCCTTGATTTCCTACTTTTGCGTTGAAGTCCCCAATTATGATGTTTATTTCTGACTTTTTACATTTCTTTAAGGCAGACTCAATGTCGTTATAAAATTCTTCTACACTATCTTCACTGGATTCTCCTGTTGGGGCATATACTTGAATAATATTTATGCTAAAAGGTCTGCCACTTAACTTAACTAGTAGAACTCTGTCCGACACGGCCCAATATCCTTGAATAGATTTTGATGTTTTCCGATCCAGAATAATTGCCACTCCCCTATGACGATCTTCACCTCTAGAATAAATAATCTTGAAATCTTCCTCTTTCTAGAATAGTATGGTTTTAACATATTTACATGGAATATCTTCAACTTTCCATTCAAAGAAATTTCGTAGTCAACTTCCGAAATCCTTCTCACAACTTTAAATGGTCCCTGCCAAGAGGTTGATAGTAAATCTCTCTTGTCAGGTAGCAATAGTAAAATATCTTGATTTGGTTGTAATACAATCGTTTTTGCACCTTTGTTGGCGTACTGCCTGTACCTAAAACCTTTCTCCTGTAATGATGTTCTGGCCAGTATACAGGATCTAATGATTTTGTCTCTGGTGTCAGTGACCAAATCATAGGTGGAAACTGGTAATTGGGTATTTACGGGTTGTGATATTATATCTTTGTAAATAGTGAGAGGTCCTCTTGGGTTCGCTCCATATATCAATTCGAACGGAGAGAACCCCGTGCTTGATTGTGGGACTTCTCTGTATGCGAACAGCACCGTTGTGAGAAGTATATCCCAATCGGCTGGATTTTCAGCTGTCACTTTGGATAACATATGTTTCAGGTCCCCATTTAGTTTTTCGCAAATTCCATTCGCGGCCGGTCGATAGGGACTGGTGAAACATTGTTTTATGCCTAGTAACTTAGTTACCGATTGGGTGGCATTAGATATGAATTGCGTTCCTCTATCTGATATTATCTTCTCCGGAAAGCCAAAACGGGAGAATATCTGCAAAAATACGTCCGTCACATCCTTAGAGGAGATAGATTTTAATGGGATCATTTCTGCCCATCTTGAACACAAATCAACAAGTGTAAAAATGTATCTATTTCCTTTGTTTGAGATGTGGTTCAAAGGACCTACTAAATCAACTGCCACGATTTGAAATGGTCTCGAGGCAGTTGTGGTTGATTGAATTTCTGCCGTAGGGTTTTTTCCCCTTTTTAATTAGTTTCTGACAGGTATCACATGATCTACAATAGGTTTTTATGTCTTGGCAAAATTTAGGCCAATAAAATTGACTCAGGACTCTGGCCCTGGTTTTTTCGTAACCCATATGACCTCCGAAAGGTGAGTCATGGGCTATATTTAGCACTTTCTCACGATGTGATTGAGGTAGAACCATTTGCTGTATCGTGGTTTGATCTCTGGTATATAATCTCGTTAGAACATTGTTCTTTAGTCTAAATGTCCAAGAAGCGTTTTTCGTTAATTTCGGCTTTAGTCCTACTAACCGAAAATATTGTGAAAGGGTTGGATCTGATTTTTGTTCTTCTACAAAATCGGTGGTGGTAGTGTTAGGTGATATGATTTCTAGAGACTCCTGAAGTTGGTCGGTGTGGGTTTTGTGTGTCGTTTGTCTTGTTACTACATTAGTGTGTTGTGTGTGTTGTTGCACATTTACAGGCTCAGTAATTTATGGATCGATGGCATCCTCAATTCGAGGTGTTAATATGATGGTATCATTGAAAGATTCAACCGCCCCTGTATTCTGCACCTCTGTGAATTCATTTTGAATTCCGTCATCGGTTGTCTCCCTTGTGCTTTTGGCAGTTTGAGACAAGCACGCGTGGTGTTTCCCTTTAGAATCGCTGTTTGGGTTTTGGATACAGTTTTTCTGTTCCCATTCTCTGATTTCCCTTTCAGAGCAAGATCTTATGTTGGGAAGATTCCCAAGGATGATTTCAGCGACAGGATTTTCTAGTACTGCGCATAGCACTTGTCCTGATATAAAAGGTGTGCGAATTTCGGCAAGTGCTAGGGGGTATCTTTCGATCGTGCCTGTGAATGTGCGACACGTTACGTATTTGTGTGTGTAGTCTTTGTCGTTAACTAATGTTCTCTTAATTCCACAAAGAGTCGCCCCGGAATCGCGTATTAATGTACATTGTTTGTTATTAACAAAACCTGTTGAGAAATTTAATTTGCCTGTTGATGATAAGGCTGCGTTGGCCATTTCGTTAGAAACTGGGATTGTGTGGCCGCATAACAAAGTTGTATCAAGCTGAAATTTTCTACAGGTGTTACATGTGTTATCAGTGATGGTGTCAATGATTTGCACTGCATTACCTAACTCACTCAAACTTTCATTCTGAATGTCACATTCGTTCTGTTGTTCAACCTCTTCATCTGAGGATGTGTCTATTAATGCGGCATTGGCCTGCTTCATTATCTTTCGTCCTTCACAAAATCTTGAATAGTGGCCATAGCTCGAACAAAAATAACATTTGACCGCTCTCTGATATGCGTTTCTTTTGTTCTTTTGTTTTTCCACTATCATTTGGAGATGATGTGGATAATTCGGTGATTTGTCACACATCGCGTACTCTTCGTGTGTCAGATGACAATACTGACACTTGACTGGTTTTGTGAACTTAGAGCGTTGTTTGAACCTATTTTCATTTGGTTTTGAGTATTTGGTGTTTGTAACTGCTGCTGCTGTTTCATTTTGGCTCATATTTAACTGGAAAATATCGCGGTTCGCTGTAAAAAATGCGCTCCCCTTGGTTTCTATTTCTTGGATAGTTTTACAATCCATTTGCTTCAAAAATTTAGAAAAAGGTGTTGGAATTGTGCTAATAATTTTATCAATTATAATTAGATCTTTCAGTTTATCATGGTTGTTATTTGTTTTTGCTGAGGTTATCCATTTTGTACAAATATCCTGAACTGTAGACACGTAGTCTATGAAAGTTTGGTTAGGTTGTGGGGCTAATTTTGAGAACTGTTGTTGATAGCCTGCTGTATCTAGTGAGAAATGTTGGAGTATTCTTTGCTTTAAATAATCATAATCTTTCCTCATGTCTTGTGGAACTGTTTCTATCACTTTTAAGGGCTCTAGTGCTAAATTTCTCATCAGAATAAATGACCAGTCGACTTTTGCGACCTTATGGTAAGTCATCAAACACTCGAAGTTCTCTAAGTATGCGCTTATAGAATCTCCTGAACAAAACGCTTTGACAAGGCCTTTATATTTGTTGTGTTTTTGTTCATCTTCCTTACTTCTAATTTTGTTTACTGACATTTCTAAGTTGGAGTCAATTTCCATTTGTTTTAGTTTTATCTGTGTCTCTGCATTTAATTGGGCTTGTTTGGTGGCGGCCTCAAGCTCCCTTTGCTTCTCTTGAGCCTGCAGTTGCATTTTCTTTTCTTCAGCTTCCATTTGCATCTGCATCTTTTTTTCTTCAGCCTCAATTTGCATCTTCTTCTCTTCTCTTTCTGCTTGCATCTTTTTCTCTTCTGCCTCAATTTGCATCTGTATCTTTTTCTCTTCTATTTCCATTGCTCTTTCTTCTCGTGCAATATTTTCTGAATGCGTCTTTTCTGCCCATTCTGAAAGTTTTTCCTCTTTATATCCTAACCTAATACCTAATTCAATGCACTGTTCTAATGTTGACATCTTGTCTTTTAGTTATTGTTCACTTTACTGAAATTAAATCCCTTTGAAAATAGTTGGGGTGTACAAAAATTAGTTATCCCCCTTAATGTTTACATGAGCAAATTTACATGAACAAGTTTTGTTGATTATGAGATTAGCATATACATAAAAATCAATGCAAAGAAAAATGTTACATCAATGGATGAGGATGAGCGTAAGTATCGCTTAGGGATGTAATGAGCATGAAATGAAACTCATCTTATTTTCCCTGAGCTCTCGACTGTAGTCTTGTTCTCTCGCCACTGCTGGAGGATAGGTTACATACACCCGATAATTCGCGGAACAATCTGATGTTGGAATCAAAAAAGATTAGTAACTGTCAATGTAATTGTCACAGTCATGTCAATGTCAAATTTCATAACATTATCATCATGTGAAATATTTCTGTAGAGGGACTACAATAGTTCATTAATAGATAGCTGCAAAGCTTTTGACTTTGTTCTGTATTAAACTTGATATAATTTTTTTTACTTGGCAACCAAGAGCTGTCTGAAACGTAAAGCTTGTGCCAAAACCGGCGTTTGCCCCCAAATAGCCTGTCACAGTCCTAGATCTCTAGGGGATTGAAACTCGGGCTCATACAGGCAACAAACTCCGTTCAGATACAATATAGCAACATTTATTAACATTATATTACAGTGCGCTGGCGAAGTGGGTTTTTACAAGCCCGCACTTAGCAATATTGCTTATCACAGGAGTTTACATTAAACATGATTATCACAACAACTCTATCAGCTATCTACATATGTATACGACCCTTAAATACACATGGGTCTGAACTCTCAAGTCCCCCTTAAGGTAAGCCCTGTTGCTTCCTCGATGTCCAGTCCGTGTCTGCCTTTCCACACGTGTCGCAATCCGACACGGGTGGTAACTCTTTCCGAGTTTCTCGTGGACCCCGCAATCGCCGGGCCCCATCAGTGTCCACGGGACTGTGTACACACTGACCGGTCCTTCGAGAAGGCTCTGGATTATTCAAGCCTTCGAGTGACTCGATTCTTTCCCTTTAGCTGGAGTTCTAGCCCTTCGCCAGTATCTCTTACTTTATGTTGGTACCGCCCTTATGTGAGGCTGTGACAAATACCCTAAAAAAGAAGAAATCACCAGGAAAGGATGGAATCACAAATGAAATGCTATTAGGACTAGGCACTAAGGCAAAAAAAGAAACTACTAGCAGTCCTAAATTACAGCTGGAAGAGAGGAATAGTCCCACAGGCATGGAAGAAAGCTATACTAATACCAGTCCCAAAAGAAAGGAAAAGACAGGGAAGAACCAAATGGTTATCGACCTATCAGTCTACTTAGCGGTGTAGGAAAATTAATGTAACGCATTATCAATGGCAGGCTAACATGGCATCTGGAAGAAAACCAAACTCTTAACACCACACCAAGCAGGATTCACAAAGTACAGATCCACTGAAGATCAAATTACCTATATAGCTCAGGAAATAGAGGATGCGTTCCAAGAGAAAAAAAACACACACTAGCGGTCTGGATAGATTTAGAAAAAGCATTTGATAAAGTATGGAAGGAAAGTCTGAAAGTAAAACTGCAAAAAATGCATGTTTGTGGGAAAATGTATAAATGGATCAGCCACTACCTTGAGAACAGAACTGCCAGGACAAAAGTACAAGGACAAACCAGCAAAATGATGCTGTTGGAGCAAGGTGTCCCACAAGGAGGAGTTCTTTCATCAACATTATTCCTAGCATATATAAATGACATCACGGAAAATTTTCCAGCCAGATTACACACATCCTCTTTTGCAGATGGCCTAGCCATGTGGACATCTGAAGAATATATTAGTACAGCTAACAGCAGATTACAGCAAGCCTTATTAGCGCTAGAGGACTGGTCAAAATCATGACTAGTGAAGATAAGTGAGGAGAAAACAACATGCACAGTGTTCTCCCTCTCAAATAAAACTCATCAACCTACGCTGGTATTGAATGGAAAAACATTGCGCCATGAAGAAAATCCAAACTATCTAGGAGTCACCTTTGATCGTCGCCTTACATGGAAGACAGGTTGAGAAAAATCGAACAAGAGCAAGGCAAAGAATGGCAATCATACAACGTAGGGAGCAGATGAGAAAGTTCTCAAGAAGTTATATACTGGACGGGTGAGGTCAGTACTGGAATATGGCATCATAGCTTGGGCAATAGCAGCTAAGTCAAACTTTAATAAAATAAGTAGAGTCCAAAATCAAGGAATGCGAATCATAACTGGAAGCCTGAAGACAACGCCTATTAATGAACTAGAAAAGATCACTTGTTTACAACCAATGCAGGATAGAAGAGATAGCAGAGCCCAGCAACAAGCAGAAAAATTCAGAAGATTGACAGACCACCCTATGTATAACAGGTTTAATGGTTTTGGAAAGGAAGACTGAAGCGTGGTAACTTTGTAGAAACTGCAAAACAAAAGATTAGGGCAGATCCCATACTTAACATATCAACAGTCAAACCCATTTACAATACACACGTTCCCAGCTTGGAGACAGCAGCAACTGCCTGAGATGATAGAAAACATTCCTGGTATTGACAAAAAGAACACTCTGAATGAAACCGAAAGAAGAATAATAACCATAAACTACATAATAGAACATTACCAAAGCAGCAATTGGACCTATGCATATACAGATGGATCAGCCAAAAATGCAATAGAAAATGGAGGAGGAGGAATTCTCCTAAATTAAAAAAAAATGGAGTGAAAAAAACACAGTCAGTGGTAACTGGAACATATTCAAGTAACTTCAAAGCGGAGGTAGAGGCTTTGAAAACTGCAGCAGAAATGCTCTTGATGGAGGAAAATAAAGAGAAGCAAATAGCTATCTTCACAGATGCAAAGTCAACTGTCTCAATACTGAAGAGTAAAAACAGCACAGAACTAGCTGACCTAAAAGCAGCACTCCATGGTCTATGCCAGAAATCTAAAAATGTTGTAATACAGTGGATCCCATCACATTGCAGTATACCTGGAAATGAAGAAGTTGACAGACTGGCAAAAGAGGGCGGACGACTACCGCAGCCTGACATAGACATAACCTATAATGAAGGCAAAGATGTTTATAAAAAGCACTTATAGAACTAAATGGGAATCAGAGCATCCAGGCCGCCAGAAGGATGATGCATATTACAAACTCGACGAGAGAACAAGTAGCAATCTTCAGACTCCGCACAGGACATAACAGGCTGAGATACCACTTGTACAATAAACTAAAGATAGGAGATACAGATGAATGTAATTGTGGAACTGGTAAAATGACAGCTAAACATTTGCTGTAGGAGTGCCCAACATATGCAGAACAGAGAAAGATATTTTGGCCCACGCCTGCTTCATTCGAGGACAAGCTCTATGGAGATATCAACAAGCTCAAGTTGACTACATCTTACTTTAACTACATTCAGGTTGGCATCTAAAGGTGCATGAAGAAGTATTTAGAGTGCAACCACAGGTATGTCGGTTACAAAAGCGTCCCAGGGGCATGAAATGGAATATTGCTTGGATAGCAAATCCATTACGTGGAAAGTCCGAATCGAAAGCTCACCGTGTGGATGTCATCTGCATACTGCATTCTTCTGGTTTCGGTAGAACAGCCTATGGTGAACGGGAGGCCCAAACGGAAGTGAGGCTAAGCAGCCATGTGCAAGACGTGACGATTCCTTGTTGAGCCCAGTACCAGAGTGCTATGTGTCGGCTTTGCAATTATGGAAGCCTCCTTGGATAGCGGGGAATGCCCATGGTTTGCCCCTGTCTTCCCTTGAGGGCTGACCAGGATGTCTTTGGTTGATCTATATGGGCCGGCTGGGACGAGGGATAACACCACAACAGTGAGAGTCAAACGTCCTAAGAAACCCCGGGAAGGCTAACCCGGTCAACTAATGCCCGCAGAAGTCGGATGTGTCAGCCTAACGGCGCAAGAATACAGCTCTGCTGTAAACAACCACAATGCAATCACGTCCGAAAAAAAAAAAAAACAACTCCGGATGAACGCAGAAGAAGAGAACAAAAAATTCGTAACCCGACCAACCACTATATATGGTGTTAGCTCTATATTTCTAGATGAATCTTAACCCGACGTACCACTGTATATGGTGTTAGCTCTATATTTCTAGATGAATAGTAACCCGACGTACCACTGTATATGGTGTTAGCTCTATATTTCTAGATGAATAGTAACCCGACGTACCACTGTATATGGTGTTAGCTCTATATTTCTAGATGAATCTTAACCCGACGTACCACTGTATATGGTGTTAGCTCTATATTGCTAGATGAATCTTAACCCGACGTACCACTGTATATGGTGTTAGCTCTATATTGCTAGATGAATCTTAACCCGACGTAACACTGTATATGGTGTTAGCTCTATATTTCTAGATGAATAGTAACCCGACGTACCACTGTATATGGTGTTAGCTCTATATTTCTAGATGAATAGTAACCCGACGTACCACTGTATATGGTGTTAGCTCTATATTTCTAGATGAATCGTAACCCGACGTAACACTGCATATGGTGTTAGCTCTATATTTCTAGATGAATCGACACTCGATGGTTGATGTGGTCAACATCCCAACGACCGCTTTTACTTCCGTCTCGAAGGAAACTAGAATACATCACCACCCGACAGACAGATAAACGTGCTTGCAAGTGGGAAATTTGTATGCCCACATAATGACAGGTATTGAGAAAACTATTGTTAGATAGTTCCTTCACGGGAGCCCGGAGGGCAAACAGAACACAAGGAGACCCATAAACACGAACAGGAGAACCAAAGACAGAGATGAGAAATAGGGCGAGGGCATGGAGCAAGCTGCAGGAGATAGGACATGTTGGCGTAAGTTGATTCAGGGCCTATGCTGTGGGAGATAAAAGGGCGGAAGAAAAAAACGAGGAGGAAGAAGAAGAAGAAGAAGAAGAAGAAGAAGAAGAAGAAAAAGAAGAAGAAGAAGAAAAAGAAGAAGAAGAAGAAAAAGGAAAAGAAGAAGCCTACTACTACTGCTACTGCTGCTGCTACTGCTGCTGCTGCGGCTACTACTACTACTACTACTACTACTACTACTACTACTACTACTACTACTACTACTACTACTACTACTACTACTACTACTACTACTACTACTACTACTATAACTACCCTCGCCACCGCCGCCACCGCCCCTGCTGCTCCTACCTGCTGCTGCTCCTCCTACTACTACTACTACTACTACTACTACTACTACTACTACTACTACTACTACTACTACTACTACTACTACTACTGCTACTACTATACTACTACTACTACTACTACTACTACTACTACTACTACTGCTACTACTATACTACTACTACTACTACTACTACTACTACTACTACTACTACTACTACTACTACTACTACTACTACTACTACTACTACTACTACTACTACTACTACTACTACTACTACTACTACTACTACTCTACTACTACTACTACTACTACTACCACTACCACTACTACTACTACTACTACTACTACTACTACTACTACTACTACCACTACTACTACTACTACTACTACTACTACTACTACTACTACTACTACTACCACTACTACTACTACTACTACTACTACTACTACTACTACTACTACTACTACTACTACTACTACTACTACTACTACTACTACTACTACTACTACTACTACTACTACTACTACCACTACTACTACTACTACTACTACTACTACTACTACTACTACTACTACTACTACTACTACTACTTACTACTACTACTACTACTACTACTACCACTACTACTACTACTACTACTACTACTACTACTACTACCACTACTACTACTACTACTACTACTACTACTACTACTACTACTACTACTACTACTACTACTACTACTACTACTACTACTACTACTACTACTACTACTACTACTACTACTACTACTACTACTACTACTACTACTACTACTACTACTACTACTACTACTACTACCTACTGCTGCTGCTGCTGCTGCTAATAATAATAATAATAATAATAATAATAATAATAATAATAATAATAATAATAATAAATACTCCAATAATAAAACTGACAGTTTGAAAGTCGGCTGGCTTTTTATGGTGTTTACCAAACACGGTTTTACTTTTCATCAGATAGCCGTTATAATGCAGTTATATACATGTCCACAGCTGCTCCGATCTCCTGTCTACTAAATCCATCAGTTTAGAACCACACAATCTGACAGTTCTCTGTTGATTGACAAACACCCTCAGTCGCTCGATATACTAATCACTTCTAGCTACTCTCACCTTCAACAAGAATTGTTTGCAATCTAGCTATGATAAATGACTAATTCAGTTTAACTCTTTCAATCCCTTGAGGTCACAACAGCTACCATAGGATGTAAATAACCACAAAAACAAAATCACACGTGTTTTATATTCACAGGATACCTCTGAAGTCGCAGTAGGTTCGCATGTTGGCAAGGGACACTGGTAATGTGGAAAGCTAATTCACATGCAAAAATCAGCCTGGTGCATTAGAAGTAGTAGGACATGTATGGACTACTTTTGATTTCAAAGCGAGCGAAAGCAAAAAAAAAAAAATATGAACAGGAAAGTCGGTTTTGCTAAGAGTGCGGTAAAATGACGGAGATTGTCTCTCACTTAACGTTAAGCCAGGTAGCTACAAAACACAGACACTTCCACAAACTGATTATGAAGGATATGTAGATGATAGCAGAAGTGAATGTAGGTCAGCATGGCCGAGTGGATAGAGCACTCGCTCTTAAACTTCAGGTGGAGTCAACCACTGCATCGGTCAGTTGGACTAAAATGTAGATTTCTCGTCCTTGACTTGTGGACGTAAATGAAAGTGCCTCAGAAGTTGGAGTTACAATATGTTCACATTTGTTTGCCTTCATTCACGATCAATTATTTTGAAAACTGTCTGTTGCATCGTTATGAAATTTTTCCAGCCGTTTTATATTTACCCCCACCCAAGGAATATGTCTTTGATAGGTCCAAAAACAACTTAAATCATTGAAAGCGGCGACATTCCTTTGATGTTTTGCTGAACAACTAGTGATTTCTCGCTAACAAAGTTAATTTGACGGTAATGTGAGACCTGCAAATTCTGATGACACACAAAGGCGTATCCGGATTCGTATGGGAGTGGGTGCAATGAAAGAACTAGCTTAAAATCGACAGGGTCGGCTGCATTGCACCGGGTTTTTATCCCATATGGCTCAGTTTCTTTCCGCAGCGCGGAAGGCGTCGCACAAAGCACGAACTCCGTAGCTCCAGCGACGACCCTCGGGAGTCTCCGAAAAAATGCACTCGTGAAATAAAGGACGCGGCCCGGAATCGAACATACAACCTTCGGAGCCCGAGTCAGACGGCTTGACCACTTCACCACGGAGAATCCCGAGAGGGGTGCAATGTGTAATATTAGTAAAGACAGAGAATTTACAGAGGCACGGGGTAAATAATTTGTAAATTAACAGGAAAGTAGAAGGAATATATTTCTTACCTTATTTTTCATTTCCTTCTTGTTTCTTCAGCTGATGCTGATGCTGTAATGTTTAGGGCCTGCAATTCGTCTGAATAGTTGGAGCAAAATATCCCAGTAAGTGTGTACGTAGATTAAGGTCTGCGATCTGCTCAGACCTTAATCTGTGTCGGACGATTCCAGTAGGTTGATGATTGCTCTCGGTTGCATAAAATTCAATCCATCCTTTCTCCAATAGTCCTCTTCCTCTTTCAACACATGGTCCTGACGTTTTTTCCAGTAATTTTTATCAATATTTAATAGCACGGACAGACAGACAGACAGACAGACAGTCAGACAGACAGACAGACAGACAGACAGACAGACAGACAGACAGACAGAAAGGTAGGTAGGTAAGTAAGTAGGTAGGTAGGTAGGTAGGCAGAAAGGTAGGTGGGTGGGTGGGTGGATATCTGGCTGGCTGGCTGACTGGGTGGGTGGGTGGTTCGGTCGGTCGGTGGGTCGATCGGTCGGTCGGTGGGTGGGTGGGTGGATTCCGGCAGGCAGGCAGGCAGACAGACAGACAGACAGACAGACAGACAGACAGACCGACCGACCGACCAACCGACCAACCGACAGACAGATAGATAGATAGATAGGTAGGAAGGTAGATAGATAGATAGATAGATAGATAGATAGATAGAAAGTAAGATAGATAGATAGATAGATAGATATATAGATAGATAGATAGATAGATAGATAGATAGATAGATAGATAGATAGTTAGATAGATAGATATATAGATAGATAGATGGATAGATAGATAGATAGATAGATAGATAGATAGATAGATAGATAGATAGATAGATAGATAGATAGATAGATAGATCCCCGCCAGGAGCCGGGCCGAGCCAGCTAGTTTATTTATATAATCACGTTTCTTGAAAGAACCCACAGTTTGACGACACCTCTGAACTATAACACTCAGTCTGTGCAAAAACGAAAGCCGCCAGACAATTTTAAAAATAGCACGAAGGTGTCTTGCTGGTGCTGTAATACTCTTAAAATGATGGCATTAATGGCGGGGCAGAAAAATATATACCGCATATAAACCATTAAATCTGCTGTACAATCTCCAGAACAAAATTTTTTTTGTTGGGTGGACATAATGATAAGGTTATATACTAAATCTCATCATTTTCCCTCAGTTGGTTACTGAGATATTGAATTTTATATTGAGGCAACAAAAAAATAACACACACTATAGTTTACCTGATGACAAGGGACACTAGTAGGTAATAGGGCGAGCTAATCAACACTCACAAAACAGACTGGTGCACTAGAGGTTGTTGCACGTGTATGGACTACGCTTTAGTTCAACTACTATAATGTGTTGGATAAATTAACTATAAGTGTATACAGTAGTTAGTTAGTTGCATATCCTTTATGTTTAAAGCCATAACACTCTTATAAAACCATACTGGAGGGCAAGGCTGAGGGCAAGCGGGCAAGTGGGAAGATAATATCAAGAGATGGACCAACATCAATTTGAATGAATGTATTAGCTTATACAGCCGTTCCCTCGCCTAGAGGTTAGCGACTTTCTCCGTAATCTCGTATACTCTCGTGAATGACGTGATGACGGTGAGAATCGGTAGCGGCTCTAGCCGCGTCGGTAACTTAGGGGTATCTGAGCCGATCGCTCAGAAAGCAATGGCAAACTACTGAGCGTAATCTTGCCAAGAAATCAACAATCAGCTGAAAGATGCTAATGTTGACAGCGATGTCCTGTAAAGGATATGCAAATAATTTTTTTTTTTACATTAGCTTATACAATCAAGGCGACAGACAGTGGTGGAGATACGTTGTAGCCAAACTTCATTGATTGATTGATATCCTTTACAGGACAGCAGTCAATGCCAGCAGTATTTGACTGTGTGTGAGCTCTTGACAAGGTTTACATTAACTAGTTTGCCATTGCTTTCTGAACGACCGGCACTCAAACCATTTTCATTAAAACACCATCGCAAGGCTGTCTGCTGCCTAATAGCCTGCAGCTGTGTTTCGAGCTCGGTTTACGGGGATCACGAACTGCGCCCATAACACCTTCGCCACAGACCAGCAGTGGCGTCACTGGGGTTGGTGTCACCCAGTGCGGTAAACTCTTGGTGTCACCCCTCTAGACTTTCACCATGGTCTTCTTCCGAGTGTTCCTGTACCATATATAATCGCATATAGTAATGTTTGTAAAATAAGTCAACAAGTTAATAAGGACATAAGAAAGAAAACAAATTGAACAATATAACTTCAATACTTCAGGTAAAACATAAATAAAGAACTTCGACAAACTCGGACAAAGTTAAAATTTTGTTATTTTGCTATGTCTGATTGTCAAATTTGCAATTTTTTTATTTTGGTGTCACCCCTTGATGGTGTCACCCGGTGCGGCCCGCACCCCCCGCACCCCCGTAGTGACGCCCCTGCGGACCAGGCATACAATAGTGGGTACCCCACTATAACAATAGTTCCTACTATCTCGTACGTGTATTAGATAATGATGAAGGCGGTTTGTAAGAATGATGGTTGTCTTAGCTTTATATTATCAATAAGTTATCAGAGGAACCATAGATTATGTGGGGGAAATACATACACCACCACCATCATCATCATCATTGAGTACCGTGCCGACTAGCATGTGCTATCTTGTTTCTCCAAATGTTGCTATCTCCAACAATATGTGTCAGTTCTTGGCTGACAACTTTCCGTGCCATGACTAACGACTGCCAAGAATCTGTTCTCATTGTTTCCTCTTTCTCTCTTTCCATAAGCCTTTCCTGATGTCACATCATGTTTCGATATTGCCCATTCTTATAATGTGCACAAAAATCAGGACTGTCTCCTTCTGATGTTTGTGTTAAGCTCTCTTTGTATCTGAGCACCTTTGAACACATTTAGTTTACTCATTTTTAATGTCCAAGACACCTTCAGCATTCTCATGCATCCTATGCCTGTTTACTAATTGTCAAAATCCACATCCATATGTTACAACTGGTTCTATGTTAAACGTTAGTTGCATATCCTTAACCGGACTTAGCAATAAAGCCCAGTATTCTTTGGCTGTTTGTGATTTTGTGTGTGGCAATTTTACGTTCAGTAGTTTGTTTTTGTTTTCTGAACTACCGAGTTCACACCATTGTTTAAAAAAACACATCAACAACGAAATATCAAGCATTGAATTATAGAGTGTGCAATATCAAGCATTGAATGATCGAGTGTGAAATATCAAGCGCTGAATGATCGAGTGTGAAAAATCAAGCAGTGGGTGACCAAGTGTGAAATGATCAAACGTGAAATGATAAATCGTGCAATGACACACCGTTGCTGAATATATATATATATATATATATATATATATATATATATATATATATATATATATATATATATATATATATATATATATATATATATATATATATATATATATATATATATGTGTGTGTGTGTTATTCAATTTACAACATTGTAAACAGGAGAGGTGGAATGAGGTGAGAAGTTGAATTCCCTTCCAGCCAGTATCACTGTACAAAAAAACAAACATTAACGTGATTGCAAACCTTGCATTATAACACCAAAGTCTACAAGAACGACAGACAAGCCGACTATATTATCAACGAAGTAATAATTGTGTTGGTGTTGTTTGTCCATCAAGAATGATGATGACCATTCATTTCATCCAGTGGGGTTGAAAGTTTGGAACCGTGGGTTCTAAGATGGCTGATAAGGCCTATTTGGGCTTGAAATGTTCTTTGACAATGTGGGCGAAGAATGCTTGACGTTCCAGGAGGAGGATCTCCTGCAGTGGTTTCTCTATCCAGCCTCTTCTTCACAGCTCTTGCAGTCCCGTGTGCTTCACAAGTGACTGCACCCTTGCGTAATGATGCACGCCACGAATTTCGGTCTTTGGCAGCAGTCTCCCAGGTGTCATGATGAATTCCGAAAGCTTTCAGTGACATTTTTAGAGTGTCTTTAAAGTGTCTTGGGAGCGTGTACCACAATGCAGCTCGCCATAAAAAAAAAATAGTTTAGGGAGCCTGTGATCTGGCATGCGAGTCAAGTGACCAGCCCAGCGAATCTGATTCTTCATTAGTAGAGTGTGTTTACTGGGCATGGACGCTCTCTCTAGAACTTCAGTGTCTGGGATTTTGTCTTGCCATTTAATCTTCAATAGCTTCCTAAGGCAGACTGCGTGGAAGTGGTTTAATTTCCTAGTGTGTCGCTGATAAACAGTTCAGGTTTCACAAGCATATAGCAGTGCGGATAATACAACTCAGTCGAAACAGGAGTGAAACAGGGTTGTGTCCTATCAACGATGCTCTTTGCACTCATTAGTAGAGTGTGTTTACTGGGCATGGACGCTCTCTCTAGAACTTCAGTGTCTGGGATTTTGTCTTGCCATTTAATCTTCAATAGCTTCCTAAGGCAGACTGCGTGGAAGTGGTTTAATTTCCTAGTGTGTCGCTGATAAACAGTTCAGGTTTCACAAGCATATAGCAGTGCGGATAATACAACTCAGTCGAAACAGGAGTGAAACAGGGTTGTGTCCTATCAACGATGCTCTTTGCAATAGCTATCGATTGGATCATGCGCAAATGCACAAATAACACAAATATGGGTATCCATTGGGTTGACAAAATTCTAGAAGACCTGGACTTTGCCGACGACATAGTGCTTTTGAGTTCAACACACCCGGATGCCCAAGAGAAAATAAACCACCTCCAAAATGTTTCAGGGCAAATTGGTCTCCAAATTAACACCACAAAACCAAAGACTATTGATCTTACCAACAGTTCAGATGACACCAAATTGAACAGCTACGTTCTTGAAAAAGTCAACAGCTTCACATACCTAGGAAGCAAAATGACATCTACAGGGACTCAACACCAGAAATATCATCTAGAATCGCACTGGCATCTGGTGCCTTCAATAAACTGTCAAACATCTGGAAGTCAAAGACACTCAGCAAACACACAAAACTTAAAATCTTCAACTCTTGTGTGATTCCAGTGTTAACGTATGGATGTGAAAGTTGGAAATCAACGGTAGCTTTAGATAAAAAAATTAGACAATTTTGAGAACAAATGTCTTAGAAGACTTCTAAACATCCACTGGACAGACTTCAGAACCAATACGCAAATAAGACAAGAGACTAAGCAAGATACAGTATCCAATTTCATAAGAAGACGCCGTTGGAACTATATCGGCCATGTATTCAGAATGGACAAGACAAGACTCCCCTATCAAGCCCTCATATGGTCACCGGTAGGGAAAAGAAAACGGGGAAGACCAAGAGAGACCCTGCGTAGAACCATAATTAGAGAATGCTCATTCAATGGCCAAGTAAATATCCAAGATCTACAACAGGTAGCAGCGAACCGCCAAGCATGGAGAGTCAGGACTTCTGCCCTATGCGCCGCCTTAGGCTCAAGAGGAAAGACTAACTAACTAACTAATAGACTTTCAGCTTTGTTTGCAGGCTTATTCCATTTCTGTCCCATACATTCTTGTACAGTCTGCCAAAGCCGCGCTGGCCTTGGAGATTCTTGCATTCACTTGGTCATCAATTGTGGCAGCTTGTGACACAGTGCTGCCAAGATAGGTGAATTTGTCCACAACACTTAGTCTACGACCATTCACCTTAATATTCGCCACGGTGTGATTATTCCCTGGAGCTGGCTGGTAAATAACTACTGTCTTCTCCTAGTTGATATTGAGCCCAAAGTTGGCACAGGCATGTGAGAAAGCTGAAACATTGTGTTGCATGTCTGCCTCTGAGTTGGCATATAGAGCGCAATCATCAGCAAACTTCTCTGACGGTGTCGCTGTTAGTTTTGGTTTTCAGCCTTCTGAGATTGAACAACTTTCCATCCATGCGGTAGTTGATGTATATTCCAATGTCGTCGTTCTCGAAGGCATTCATCAACATGGCTGAAAACATAAGGCTGAACAGTGTTGGTGCCAGGACACATCCTTGCTTCACTCCATTGGTGTCAGGAAAGGGGTCAGACAGTTCACCATTTTCCTGTACTCTTGCCTGCATAAATAGTAACTACAGAGAGGCAGAAGTATATTATTTGACCCAAAAATCAACGACGCACTGTAAGCTGGCCACTTAATAGCTTACGTAAAGCTAAACTGATGTGGTGTATTTGTGATTCAACAATTGTTGCGCTGCCGCTGTACCTTCTGTTAATCCTGTAGCAAGCAAGTGGGCCAAGTGGAGTAGCACGGTGAATACAACTGTCATGATTCAACCAGCTTAAACAATACATCGAAATAACAAGATGACAGACGAACACAATTCCCGCGTGCAAAGCACAGCAGGCAACGCTTCTTTCTAAGCTGAGTTAAAGAATTACGTTTCTCATGGCCCTTGGAATTCGGCAACAGTTTGCGACCGTGAATATCGGAATAACAGGGCGACCTCGTGTCATGCAAAGTTCACACCTGCCCCACCTTGCTGGGAATGCAGTTTAAGATTGGAGGTCGCCCCGGCCTGATATGGGTACCATAAACTCCCGTGGAAACTAAAGGTGATCAGTGCGGTACTGACCAAACCAAATAAGGACTGCCGATATATATATATATATATATATATATATATATATATATATATATATATATATATATATATATATATATATATATATATTATATATGCCCTTTGTGGCGTGTAGAAAAGTACCACAAACTATAATGGGCTGTAAAGACGACCGGCGCGGTACTGACCACACAACCACCGAAAGCCGATTGATATATAACTTTAATGGTGTAGCACAATTTGCCCTTTGTGGCGTGTAGAAGAGTACCAGAAACAATATTGGGAAGAAAAGGCAACCAGCACGGTACTGAACACACAAACACCGTTTGCCGAGGTATGTATAACTTAGAGGTATAGTACAATGTATCCTTTGTGGCGTGTAGAAGTGTACCAGAAACTATATGCAGAAGTAAAGGCGACCGGCGGAGTACTGACCACACAAACACCGATTGCTGATTTATCTGTAACAACATATCCGTCACCATATATCCAATGCGCTTTAATGCGTGTAGAAGGGTGGTTTGTTTATACCCACTCAGGAAAGTTACACCTGCCAAAATGTTAGCGCAATTAGTAGCTGAATAATGTGCAGGCTAGGCTGTTGGATGTGCGATGACCAGTTCTCTTGCTTGCCGAGGTTAGATACATCAAACCCCCATCATAACCAGGCAGGCATAATCATTAGCTTCCCCCTCCCCTTCCCGTCACACAGCCATTCACAATCGTCATCTCATGAAGTGTAAAAGTAAAACTTTGCGTTGGAGGCATTGAAATGTACACTTTTCAACAAGCCATTGCTCTGTATACGGTTTGTGAGGTCTATGCGCCTTGCACACTTCTAACAGGGATCATTGCGGGGCTGGTCTGTTCTGTAAACTTTATATTGCGTGTGACAAGTACATAAGAATTGATAATGAAGTGGGACAATATCAGCCTATTAAGAGAGGTGTGTGTCCGGGATGTGTAATGCCTCCATATCTTTTTCCCTATACAGTGAAAATATTTTCAGAAATGTAGAAGATTTGAATCATCATTGGAGAACGAAACATCAATAACATTGGATTGCATAACATATTGATTGCAGGCAATGAGTAGGACCTGCAACAATTAGTAGATGTGGTTGTTGTACACAGTGAACAACTGGGGTTAGAATTAAATTGTAAAAAGACACAGACTATGGTCGTCGCTAGGAAGAAAGAAACACCACAATGTAATATACAAGTAAATGGGAATATTCTTCAACAAGTGAATCGGTACAATTATCTCGGAACAGTCATAACATCTGGTGGGAGATGCCTTGAAGAGATTATAATAAGAATCGCATAGGCGAAAGTAGCCTTTAGCAAGATGAAAAACATACTGACCAATAAAAAGATGTCAATTGACACGAGAAAAAGAGTGTTGAGGTGCTACATGGAGCCTGTACTTTTGTATGGATGTGAAACTTGGACAATGAACTGTCAAGCTGAAAAACATTTGATGGCTGCGGAAATATGGTTTCTGAGGAGAATGCAAAGAATACCATGAACAGACAGAAAAAACAATGACCAATACTACAGGAAACAAATGAAAATCGTAAGCTGATTAGAGAAATTAGACGTAGACAGTCAACATTTTTTGGGCATGTTATGAGTAGAAATGAATTGGAGAACCTGGTGACAACTGGCAAGATCGAAGGGAACAGACCAAGGGGAAGACCGATAAGTAAATACCTGGATGGCTTGGCCACATGGTATGGTCGAGACAGGAACACTGAGCTGATCCACGATTCTGATGATCGAGTGAAATGGCGAGTCATGACCGCCCACGCTTTCCGACATGGCACATGATGGACGGATGGACAAGTACAAGGGTTGCGTGTGATATTGCATGTTACACTTATTATAAAGCGGGTGAAGGACCCGATTTTATACTCTTTTGCAAACCGAAAGCTTGATACACCTTTTATTTGCCAAAAGCCATAAGTAATTAGATTGCTCTGTACACGTTTTAAGATTAATTGCTGTGTACTCTCCAACAGGAAGGGGGGAAAAAATCTCCTTTGTATACTTCTTACAAGTCGAGGCGTTATACACTTCTGATTGTCTTCCCACAAGAAAATCTAGACTTCTCTGTAAACTTATAATTTTGTTGAAACACTTAAATGCTGGCGCCAAAGCGTTGCTTTATACACTTTCTATGGGATAAATTCTGGTTAATTTACACTGTGCTCTGTACACTTTTTCATGGACAACGCGGTGAACGCCAGATCAGCCCTCACATATACCGTGAACAAGTGAGGTGGTAGTTCTTTTTCCTGGTCACTGAGTAAGGCCGTTGTGTCATGGTTGTATTAGATCTTTAAATCATTTTCAGACCCTTCATGATTTTATTAGAAATCGGTCTTACATTTTCCGAGTATTGTTTAAGTCGAATTCACGTTATCGTTTGTGAAGATCTGTGGTGTCAGCCAGCAAATATTTGACTGCCTATAGTCGGTCTTACACGCTAAAACTTTCTCTTCCGATTGTGTCAACAATATAAAATAACACGAAGTAATTTAGCTTTCATTCATTTCATTCAGTAGCATGTCCTTTGCAGAACCTCGCTCCCATAACAGCCTTCCGGAAAACCTCTCGATCATAAGCAAGATGTCCCGCGTCAGATGCACCCATCTGGAGATCATCGGCCACATCTTGCACCCATCTTCTCTTTGGCCTTCCTCTTTCTCTCTTCCCAGGCATATACCCCTCCATTATTGTTCTCTCCAAACTTTCGTGACGTTTCAAGTGACCAAAATATTTCAGTTTTTTGTTTTTGTTTTATCGTCTTTAATAGCCAACATTCTTCAATATTCAACTCTTGAAGTATGGATGCATTTGTTCTTTTCTTTACCCAAGATATTCTTAGAACTCGTCTATAACATTTATATTGGAACTGTGCCAGTGTAAAACAACGGGGCTCTATTTTAGAAACCCTAGTTTACAGGAACGACATTGTAGCACTCCAGGAGACGAGACTGGGCGATCAGCTACTCCGAATTGCCGGCTTCAAATGTTTCTATAACAGACGACATCTGGGAACGGCGATTCTCGTTCGCGACAGCATGGTGGCGTCAGAGCTAGACATGTCCAGTTGGAACAGTGACGATATACAAATACAGGCGTTGAGAGTTCATTCCAGTATACCATTCGTATTGGTTAATGTTTATGCCGCAATGCGAGTGTGGACGCCCAGAAGTGGCAGTGCTTAAGTGGCATATTAGGCCACGAGAGAAATGTTATTTTCTGTGGTGACTTCAACGCTAAAGGCAGATCATGGGGAAACACTTCCTCCAATACACAAGGGGAGGAGCTCGAGACTGCACTGGAAACCATCGACCTGGTTTGTATCAACAGTGGCTGTGTCACCAGGACAGCAAGCCGTCCTGGCGATGAGGACAGTGCTATTGATCTGGCGCTAGTTTCACCTTCACTCACTACAGTGTGTAGATGGGGTGTCCTAGGACACCATGGCAGCGACCACCACCCATGCAGCATATTGGTGGAGAAAGGCAGAACCAGGCAGCACAAGCTAAAGGTAAAGACGTTCCAGTATGACAGTACAGGGCAAGATGTGGTGAGTAAAATAAGACGTGACAAGCGCAGAACGTTTCAGGGCAGGAAGAAAAGGAAAAAAAGCTGGGAGCAGCCACCGTGGTGGAGTTTCGAGGTGGAGAAGGCTTGGGTGGATAAGCGTAGTGCTGTAAGGAGATGGCAAAATGCCAAGAAGAACAGAGCTGGTCATCCTAGTTCCTGCTTGCACTTAGAAAGAGAGATGCACACAAAGTAAGCTATTTCAAAAACTGGTCACGGTGGTTAAAAGCGAAAAATGGGCAGAGGTGTGTCAAAGAGTAAGCACAGACAAGTCACTGAAATTGTTCTGGCGACTACATAAAAGCATGAGTGGTGTAGTCAAGAATAAGAGCATTTCTGACTTCCAAGGTGCTGACCTCATCTGGCAGAGGACTGACGAGGACAAGGGCAAAGCCCTCTTTGAACGCTACCTTGAGCAGAGCAACCAGACAGACATGGGAGGCCGGAATCTGGCCAAGGAGGTCACCTCAGACAGATGCAAGGCCCAGGACACTTCGGATGAAGACACAGTGACAGTGAAAGAAATCAAGGCTGTGCTTCGACGATCAAAAAACAGTGCTCCAGGTCCTGATGGCATAAGATACGACGACATAAATAGGTGTACCGACAATGAGCTAGAGAAACTAGCAGACATGTACAACAACAGTATAGGGAGTGCTAGCATCAAGGAGGAATGGTTACACAGCTATCTGATTCCCTTGCCGAAGCCTGACAAAGACCACAAGAAAATTCAGGGATATCGAATTATAACCATGCAGAATACAATAGGCAAGCTGCTGGAGAAGGTAATTGCCAGGAAAATATCAGCCAACTAGAGAGGCAAGGTGTTTTCCCACCTACCCTGGGTGGGTACCGTCCAAAAAGAGAAACCTGGACCAATGCAGCAGTCTTTGCCCACGATGTCTATGAAGGTTTCCACTCAGGCACTGAAACCGTTGCTGCAGCGATTGATCTTGAGGACGCATACAACAGAGTACCACTGGATTTTTTAATGTTTCAGCTTCTTGAACTAAACGTAAGTCCATTCCTCCTTAGTTGGATCGCTGCAGCTCTCTTCCAACGGAAAGTAGTTTTTAGATGTGGCAGTTGGACTTCGGAACCAACAACAATATATCCTGGCCTACCACAGGGATCACCATTATCTCCGGTACTGTTCAACGCCTACACAGTGAGAATCACCAGTGAGCAGATCACTGGACCTGGCAGGCCATTGTCATATGCCGATGATGTTTTAGTGTATCGTCAGGGTAAGGATAGAGAGGAGGTTGCTGTGGAACTACAAACCGAACTCAATCGCATAAGTACTTGGTGTGATGAAGCTGGGGCAATGGTCAACCCAACTAAGGCAACAGTGACCTGGTTCTCGTTGAATAATCATATTGTCAACAATCCAACACCAACTGTAATGCTGTGTTCAGAGACGGTGGAAAGAACGCAGGCAATGAATTACCTGGGGATACGGTTTGATCGAAGCCTTGCTTATAATGTGCACATAGACCAGGTGATAACAAAGGCCAAGCGGGGTTTGGCAGCGATGCGGGTGATGGCGGCAGTAAACTGTGAGCAGCGCCATCTATGTCTTCTGTACGAGGGGCTGGTCATGTCTGTTTTGGAGTATGCAATGGCAATCCTGACTGTCAGCCATAAGCAGATAGAAAGGATGGAAAGGATACAGAATGAAGCTATGCGCATTATTCTTGGATGTACAAGAGATACAGCATGCAGGGCGATGCGCTACCTTCTTGATTTTCCAACCATTGAAGAGAGAATGCAAGTTTGCAGGGCACGTGCCTACCTCAGAATTAACGCAAACACACAGCATCCACTGCATAGTGAAATTAGGAAGGTGAAGGGCAGCAGGTTAAAAAGAGGACGGTCGTGGATGGGTCAAGCCGAGGACATTCTTCAACAGGTGTGTTCACTTGAGGACTTAGAACCTGGCGAGGAGTGGGTGCAAGTGCCAACAGACTTCTGCACATCCTTTTCAGTTTGCATCCAACTAGATAGAAAATGCAGACAAGAAAATCCGGCTGCTGTTGAGGCTGAAGTACAAGCGTTGATTTTCGAGAATTCGCTAGACAGTGACGCGGTCATCTACACAGATGGGTCGGTCGTCCGACATGTGAGAAGCTCATGGGCCTTTACAGCTCGGGCCGGAGGGAGAATTGTGAAGGAGGACTCTGGTGCTTTCACTGAAACCACAAGTAGCCTGACCATGGAAGTCATGGCAGTAAGTAAAGCAATAACATGGCTCGAGACACAGACATTCACTAGGGCTTGTTTCCTTAGCGACTCAATGAACATGATCAAGAGGATAGAGGAGGGGTCGATTCGAAGAGAATGGTTGCTGCCTCTGAAGCGGTCTCGGCTGGCAAAGATTAGTTTCATCTTCGTGCCAGGTCATGCGGGAGTACAAGGAAATGAGCGGGCTGACAAGCTCGCAGGTGAGGCTACTGTTGAGGGCGGACGCGCCATGGACCAGGCTGACATTCTGAATGCTCTACGAGAAGTGAGACTTTTGCAAGAACCAAGTGATGACTGTGAATCTACAACAATGGCCAGACTGCGAGAGCAGCAAATTAAAAGAGGGGTGGCCAAACAAGAACACTACGCAGGAAGCCAAAGAAGATTGATAAACCAACACAGAACTGGCGTCGTTAGCCGCTACACGCTGCGGGATTTGCTGAGGAGGGGATCCGAGCACTTATGGACTGAATGGTCCGATGTGCAACGAGGATGATCTGTCGACTAACTAACTAACTATTCAAAGGCATTTATGCGCTCTTCAGCTTGTTTAGTAGGTATCCAGGTCTCACAGGCGTATGTTGCAATGGGAAAGATGCATGCTCTTAAAAATCTAATTTGTGTAGTTCTGTCTGTCCCATTCCATAATTTATTCAATTGTTTTAGTCTTTGAAGAGCAACTGATAGTCGTCGTTTAATTTCTTTCATTGTGTCACCGTTGTTGGTAATCAATGGCCCAAGATATTCAAAATGTTCCACCACCTCCAATTTTTCCTCATTAACATATGTTTCTTTCTCCATAGTGGTTTTATCTGTATGCATTATCTTTGTTTTTGCTATGTTAATATATAAGTTGTTATTTTCACTATTCCATTGCGTTGAGGCTATTAGGTTTTCTATACTAGTCTGTGTTGTAGATAACAATACTGTATCATCAGTGTCAGCGCCTCAGTAGCTCGTTCGTCATAATACTGACAGGAAAGTGAAACATGTCACACAATATACATGTCAATGAATTTATTACCAATTAAATATGTACATCTTCAATGATCATCAGTTACATTTGACAATATCTAGCAACAATCTATGGCAACAGCTAGCAAAACACTCAAACGCTCTCGTATCATATAATTTATATCACAACTAGCGCACAGGGAAAACAATGCCACGCTCCCTTAGCAATAGCAAACCGATGTGAGGTATTTGTACTCTCTCTCTCTCTCTCTCTCTCTCTCTCTCTCTCTCTCTCTCTCTCTCTCTCTCTCTCTCTCTCTCTCTCTCTCTCTCTCTCTCTCTCTCTCTCTAATATCCAAACACATCCTTTCGCCACCGCAGTCAAGTCCAGTCTGATCTTTCTCTCACACGTTCGGTGGTCACGTGGTCCCTGACCTCCGTGTCGTCCGTATTACTCGGGCTAAGTAGGATGTCTCGATCTTCTTGGATAATGTCCCGTCCTTCACCCGTCTACTGATAGCTGGTGTTTCAGGTCGTTCAGTCAAAGGTTGGGTTGCCATTCAAGGACACTGTCCTGTCTATGCCCCATGTCCTGTCTCTCACTGGGTGTAAGGTCCCGTCTACAGTGCTCATGATATACCCATTGTCCTGTCTTTGTCATATGTCCTCTCTCTCTCATATACTTGGGACTCTGACAATCAGCATACCGAATCTATGGTATGTCATGACCACCGATATTTAGAGCATCATATATCTCCCTGGTTATATCATCTCTGACATTTCTCATTATATTTTCGGCGTACAGGGTAAACAAATCGGGGGACAGCACACATCACTGACGGACTCCTTGCTTGATGTCAAACCAATCTGATGCCTCGCCATCTATTCTAACTGCTGCTTGTTGGTCTAGATAGAGCATTTTTATGAGTTGTACTACATGTGATGGAAAGCCCATATTCCTCATGATTTCCCAAGTTTCTGATGTTGTACACAGTCAAATGCCTTTGAATAATCCACAAAACATGAGAATAGGTTTACATTAAATTCTCTGCACTTCTCTATTATTAAACGCATATTATTGAGAATATGATCTATTGTTCCTCTTCCTTGTCTAAATCCAGCTTGAACCACGTTAATTTCTTCTTTCATTTTCTTACGAAGTCTTCCCATTATGCTTTTTAGTAGAATTTTACTTGCATGACTGATCAGGGCAACAGTTCTATAGTTGGTGCATAATTTCAGATTGCCCTTTTTTGGTATTGGAATGAAGATAGTTCTCTTCCAATCTTTTGGCCATATACCATATTTCCATGTCTTTTTACATAATGCGTGATAGATTTGTATGCTTTCTTCTCCTCCCGCTTTAATTAGCTCAGCTGGTATCTCATCACACCCAGGTGATTTACCATTCTTCAGTTTCTTTATTGCTCATGCAATTTCATCTAATGAGACAGAATTACGGAAAACAACATTGCAGCGAATAGCCTTCATCAACAACAACAAACATATACACAAAACACAACATACACACACGGGAAGACACTACACTGACTACATTCCGATGGTGGCGTTCTTGGATCGCCCACATTTCTGTTAGTTGCAATTGAATGTTGGCTTCCCATTCAGAAAGCAATGTGAATTAACGTAAATGTGCCTAGTTAATCATAAACAACAAGTAGGGGTTGGATGTAATTGCAACGTCCCGCAAAACATATGCACTATTTTAAATCATCCATCTGCGTTACTATACGCCAGAGTGGTTTAGAAAGGAATGCATTATTTTAAATCATCCATCTGCGCTACTATACGCCACAGTGGTTTAGAAAGGAATGCACTATTTTAAATCATCCATCTGCCTTACTATACGCCACAGTGGTTTAGAAAGGAATGTACTATTTTAAATCATCCATCTGCGTTACTATACGTCATAGTGGTTTAGAAAGGAATGCACTATTTTAAATAATCCATCTGCCTTACTATACGTCATAGTGGTTTAGAAAGGAATGTACTATTTTAAATCATCTATATGCCTTACTATACGCCACAGTGGTTTAGAAAGGAATGCATTATTTTAAATCATCCATATGCCTTACTATACGACACAGTGGTTTAGAAAGGAATGCACTATTTTAAATCATCCATCTGCATTACTATACGCCACAGTGGTTTAGAAAGGACATCAATGGAAGGGAAAATGCACTGCCTCCAGTATCGTGTATTGTAATCTTTTCTTGTACACACGTTCCTCCAGAACATGATGTCAAATTTTTCAATATCTTCTCTGTTTGTTTTTCCCGGACTCTCCCTCTCTAAACCCCCCCCCCCCCCCCCCCCCAACTTTCTCACTGCCACGACGCACTTCCAGCTTATCCCTGCTTATAATGTGCCGAGAGAATGAGAGCGCAAGTACCAGATCTCCGTGTGAACTTTTTTCAAGACAAGATATCCTCATTACACTTTATTACATGTCCATGGTTTTACTCATGTGTAGTTAGTCGTCATTATCCTCACTGTGCATCAAACCATTTAGTCGTTACGTTCTCGCATCCCTTCTTCGGTATCTCCTTCAGCGTGTAACGGCCGACGACAACAGTTCACTGTTGGTTTAATGTTCTTGTCTGTGATCATCACTCCTGGGAGAAAACGGTGCTGCAGGAAGTGACCAGAGGAGTTGAATTGAGCTGAGTTGAGTTAAGAACCGACATCACTGCACTCAAGACATTCCCATACGTGCTCAGTCCCCTCGTTCAAAGAGTTATACTACTAATCGTCCGCACCGCTATATGATTAAAAGTTCTCCTGGTCTTCCCTCTCAGTTTTGAGATTCTTCCAGAATCCCTGCCGATACCCCGCAATCTCATTCTTTCCACATATGGGTTCTCAATTTATTCCTCCACCTTCTCCACCTGGTCCCACAAGCACATGACCACCTCCCCCTTGTCCATAGGCAAGATACCACCAAGAGGTGCCCTCCCTGCTAGCCTATCAGTCTATTCATTCCACTTATTTGGATCTAGCCGACACCCAGGACTCCGAGGAAAGGCTAGACAGAGACATAATCAGACTGCTACTGATACTACTGGCATTCGGACTCTTCGCTAGCTATTGTAGATGAGGACGGAGCACATATGGATATATCCCTACTGCTGTGATGTCGGTTCTTGACTAAACTATGCCCCCCCCCCCCCCCCCCCCCACGCCCCCCTGTATAGAACCTTTCACATTTTTTGAATGATTTCTTAAAGTTTGTTTAGAGCTGCATTTTAATCAGATAGCGGTGGGAACGATTAGTAGTATGACTCTTGGCTGGCTGTTGAACGAGGGGACTGAGCACGTATGGGAATGTCCTGAGTGCAGTGATGTTGGTTCTTAACTTAACTCAACTCAACTCAATACAACTCAGAGCTGCAGATTCACTGTCGTCTATTGTGGTCGTTTACCCAGTCAACGACATTCTAACTCCATATCCAAACAGTTAATTTACAAGTTTTAATGTGGAATTTTCTTTTTTATTGTTTAAAAATAGGACATAAGTAATTCACAGCAACAATGTTCAATGTTGTACCTCAGATGTTTGTACACAATTTGTTGACAACTTCCAGCAGGACAGAGTGATTGCCCATATCAATAGCAATATGGCGTCTACAGGCAGGGACGGAGCTCTGTGCTTCAGGTAATTTGATGTCCAGTTGAATGAATGTACTAACTAACTGCCGCATAGTAATTAATCAAATCATACAGATTGGTATGGAAAGGCGGCAATGTAAAATATTGAAAGCGACACGCTAGATTAGCCTTTAATAGTATACATGTATTGTACAACTACTAACTATACAGAGTAATTAATAAATTATTGAATGAAAGCTGACATTGATTCAAAAATCATTTGCATGTTATATATTAAAAAAAAAATAATTGTTTCATATAACAGACAAAATGAAATCAGAGAATGCCTGAGTTGGATAACTACGTTATAAGCTGATATTGTTGAAAGGATTTCATTTATTTCAAAATTGGAGGAATGTGAAATGTTCATGTTGGATGAGAAGTGGAATTCTAAGTAAAGAAATGTCAGCTGCAGAATATATTTGCATGACGTCGTCATGTACTGATATAGTGGTATTTGTGCTGATTCTGCTGAGTGATAGACAAGCAGGAAACAGAGTAGCCTTTAGATAGACGTTTAATTATATTTAACCAAAAGGCAGGTGTCAAGTAAGATATGACAGAGCTACAGTAAACAATACTACATGCTTTCTGTTAGCGCTGAATGTTGGGCGGCGCTCAACAAACACGACACCTCACATACCAATGGCTTTAGGTGGAAAAGCGCAATTGGGAGAGTTCTAGTGTTAGGAAATGCAACCTAAAGACTAAATGTCATGGCAGGGCAGAACAGGCCCTAAGCCTTGGTTCGACATTTGTTCTAGGAGGGAAGCTTCAACAGGAGGAAAGTTAGAGTATTGCTTTGCGGATCCAGGAGCTTCTGCAGCTTGTCTTGTTCCAGATGATTTGGTGTTACCTTTCCTCAGGATTAAACTAGGCAGGCTGAGAGAGAGAGAGAGAGAGAGAGAGAGAGAGAGAGAGAGAGGAATTATGCTGCATGGACAACACATGGTCTCTAAATTCAGCCCAGGCTTTGTGCTATGGAGAGGTATAACTCCTTTCTACAAACTATTCTCTATCAAGATGGCAGGGTGCCAGTCATATGTTTAACCTGTGCATTGCTATGACCAGTCTTTTTCTTATTTCTTTTGTACAATCTCCATTGTTGCTACTTCTTTTGTAGTCTCCATTCTTGATACTTATTTTTGTACAGTTAACATTGTTCAGATTTCTCTTTGTACAATCACAATTGTTGAAACTTCTTTTGTATATTCACCATTGTTCAGACTTCTTTTGTATAATGACCATTGTTGATACCTCTTGGTACAGTTACAATTGTTGAGATTTCTTGGTACATTCACCATTGTTGAGACTTGTTGGTACATTCACCATTGTTGAGACTTGTAGTCAACATTGTTGAGACTTCTTGGTACAGTCACCATTGTTCAGACTTCTTTTGTACAGTCACCATTGTTCAGACTTCTTTTGTACAGTCACCATTGTTCAGACTTCTTTTGTGCAGTCACCATTGTTCAGACTTCTTTTGTGCAGTCAACATTGTTGAGACTTCTTGGTACAGTCACCATTGTTCAGACTTCTTTTGTGCAGTCAACATTGTTGTGACTTGTTTTGTACAATCAACATTGTTCAGATTTCTTTTGTGCAGTCACCATTGTTGAGACTTCTTGGTACATTCACCATTGTTCAGACTTCTTTTGTGCAGTCACCATTGTTCAGACTTCTTTTGTGCAGTCACCATTGTTCAGACTTCTTTTGTGCAGTCAACATTGTTGTGACTTGTTTTGTACAATCACCATTGTTCAGACTTCTTTTGTAGTCATTATTGTTGAGAATTTTTATATACAATCACAATTGTTGAATAAATTATTCAGTTTGTGACATTTTCAGTTTCTCCATCGTTGAATGTAGTTGTTGGTTCAAAAGTAGTTTTGTCTGTAGACATTCATTTTTACTATTAAAGTTCAGAAACAGACTGTGACCTTCATTGTCTGTTGAAAGTCAGGGATTAAGTGTTCTTATCACTTTACACCAATTACGAGGAGGTATGTGCAATCTGGCATACATACGCTTGGATTTGGATTTCCAGTAATTATGAATTAATCATGTCACAGGTGTCATAATTCATTGCACGTTTCTGCATAATATGAATATGATATTTAATGTTCTCTACAATTATCTCTTAAATTGTACATAGATTTAACATTCTAGGTGGAAATTCTAGAGATTTTTCTAGGTGAATGGAAGTAAGTTGGTTGGCCTTCCAGATTCCTTAAGCTTTCTCCACATCTGCCATGGAATTGAAGGCGTTCGCGCAACTGCTGAGAATGTTGTGAAGTCGCTGCTGTTTGTCGTGTTGATGACTGAAGGACACACACGAACTTTGTGAAGTAACGACAGGACGCCGGCTGTTTCAGGAAAATGATGTTTCTCTTCTTACGATTCATATTGCTGCACATGGTCACACAAACATACTATCACTAAACTAATTCACATTAATACTACAACTATCACAACTAACATCTCGGCGGCAATATATAGTTTGCCATTGCCGAACTCATAATTCAGAGCCATGCGTCTGGTACCACGGTCTCCGCTCGAGTGACGTCATTTGTAACCATTCTTTTACTGCTCTGTTCATTTAGAGTGCGCACTTCTTTGTGTCAATTCATTATTCATTGTTCCCGGTGACAATTATTCAGTATGTTTTGTCTGAACTTGTATGTTTCTTTTATCACCATCGTCTCCTTTCAATAAATCTTATCATAGCTCTTTTCGTGACATGGCAACATCACACCATACTTCTTTAGAAGGTACTCCTTTAATCTTGGTTGGAATGAGTTATTTTATTGTTCATTTCTGTAGATTTGTTAATGGTTCATTGGATGGGATAACTCGTTCTACAACCACTATACTTTGTCGCTTATTTGTTACAACATGCATGATTGGTAACAATGTTAATGTTTTGTTTCCCCCTGAAGGACACCTGTAAACTTTGGTTGAAAATGTACTGCAATACATGTTATAAAACGTAGCCAGATTTCTTTAGTATGCAGAAACCAAACCTACAAGCAATAACATCCATGTTTTGCTTGATACACAATCAAAGAAAATGACATATTGTGCAATGTTTGGGGAGGAATAGTTTATATTCAAGAAGAAAATCATTCGTTGGAGTTGTTAGTTGGTTAGTTTTAGATGGTTGGCTGGTTGGTTGGTCAACAGATCATCCTCACTGGAGGTCAAACTATTTGTCCATAAGTGCTCAGATTCTCTTCTCAGTATCTTCCTCAGAGTGTAGCAGCTGGTCACACCAGTTCTGTGATGGTTGACCATTATTCATTGGCTTCCCCTATAGTGCTCTAGTCTAGCTTGAACCCATTCAACTTGATGTTCTTTCAGTCTGGTCTCTTAAGCTGTACAACTGACTAATCACTACATGTCTGGCCCCGGACACATATATGATGTTGAAATATAAATCTTACTTGGGTGGCTCCAGTACTTGAGGCTCTGTTAGTTTAGAGGCTCCAGTACTTGAGGCTCTGTGAGTTCAGAGGCTCCAGAACTTGAGGCTCTGTTAGTTTAGAGGCTCCAGTACTTGAGGCTCTGTTAGTTTAGATAATGTGAAATAAATGACTTCTCCTCCTCCTTACATTCATCATCCTTCTGCAGAGCAAACACGGGATGGGTTGAACTGCAGTTAAATAATGAATAAAACTGGGAGTAGAAAGAAATGTATCAGCCTTACAAGAACACAATCATTAGAGGCAGCAGATTAAATAGTTGTAAAGTTTTCAACAAACAAAAAGACCATTAGGACATTAATAGTTAGTTAGTTAGTTAGTTAGTCGACAGATCATCCTCGTTGCACATCGGACCATTCAGTCCATAAGTGCTCGGATCCCCTCCTCAGCAAATCCCGCAGCGTGTAGCGGCTAACGACGCCAGTTCTGTGTTGGTTTATCAATCTTCTTTGGCTTCCTGCGTAGTGTTCTTGTTTGGCCACCCCTCTTTTAATTTGCTGCTCTCGCAGTCTGGCCATTGTTGTAGATTCACAGTCATCACTTAATTCTTGCAAAAGTCTCACTTCTCGTAGAGCATTCAGAATGTCAGCCTGGTCCATGGCGCGTCCGCCCTCCACAGTAGCCTCACCTGCGAGCTTGTCAGCCCGCTAATTTCCTTGTACTCCCGCATGCCCTGGCACGAAGATGAAACTAATCTTTGCCAGCCGAGACCGCTCCAGAGGCAGCAACCATTCTCTTCGGATCGACCCCTCCTCTATCCTCTTGATCATGTTCATTGAGTCGCTAAGGAAACAAGCCCTAGTGAATGTCTGTGTCTCGAGCCATGTTATGCTTTACTTACTGCCATGACTTCCATGGTCAGGCTACTTGTGGTTTCAGTGAAAGCACCAGAGTCCTCCTTCACAATTCTCCCTCCGGCCCGAGCTGTAAAGGCCCATGAGCTTCTCACATGTCGGACGACCGACCCATCTGTGTAGATGACCGCGTCACTGTCTAGCGAATTCTCGAAAATCAACGCTTGTACTTCAGCCTCCACAGCAGCCGGATTTTCCTTGTCTGCATTTTCTATCTAGTTGGATGCAAACTGAAAAGGATGTGCAGAAGTCTGTTGGCACTTGCACCCACTCCTCGCCAGGTTCTAAGTCCTCCAGTGAACACACCTGTTGAAGAATGTCTTCGGCTTGACCCATCCACGACCGTCCTCTTTTTAACCTGCTGCCCTTCACCTTCCTAATTGCACTATGCAGTGGATGCTGTGTGTTTGCGTTAATTCTGAGGTAGGCGCGTGCCCTGCAAACTTGCATTCTCTCTTCAATGGTTGGAAAATCAAGAAGGTAGCGCATCGCCCTGCATGCTGTATCTCTTGTACATCCAAGAATAATGCGCATAGCTTCATTCTGTATCCTTTCCATCCTTTCTATCTGCTTATGGCTGACAGTCAGGATTGCCATTGCATACTCCAAAACAGACATGACCAGCCCCTCGTACAGAAGACATAGATGGCGCTGCTCACAGTTTGCTGCCGCCATCACCCGCATCGCTGCCAAACCCCGCTTGGCCTTTGTTATCACCTGGTCTATGTGCACATTATAAGCAAGGCTTCGATCAAACCGTATCCCCAGGTAATTCATTGCCTGCGTTCTTTCCACCGTCTCTGAACACAGCATTACTGTTGGTGTTGGATTGTTGACAATATGATTATCAACGAGAACCAAGTCACTGTTGCCTTTGTTGGGTTGACCATTGCCCCAGCTTCATCACACCAAGTACTTATGCGATTGAGTTCGGTTTGTAGTTCCACAGCAACCTCCTCTCTATCCTTACCCTGACGATACACTAAAACATCATCGGCATATGACAATGTCCTGCCAGGTCCAGTGATCTGCTCACTGGTGATTCTCACTGTGTAGGCGTTGAACAGTACCGGAGATAATGGTGATCCCTGTGGTAGGCCAGGATATATTGTTGTTGGTTCCGAAGTCCAACTGCCACATCTAAAAACTACTTTCCGTTGGAAGAGGGCTGCAGCGATCCAACTAAGGAGGAATGGACTTACGTTTAGTTCAAGAAGCTGAAACATTAAAAAATCCAGTGGTACTCTGTTGTATGCGTCCTCAAGATCAATCGCTGCAGCAACGGTTTCAGTGCCTGAGTGGAAACCTTCATAGACATCATGGGCAAAGACTGCTGCATTGGTCCAGGTTTCTCTTTTTGGACGGTACCCACCCAGGGTAGGTGGGAAAACACCTTGCCTCTCTAGTTGGCTTGATATTTTCCTGGCAATTACCTTCTCCAGCAGCTTGCCTATTGTATTCTGCATGGTTGTAATTCGATATCCCTGAATTTTTTTGTGGTCTTTGTCAGGCTTCGGCAAGGGAATCAGATAGCTGTGTAACCATTCCTCCTTGATGCTAGCACTCCCTATACTGTTGTTGTACATGTCTGCTAGTTTCTCTAGCTCATTGTCGGTACACCGATTATGTCGTCGTATCTTATGCCATCAGGACCTGGAGCACTGTTTTTTGATCGTCGAAGCACAGCCTTGATTTCTTTCACTGTCACTGTGTCTTCATCCGAAGTGTTCTGGGCCTTGCATCTGTCTGAGGTGACCTCCTTGGCCAGATTTCGGCCTCCCATGTCTGTCTGGTTGCTCTGCTCAAGGTAGCGTTCAAAGAGGGCTTTGCCCTTGTCCTCGTCAGTCCTCTGCCAGATGAGGTCAGCACCTTGGAAGTCAGAAATGCTCTTATTCTTGACTACACCAAACTCACTGAAGAGCTACTGAGTATTGAGTCACTCAAAGACACAACCACAGGCCATTTTATATTCAATGCATCTTAGAAAAATTACACACACTGAATGAATACTATTCCAGAGAAAACAGCTTTCAATCTGTGGTCATATCTATAATAGTTTGGGGCTCTAACTTAAGTTATGGATCAGGATGAAAGATTGGGATGTGTTAGGGCAGGCATATAGGTAACAGCTATGTTGTCAGTACTTAATTCTATTCTTCATCTTCTTAGTCAGATATGACTGAGCTACTATATAACAGTAGACTTTCTGTTAGCTCCGAATGTTGGGCGGCGTTGACCAAACCTGACACCCCACATTGTGCCAATGGCTTTGGGCAGAGGAGTGTAATTGAGAGGGTACAAACCTTGCCCTAGTGTGAGTAAATGCAACCGAAAGACTATATGTCATGGCAAGGGCAGACCAGGCCCTGAACCTTGATCAGCAATTAGTCTAGGATGGAAGCTCCGACAGGGGGACAGTTAAAAGTATTGCTGATCCGGTAGCTTCTGCAGCTTGTCTTGTTCCAGAAATATTGGTGTTACCTTTCCTCTCTAAGCAGGAGTAGGCAAACTTTTTGTGCGTAGGGCTACGTTGACAAATGTAAAGCTATTTGGGGCTGCATATATATATTATGTCCACTTTGTTTACAGCAACCTGTCACAAGAAGCAATTATGAATTATTTATAGGTTATTAAACAGTATAAATAACTAATTATTGCAATTTTATTTTACTTATACACTTATACATTATAGTTTACAATATGGACAAAAAGGATTTACTAATTTGTTAACAAGATTTTACTAATTTTTATTGTATAATTTTTAAAATTATCTATCAATGACTTTAATTTAGACACAAACCGACTACATTGTCACTACAATTGTTGATTTCTAAAGAGATATATGTAACTGCTTGCAATTTTTGACAATATTCTTGAAATCTGGAGCAAGTTTGCTTGTTGAAATTCGCATGACAGCATGCAAGTTGCAGTCCGACAATAAAGACCTATTCTTAGATTTGTTGATCTTCAAGCAAGAGAATGCTTGTTCGCAAATGTATGTTGATCCAAACAATGATAACAGTTTAGCTGCAAAGTTTTTCAATTGGGAAATGATTCTACTGATAAATCCAGCAAACCATCTGACTTGAATTTCTCTTTCAGGTCATGATCTGCTTGTAAGTCAAGCAGCTCCAACTGTATGTCCTCTGTGGCTGTATCAGCTTCTGCACTAAAAGGGGAACTGAGAATATTGAACTGTGGCTCTAAGTTCTTGAAATCTTGGAAATCTCCATCCAAATTCTTCAGTAAATGCATCTAATTGGGCTTTGTACTTTTCAGTCATTTCATCAGAAATGGTTTCTTGTTTCAGCAAAGGGAAGTGACAAAAAGTGATCTTTTTTCTGTTGCTTGTCTGGAGAACAGTGAGAGTTTTGCCTGAAATGATTTTACATGTACATACAATTCATGTGCAAACACACCATTGCCCTGAAGTTTGACATTCAGTTCATTTAACCTTTTCTATAATTTCAATGGCAAACATAAAGTCTAACTTCCACTCTTTATTAACAATGTTAATGTTAGTATTAAAGTCACATTCAATGCCCTTCATCTCTAGGAACATCACTATTTCTTCTCTGAGTTCCTACACTCGCCTCAACACCTTGCAGAGACTCAGCCATCAAACACGGGTGTGGTACAGGACATCAAAATGTTCAGTTTCCAAATTGTCAAGTAATGCCTTGAACTGTCTGTGATTAAGTCCTCTTGATCTGATGAGGTTGATGACACTGACAACTGGGTCAATAACGTACTTGATATTCAAAACAGTTTTACACAGTCTTTATTGATGGATCACACAGTGAAGTGGTTATAATGTGTGGTCAGGATATTCTTATCATTTATCAACTTTACCAGACCTACATTTTTTTCCAGTCAAAGCACGAGCTCTGTCAGTTGTAACACTTGCCATCTTGTTCCAAACCAACCCAGTACTTTCAATACAGTTAGTAGCAGCATTGAATATAAAATGGCCTGTGGTTGTGTCTTTGAGTGACTCAATACTCAGTAGCTCTTCAGTGAGTTTGAAAGAAGTGTTTATTCCACGTATAAATATCAATAATTGGGCAGTATCATGTACATCGGTACTCTCATCCAATGCAAGAGAGTACCACAAAAATTGTTTACTTGCATCTTGAAGTTTATGCATCAAATTGTCACTTATTTTGTCAACACGTCTGACCACAGTTCTCCTTGATTAAGTAATGTCAAAAATGTTTTTTTTAAATTCTGGACACATAATGTTTGCTGCATCTAGCAAACATTCCTTGATGAACTCGCCATCAGAAAATGGCTTGTTCTGTTTTATAATTCTGTGTGACAGCACAAGACTAGCTTCTGTTGAGCATCTTGTATTGAAGACTGTATAGTGAAAACAGTTTGCTATTTCTCCAAATCTTTTACCAGCTTCGGGCATTTCCTTTCCCTCTCTTTGGTTGTTAAATTGTATCCGAAATCGGAATGTTTTGTTTGATAATGTCTTGTTAAATTGTACTCCTTGAAGACAGCCACTGACTCACGACACAACAAACTGATATGCTACCAACTTTTATAAAACAGTACTTGGTTGTCCATTCATCATTAAAAACATGGCACTCATCTTCAATCTTACATTTTTAGTGACACTTATTGTTGTAATAAAATTCTAACAGAATTTTACAAAACTTTTAAAAGGAAATGAAACAAAACCTACTTCCGGCTGTATGTGAAAATAAAATATTCAGAAAACAAGGAGTAAACTCAGAATAAATTTCAGAAATATATGAATTTTTTTTTTTTTCCGCATATCCTTTACAGGACATTGCTGTCAACACCAGCATCTTTCAGCTGTATGTTGATTTCTTGGCAAGATTACGCTCAGTAGTTTGCCATTGCTTTCTGAGTGGCCGGCTCACATACCCCGTAAGTTACCAATGCGATTCGAACCACTGCTGATTCTCACTGTCATCACGTTACCGACGAGAGTATACGAGATTACAGAGAAAAGTCATAACTTCTAAGTCACGAAGGCGGCCTATATGAAGACTACTACAACAAATAAATTAATTTGAACATTGTAAATGTGGAAATAATTTATAACAGCAAAAACTTTTACATTTAATATATTTTCCCCCCCCCCCCCCCCCCCTCCCTGACATATCTTCCCCCCCCCCTCCCCCATAAAATCATCCTTATTAAATGTTTACATGTCAATAAATATTTCTCTACATTAAAATCGATAAATTTGCATTTTACTGTTTACAAGAATAGAAAATTAGAAAGAAATTTTACCAAAAATGTTAAAACAATCATAAATGTACATGAAATTCTGTAAAATTCAACAAAATACCTTAAAAATGAAGTATACATTTTAATTTCTAAATGCCTTGAGGGCCGCATAATATCAGTTGCCGGGCTGCATGCGGCCCGCGGACCATATTTTGCCCACCCCTGCTCTAGAGTAAACTAGACAGGCCGAGAGAGGAATCATGCTGCATGGACAACACATGGTCTCTAAATTCAGCCCAGGCTTTGTGCTGTGGAGAGGTATAACTCCATTTGACAAACTATCGTCTGGCAAGACGGCAAGTGTGCCAGTGATGTCTTCAGTACAGAGATTGTAATCTGCACATTTTTGTGATATTTGGTTACCATTAGTTTCACTGAACTAGATATCTAGTTGTTTTTTCTTCTCTAAGATATGGTCAGAGAGAAGGTGCTGGACTGGGCACTCCTCATTTTGTAAAATGTTGTTTAGTGTTTATTTACAAATGTAAACTTGATCTTCATTGTCTCTTTATATGAACATGAAATCAAGAATCAGCATCATTGTCACACTGGACATGTCCACTCATGCTGCATCTCTTTGTTCAGTTGCTTCAGGAAAGTTCCCATGTTAATGGTGCTTGTGATAGCCTGGTTGAACGTCTGCCTGAATCTCTTCGTGGAAAGTGAGATGATTTTACATAACACTTAAACAAGATAGGTGAGTGTGTAGGTGTGATGAGCACATTTAAGAATAACGTTGAAAATGTGGTTAAAACAATAAACACATACTCAGTTCATTTATAAGTTGGTCAATGTAAAAGCTTTCACTGGCTGTAAGACACATTGGACATATGGTGCTAGACCTGCATTTTTTATAGACCAATTGGCACTCCAGGGGTCATTTGTATTGTTTTTTGTTTTGCTTTTTGTATTGTTTTTTGTTGTGCTTTTTGTATTGTTTTTTGTTTTGCTTTTTGTATTGTTTTTTGTTTTGCTTTTTGTATTGTTTTTTGTTTTGCTTTTTGTATTGTTTTTTGTTTTGCTTGTTGTGTGCGTTTGCTTGTTTGTGAACTTGAGCTCAGTCTACACACACGCTACTTCTAGTGTTTATTATTGTGCATGAGGGTTTGCTTTCCCTGTTGCCAGTGTCCCTGGCCATCAGGTCGAATGCTTCTCCAACTTCAGATACCACGACAGCAGTCATGTGGTCATCATCATGCCAGTGGTCATGTGGTCATTATCATGCCAGCAGTCATGTGGTCATTATCCTGCCAGCGGTCATGTGGTCATTATCCTGCCAGCCTCCTTCACCTCCCAAGACATTGTCTGGTACCCAGGTTAGACCGGGTCAACCTGGCAGCCCAGATCAGTTTTAAACATCCACCTCCATGCAGGTTCGAACCTCATTGGGCAGGCAGAGAGGCAGTTATTTTATGGGGCCACAAAAATTATAATGCAGTGAGGTGATATTCCTTATTGATGGAGCGAAGCATAGAAGAATAGAAAGAAAACATGATATCAAATGTAGTTTGCCACATAGACATGGAAACTGTGGTGGTACAGAGGTTAACACACTTGCCTATCAGCCTGGTTATAGTTGAATTGAATTCCACTCGGTGCGAGGGTAAAAAAAAAATTTGGCCTGGGCTGCATGTCTTCTGAACCTAAACATGAAGAATGCCTGCCTTCCTGCCTTCCTGCCTTCCTGCCTTCCTGCCTTCCTTCCTGCCTTCCTGCCTGCCTTCCTGCCTTCCTGCCTGCCTTCCTTCCTTCCTTCCTTCCTTCCTTCCTTCCTTCCTTCCTTCCTTCCTTCCTTCCTTCCTTCCTTCCTTCCTTCCTTCCTTCCTTCCTTCCTTCCTTCCTTCCTTCCTTCCTTCCTTCCTTCCTTCCTTCCTTCCTCCCTCCCTTCCTCCCTCCCTCCAGTGCACGCCTCTTTATTGTGAACATCCTCCTGTTCTGTAGGTTACACTATACAAGCATCAGTGAAGCTGAGCACGGACAGTTCTTCAGACACAGGCCAGCACCAGCTGACAGACAAGTTGCCCAACAATCACGAGGGTGTCATCATAGTCAAGACATGCCAGGATGTACAAAGGGTGGTGGTTTTTATTTTAATAATCAATCACCATGTATTCTCAGACTTGTTTTTGGTGGTGTTTGAACAGTAATGAGTAATTGACTAATGGGAAAACATTGATTGAGTAAAATTATGGCACTGTTTTATGGTTTTGGTGCTATGTTCATGTAATCTACTTGGGTATATTGAATAAGATGGTGATGTCATGCTATTTGAGTCATTTTTATATAGTTACATGAAATCTCTGCAATGCAATTATTTCACACAAATATGAAAAGCAACAGTTTTGCAGGTGACATGTTTGAATGGTATTCCTGCTGCGGCTGTGAAATAGTAATTTAACTCAGGTTGGTACACCTCTCTAATGTGAGGAAATACAACCTAATGACAATGTCATGCAGGGCAGAATAGGCCCTAAGTCTTGTTCGGCACCTGGTCTAGGATCAAAGCTCTGACAGGCAGACAGTTAGGGCATTGCTTTGCTAATTTGGCAGCTTCTTCAGTGTGTCTTGCTCCAGATGTATTGGCATTACCTTTCCTCCAGAGTAAACTAGGCAGGCAGAGAGAGGGATCATGCTGCATGGGCAACACAGTGTCTCTAAATTCAGTCCAGGCTTTGTGCCATGGAGAAGTATAAATCAATGTTGCAAGCTATTCTTTGTCAGGATGGCAAGGTGCCAGTTATATTTTTAACCTCTGCATTGCAAATGTAGAAGATATGAAAGGAATCATCATTGGGGGAAGTAACATTAATAACATTAGATATTCAGATTATACAGTATTGATTGCAGACAATGAGCAGGATCTGCAACATTTAGTAGGTGCTGTTGTTGCACAGTGAACAACTAGGGTTAGAATTAAATTGCAAGAAGACAGATTATGGTCATCACTGGGAAGAAATAAACACCACAATGTGATATACAAGTGAATGAAAATATTCTTAAACAAGTGAATCAGTACATTTATCTCATAACAGTCTTAACATCTGATGGGAGATGCCTTGAAGAGATTAGAACAAGAATCGCCATGACAAAGGTAACCTTTTGCAAGATGGGAAACGTACTGACCAATAAAAAGATGGCAGTTACAACGAGAAGGAGTGTTTAAGTACTTCATAGAACCTGTACCTTTGTATGGATGTAAAGTGTGGGCAATGAGCAGACAAGCTGAAAAACATCTAATGGCTGTAGAAATGTGGTTTCTGAGGAAAATGCAAAGAATACCATGGACAGGTAGAGAAGCCAATGACCAAGTCCTGCCTACAAGAAACAAATGAAAAGCATAAACTGATTGGAGAAATTAGATGTAGACAGTCACAATTTTTTGGACACGTTATGAGAAGAAATAAATTAGACAACTGGCAAGATTGAAGGAAAAGAACAAGGGGAGGGCAGAGAAGTAAATACCTGGATGGCTTGGCCACGTGGCATGATCGAGACAAGAACACAGAGCTGATCCACAACTGTGGTGATCAAATGAGATGGTGAAACATGACCACCCACGCTTATTGGCATGGCACATGATGATGATGATTGCTATGACAGTCTCCTTCTGATTTCAAGATGGCAAAGTGCCAGTCATTGGTAAATAAGACATTAAAACCTTTAGTCATGTATACAATGATTAAAGAAGTATAATTTCACATATTCACAGTAAACATTTCCACACATTTAGTGACAGATTTAAGGGCAGCTGAGTTGCGTTAAGTATAACATTTTCACAGTTATTTCTGTTGTCCTTGGACTAAATAATCAGCTATGGACAATTGCCAGTTGCTTAGATCTAAAAGAAGTTCTTTAAATGTTTGTAATTGTGAACGATTATTTCAAGGCAAAAATAAATGGTTTTAAATATTTTGTCATCCTACAGCAGGTGATGCTGTTAGGTGTGAAGTGTTAGGCTGGACCACAATATATGATGTGGCATAGCCAGTTCCTTTCCTCGTCATCTTTGTGAGTGCAACTGACAAATATATTTTATCAATATTACTCCATCTATCCATCCATCATGTGCCATGCCGGTAAGCGTGGGCGGTCATGTTCTGCCATCTCACTCGATCACCAGAGTCGTGGATCAGCTCCATGTTCCTGTCTCGACCATGCCACGTGGCCAAGCCATCCAGGTATTTACTTCTCGGTCTCCGCCTTGGTCTCTTCCCTTCGATCTTGCCAGTTGTCACCAATTTCTCCAAGTCATTTATTCTCATAATATTACTCATCACACTTGAAATCACTGAATATATTCTTTGCACTTCCTGATTTCTGTTCTGCGTCTAATGTCCTTCAATCTGGTATACAATAATATTTCTCACAAGGTTGGTTGATAATAGCTTATCTGAGATCTTCTCTTTTGATATTTAGGTATTTGTTGAAAGGAGTGCTAAGCATGAAACAAGCTAATTTTACAGTGCTATACATGCAAATATATATTTGCAGTAATATCAATTTTAAATAGCTTGTTTCATACTTAACTGTGAGCATTAACAATGAACCGGTTAACAAAAAGTCTGAGAGAACAGAAAACTTACTGCCAAAACAAAAGTCCTGATCTATCAAGCGTAAGTCCTCAGTAGATGGTGCATTATGGTGAAAATGACCAGGTGTTCACATCTATTGTGGATGAACATTTACCGCTCGAATTGGTCTGATTAGTTACATTTGCTGCTGCCATGGTTATTATGCCTCCATTGAAGGACAATGTAACGGACAATTGTCTGTCAAGATGGCAAGGTGCCAGAGATATTGCAAAATAATGACAGTCATGCATACTTATAAATTGTTTATATTTTATATTTGCAAAAACTAATTTGTCACATTAAACAAGTTTTAGGTGTGTCAGCAAAAAGGAAGAAATATGATTTAAGTATGTTCTCGACAGCCACTCATATTTTTGTTACGGAGGCCATGTTTATGTTGAGTCTCATCTCATCCCATCTTGTTATTCTTGTTCTTAGCGTTGTCAGGGTGACGTTTAAACAGCACGAGAGTGTCTGTTTATGGCTTCAAGTACCGAGTTTCCCATGGACTCTGCTATTCCCTCTGTCCATCGTTTACTTCTCTGTACATCATTGCTTATTGTGGTATACTGTTAGTTGGTAATCTAGTCACATGGCCAAACCATTTAACTTGCTACCTTCTGATAAAATCTAGCGCTGCTGCAACCCTCACTTTAGTCCTGATTTCTTCATTTCTGTGGGAGTCTCCGTGGTGAAGTGGTCAAGCCACCTGACTCAGGCTTTGAAGGTTGTGGGTTCGATTCCGGGCCATATCTTTCGGTTCATGAGTGCATTTTTTTAGAGACTTATGGGGACTGTCACTGGAACTAAGGAGTTCATTCTTTGTGCGATGCTTTCCGCGTTGCGGAAAGAGACTGAGCCATATGGGATAAAAACCCGGTGCAATGAAGTCGACCCTGTCGAATTTTAAGCGACTTTTTACTTTTCTTCATTTCTGGTTTTCTCTCTTCTTGACACAATGAGTATTCTTCTCAGGAATCTCATTTCTGTTGTGATTTTTCTTTTCTCTTTCTGTCATCGTCCAGGTTTGGCATTTTTAGCATAGAGTTGGTAGGAACATTGTGTTGTAGACTGCTTTCTTAGTCTGATTATATACTTCTTTGTTTTTCTATGAGCAGTATGAAAATCCTCTCCTGGCTTGCTAGGCCAGTCGCAGGTTTATCACCGAAAAATCTGACCAAGAGGAGTCCATTCCCATTGGCCCATAACCAAGCAGTCATGATTTCCCGGTCTACACCACGGGGACGTGGGGTGTTCATGTTGAGTAATTTTTAAAACATCAGAATGAGGTTGAGTTAAAAACTTCTTCTTAAGTCCTGACCAGAAACCAAACGATCTCAAGGACTGTGCTGTTGAGCTCTCCTGTCCTTCTGTAAACTCAGAAAACAGCAGGGTGTGTACATCAGTTCACTTACTTCATATGAGTGGAGATACATGTTAGGATGTAACCCGGTCATCGTTCAACACAGCACATATGGGCTAACAGGAATTAGATCTTGGCTTGTCATGTTTCTGCCACAGGTTTAAGGTATTTAATTGTCACAGTGAGCATAGCTGAAAAAACATCTATGACAGTGGAAAATGGGGTTTCTGAGGAAAATACAAAGAATACCATGGACAAACAGAAAAAACAATGAGTAAGTCCTACAAGAAGCAAATGAAAGCTGTAAACTGATTGGAAAAATCAGATGGAACATTTTTGGATATGTTATGAGAAGAAATAAATAGAGAACTTGGTGACAACTGGCAAGATTGAGGAGAAATGAATCAGGGGAAGGCAGAGAAGTAAATATTTGGATGGCTTGACTGCATGGCATAGTCGAGACAAGAACACAGAGCTGATCTACAACTCTGATGATAGTGAAAGATTGCGAAACATGACCGCTCACGCTTATCGGCATGGCACATGATGATGATTTCATTGTTTTTGGAAAAAAAAATGACCAGGCCAGATAAAAGGAGAGGAGGCTCTTCTAGAAGAAGTATGACATGATGTGGAGAAAGCCACGATGATTGTGGATTGCTTATTTACATCCTTTTACCGTAGGAAATTGTGGAATTGGCACCTGGAATGTTAGAACTATGTATGAATTGGGAAAGATGGCACAGATGGGAGAATAATATAAGGAGGACATTGCAGGCGCTACATGAGATAGCAGCAGATATGACTTGGCATGTGTTGGCTGAAGGCTTATACACCAGCAGAGGTAAAAGGCAGAAGAAAATGGCTCTAACCCAATGCCCAGCGGACTTCGCGTGAAGAAAATTTGAATGCAATATAATATTCCAAGTTGATGGAACAAAGCTGAGAAAATTTGAAAGAAAACATTTGCAGACTGTTTATATGTGAGGTAGAAAATTAAAAACTAAATAGTTTGCAAATACTATTTGCAAATACACAACCACTATTATTGCCGGTTCACCTGCCACATTGCTTCCTTCATTCTTCCCTCTTCCTCCCCTCATTTGCTTTCACCACTTGCATGACTGTGTTATTCACATACTCTGTTTCTGCTCTGTCAGGAGTCACCATAGAAGCACCAACAAAAGTAAGACCAGAATACCAATCTTCAGATACACCGAGCTAACACCAGTTGACAGAAAACAGTTCTCTAAGTGTCAAGACTTTGCTGTAGCAGCTGGTGTCGCCAGTAGTTGCCAGGATGTACAGAGGGTGGTTAATGTTTTTACTTTAAAAATTGGTAATTATACATTCTCAACATGTGTTCGATAGGTTTAGAAAAAAATGAGCAATACTTGACTAATGTTAAAATGTTGAGTGTGCACATTTATAACACAGTTTGAGAGTTAGATTTATGTATCTTACTTGCGATATGGCTATATGATGGTGACATCACTGTGCCACTTGTCATATTTAATTAGTAAAATTTTAAATTAGTAAAATTATTTTACATAACTATGAAGCTCTATAGCGGGAGTAAGTTAGGGGAAATATGAATTGAAAATGCAGATAACTCAAAACTGAGAATTTTCGTCATACCAGAATACAGATCTTCAGATACATCAATCCAGCACCAATGAGTTTGCTAAAAATTTAAGTCATTAAATGACTACAAAACTAGTCTGAAACAGTATTTTACACTAGATTAGTGTCAATTTGTGTATGCTAGTACATAATTTGCTGGCTTCGTGGCTTAGAGGTTAGCGACTGTTCTCCGTAATCTCGTATACTCTCGTAGGTAACGTGATGACGGTGAGAATCAGCAGTGGTTTGAATCGCATCGGTAACTTACGGGGTATGTGAGCAGGCTGCTCAGAAAGCAATGGCAAACTACTGAGCGTAATCTTGCCAAGAAATCAACATACAGCTGAAAGATGCTGGTGTTGACAGCGATGTCCTGTAAAGGATATGCAAAGAAAAAAAAAAAAAAGTACATAATTTGTCATGTTGGAGGAAATATTCAGTAAATTTGGAAATAGCTCAAAACTGAGATTTTTATAACAAATGCGGAAAGGAAATTGAAAATAAATTCTAAAATGGTTGATCATTAGATAATTAACCTCAAACAATATGTAACATATTACCAGTCATGAATTTTCCCCAAAAATGCAAAGTTGCTGGATCACTAGGAAATTAGTCTAAAACAATGTGCCGACGCTACATATGACCATAATAGTAAATATTCTGCCCCACTAGGACAAATTATTTTGGAAAAATTTAGATACTCAAAATTTAGACATTTCGACAGGTCATGGAATTTCCCAAAAAATATGAAAGTTTCTGGATCACTAGGAAATTAGTCTAAAACAATGTGTTGACAATAGGCATGACCACAAAAGTAATAATTTGCACTCCTGGGGCAGTTTTGTTGACAAATTTGAGATACCTCAAAATTGAGAAATTTCAACAGGCCATGGTTCAACATTTCAATAGGTCATGGATTTTCCCCAAAAAATGAAATCTTCTGCATCACTTGGAAATTAATCTAAAACAATGTGCTGTCACTAGACGTGACCACAAAAGTAGTAATTTGCACTCCTGGGGCCATTTTGTTGACAAATTTGAGATAGCTCAAAATTAAGAAATTTCAACAGGCGGCCGGTCATAGATGTTTGCCAAAATATAAAAGTTTCTGGATCACTAGGAAATTAGTCTAAAACAATGTGCTAACACTAGACATGACCATAAAAGTAATAATTTGCACTCCTGGGGAGATTTTGTTGAATAATTTGAGATACCTAAAAATTGAGAAATTTCAACAGGCGGCCGATCATCGATTTTTCCCAAAATATGACAATTTCTTTATATCCAGGAAATTACTCTAAAACAATGTGCTGACACTAGACATGACCATAAAAGTAATAATTTGCACTCCTGGGGCAATTTTGTTGACAAATTTGAGATAGCTAAAAACTGAGAAATTTCTGCAAGCGGCCGGCCGGTCATCGATTTTTCCCAAAATATAAAAGTTTCTGGATCACTAGGAAATTAGTCTAAAACAATGTGCTGACACTAGACATGACCACAAAAGTAATAATTTGCACTCCTGGGGCAATTTTGTTGACAAATTTGAGATAGCTAAAAACTGAGAAATTTCAACAGGCGGCCGGTCATCGATTTTTCCCAAAATATAAAAGTTTCTGGATCACTAGGAAATTAGTCTAAAACAATGTGCTGACACTAGACATGACCACAAAAGTAATAATTTGCACTCCTGGGGCAATTTTGTTGACAAATTTGAGATAGCTAAAAACTGAGAAATTTCAACGGGCGGCCAGTCATCGATTTTTCCCAAAATATAAAAGTTTCTGGATCACTAGGAAATTAGTCTAAAACAATGTGCTGACACTAGACATGACCATAACATTAATAATTTGCACTCCTGTGGCAATTTTGTTGACAAATTTGAGATTGCTAAAAACTGAGAAATCTCAATAGGCGGCCGGTCATCAATTTTTCCCAAAATATAAAAGTTTCTGGATCACTAGGAAATTAGTCTAAAACAATGTGTTGACACTAGACATGACCATACAAATAATAATTTGCACTCCTGGGGCAATTTTGTTGACAAATTTGAGATAGCTAAAAACTGAGAAATTTCAACAGGCGGCCGGTCATTGATTTTCCCCAAAATATGACAATTTCTGGATTCCAAGGAAATTAATCTAAAACAATGTGCTAAGACTAGACATGACCATATAAGTAATAATTTGCACTCGTGGGGCAATTTTGTATACAAATATGAGACAGCTAAAAATTGAGAAATGTCATTAGGCGGCCGGTCATCGATTTTTCCCAAAACTATAAAAGTTTCTGGATCACTAGGAAATTAGTCTAATACAATGTGCTGACACTAGACATGACCATAAAAGTAATAATTTGCACTCCTGGGATAATTTTGTTGACAAATTTGAGATACCTAAAAACTGAGAAATTTCAACAGGCTGGCGGTCATCGATTTTTCCCAAAATATAAAAGTTTCTGGATCACTAGGAAATTAGTCTAAAACAATGTGCTGACACTAGACATGACCATAAAAGTAATAATTTGCACTCGTGGGGCAATTTTGTTGACAAATTTGAGATACCTAAAAACTGAGAAATTTCAACAGGCTGGCGGTCATCGATTTTTCCCAAAATATAAAAGTTTCTGGATCACTAGGAAATTAGTCTAACACAATGTGCTGACACTAGACATGACCATAAAAGTAATAATTTGCTCTCCTGGGGCAATTTTCTTCACAAATTTGAGATAGCTAAAAATTGAGAAATTTCAACAGGCGGCCGGTCATCGATTTTCTGAAAATATAAAAGTTTCTGGATCACTAGGAAAGTAGTCTAAATCAATGTGCTGACACTAGACATAACCATAAAAGTAATAATTTGCACTCCTGGGGCAATTTTGTTGACAAATTTGAGATAGCTAAAATTGAGAAATTTCAACAGGCGGCCGATCATCGATTTTTACGATAATATAAAAGTTTCTGGATCACAAGGAAATTAGTGTAAAACATTGTGCTGACACTAGACATGACCATAAAAGTAATAATTTGCACTCCTGGGATAATTTTGTTTACAAATTTGAGATAGCTAAAAACTGAGAAATTTCAACAGGCTGGCGGTCATCGATTTTTCTCAATATATAAAAGTTTCTGGATCACTAGGAAAATAGTCTAAAACAATGTGCTGACACTAGACATGACCATAAAAGTAATAATTTGCACTCCTGGGGCAATTTTGTTGACAAATTTGAGATAGCTAAAAACTGAGAAATTTCAACATGCGGCCGGTCATCGATTTTTCTGAAAATATAAAAGTTTCTGGATCACTAGGAAATTAGTCTAAAACGATGTGCTGACACTAGACATGACCATAAAAGTAATAATTTGCACTCCTTGGGCAATATTGTTGACAAATTTGAGATAGCTAAAAACTGAGAAATTTCAACAGGCGGCCGGTCATCGATTTTCTTGAAAATATAAAAGTTTCTGGATCACTAGGAAATTAGTCTAAACCAATTTGCTGACACTAGACATGACCATAAAAGTAATAATTTGCACTCCTGGGGCAATTTTGTTGACAAATTTGAGATAGCTCAAAATTGAGAAATTTCAACAGGCGGCCCATCGATTTTTCCGAAAATATAAAAGTTTCTGGATCACAAAGAAATTAGTGTAAAACAATGTGCTGACACTAGACATGACCATAAAAGTAATAATTTGCACTTCTGGGGTAATTTTGTTGACAAATTTGAGATAGCTAAAAACTGAGAACTTTCAACAGGCGGCCGGTCATCGATTTTTCTGAAAATATAAAAGTTTCTGGATCACTAGGAAATTAGTCTAAAACAATGTGCTGACACTAGACATGACCATTAAAGTAATAATTTGCACTCCTGGGGCAATTTTGTTGACAAATTTGAGATAGCTAAACATTGAGAAATTTCAACAGGCGGCCGGTCATCGATTTTACTGAAAATATAAAAGATTCTGGATCACTAGGAAATTAGTCTAAAACAATGTGCTGACACTAGACATGACCATAAAAGTAATAATTTGCACTTCTGGGGCAATTTTGTTGACAAAATTGAGATAGCAAAAAATTGAGAATTTTCAACATTCGGCCGGTCATCGATTATTCCGAAAATATAATAGTTTCTGGATCACAAAGAAATTAGTGTAAAACAATGTGCTGACACTAGACATGACCATAAAAGTAATAATTTGCACTCCTGGGGTAATTTTGTTTTCAAATTTGAGATAGCTAAAAACTGAGAAATTTCAACAGGCGGCCGGGCATAGATTTTTCCCAAAATATAAAAGTTTCTGGATCACTAGGAAATTAGTCTAAAACAGTGTGCTGACACTAGACATGACCATAAAACTAATAATTTGCACTCCTGGGGCAATTTTTTTGACAAATTTGAGATAGCTAAACATTGAGAAATTTCAACAGGCACTCCTGGGGCAATTTTGGATCACTATTTTGGATCACTAGGAAATTAGTCTAAAACAATGTGCTGATACTAGACATGACCATAAAAGTAATAATTTGCACTCCTGGGGCAATTTTGTTGACAAATTTGAGATAGCTAAAAACTGAGAAATTTCAACATGCGGCCGGTCATCGATTTTCTGAAAATATAAAAGTTTCTGGATCACTAGGAAATTAGTCTAAAACGATGTGCTGACACTATACATGACCATAAAAGTAATAATTTGCACTCTTTGGGCAATATTGTTGACAAATTTGAGATAGCTAAAAACTGAGAAATTTCAACAGGCGGCCGGATCAATCGATTTTCTGAAAATATAAAAGTTTCTGGATCACTAGGAAATTAGTCCTAAACCAATTTGCTGACACTAGACATGACCATAAAAGTAATAATTTGCACTCCTGGGGCAAATTTTGTTTGACAAATTTGAGATAGCTAAAATTGAGAAATTTCAACAGGCGGCCCATCGAATTTTTCCGAAAATATAAAAGTTTCTGGATCACAAAGAAAATTAGTGTAAACAATGGCTGCACTAGAATGACCATAAAAAGTAAATAAT